>VWZD01006991.1:122092-151818 GCA_013396695.1 Sakesphorus luctuosus
AGCCCGCCCGCCGGGACAGCTCCCCGGGCTGTGCCAGGGCCAGACCCCGGCAGGGCCCCCACCCACCCCCTGTCCACCCCCTGCCAGGCTCGGAGATGATCGAGACCCAGGAAGACATCTACGTGGGCTCCATCGAGACGGACCGCGGCGTGCGGGAGCAGGTTCGGTTCTACGACACGCGGGGGCTGCGGGACGGGCTGGAGCTGCCCAAGCACTGCTTCTCCTGCACCGACGGCTACGTGCTCGTCTACAGCACCGACAGCAAGGAGTCCTTCAAGCGTGTGGAGCTGCTCAAGAAGGAGATCGACAAGTGCAAGGACAAGAAGGAGGTGAGTCCCCTTGGGGTGGAGGCTGCGGAGCAGGATCTGCTCCCTTTGGCAGGTTCTCACCTTTTCTCCAGCTTGTCACAAGACGCTGATGGGTCCCTGCTCTGTGAGACTCAGCTGTCATGAGCCCTGTCCTGGGATGCTCTGAGCATGTGGGTGCTCGACAGCCCCTTCCACTCTGGGGCTGGTTTGACACACAGAGACCACAAGAGGAGGGAAGGGAGTGCTGGGACCCTGGGGTTTCAAAATGTCTCGACACAGAGGGGAGTCAGTGGGGCTCAGCCCCAAGAGTGTCCATGGCAGTGCCAGCCAGCCCTGCAGCTCCACAGCTGGTACCCTCAGGGGCCCTTCTCGCCCTCTTGGAACAGGTCACCATCGTGGTTTTGGGCAACAAGTGTGACCTGCAGGAGCAGCGGCGGGTGGACCACGACGCCGCCCAGCACTGGGCCAAGGGCGAGAAGGTGAAGCTGTGGGAGGTGTCCGTGGCCGACCGGCGCACGCTGATCGAGCCCTTCATCTACCTGGCCAGCAAGATGACACAGCCACAGAGCAAGTCTGCCTTCCCCCTAAGCCGCAAGAACAAGGGCAGCGGGTCCCTGGATGGCTGAGCCTTCTTTCCTTTTCCTTCCACTGCCACCTCCTCCTTCTCACCTCCCTGCTTCCCTTGCACACGCCTCCTGCTGAGCTCTCTGGTGTCAGGGAACCTGTGGGAAGCAGGTGGCAGGAGGAACAGTCATCCCAGGGCTGGGAGTGGCCCTTGAGGATGAGAGAGGCAGTGGGGCAGGGACCACCCTTCTCCCTGCCAGGCCTCTGCAGCTGTTGGAGGTGCTACAGGAAGGTCAGGATTCTCCCAGTGCCCCCCTCTGCTCTCGGCTGCAGGCTGGGAGAGGGGAGCAGAGGCACAGAATAGGCTGGGCAGCACGTGGGGATTAGCTCTGTGGCTGGGCCAGAGGGAACAACTCCCTCCATTCATTTCCTGATACCATGTGGGAAGAGCCCATTTGCTGGCCCTGCTTCCAGCCAAGCAGCTCTCCCCTTACCTGGCAGTGCCCACTGCTCCTTTACACACAGGAATATCAAGGCATCCTGCCCCACAGAAAGCCTAGAGTAAGGCAGGTGCTGTTCCTGAGGGCAGGGTGCCCAAATCCACCACTCCAGTCGTCCTCTTCCTGAGTGCAGACTCAGCCATGACCTTGGAGCAACTGGGACTGTGCTTAGCCTTAACACCTGGATCCTTGGAGCAGCTGGGACTGTGGTTACCTTGCACACCAGGATGCTTCAGGCTGTGGCAGCTCTTCTGCCCACCTGTCACAGGGCTGCCTCCTCTCAGAACCACCACAGGACAAGGCAGAGGTGTCCCAGTCCTGCCCAGCAACACCAGTTCCCTTCAGGTAGCCTGGATGTAGGAAAAGAAATTACAAAAATCCCTGGAGTGTTTATACTTGTTCCTTTTATTTACTGAGTAACACAGTAAAGCGATGAGATTCAATTATCAAAATATTTTCCTTTTTTTTCCCCCAACAGTTATAGTACATCAAAAAAATATACAATGAACATTACAGGAGGGTACTGGCCAAGTCCCTAGTCTGGAGATTCCATCTGGGGTTGGGGTTTTTTTGTTTTTTTTTTTTTTAATCAAACTTCACATCACTCCAAGGTTATTTACAGAGGGGCAAATGTTACCAAGCGCTATGGACTATCCCTAGTACAGCATGTGCTACATCAAAGGCAGTAAATGCTTTGGGAAGCAGGAGGGGGATTTGGCAGAGGGGATGCTGTAATGGGGGTTCTTACACAGCTCATTGCAGTATTATTGTTAATAGAAGGAATGGCTTTCACAGGGTTAAAGTGCCAAGTACAGGAGTGTCTCAGGACTCCACTGGTGAGGGGCAACGGAGCAGTGGCAGCTCCAGCACTCCAGACTTTTTGCAACAAACTGGAGGGGCACAGGCCCACTGGTGCCTTGTGGCTCTGCAGGCTGCAGCCCGGCTGCTCCCGGCTCCCCACGCTCCTGAGGTGCTGGGCACAGCACAGGAGGAACACAGTGCAGGAAAGGGCTTGTCCTGCTGCTGCTGCCAGTCTGGGGGTAACCCCAAGGGCCTGGGAATGGCACAGTGAGCTGGACAGGGGCAGTTGGAGGAGCCATGCTGGCCATGGGCTGGTTGGCACTGTGGCACCAGGGACTGGGGACCATCTCCCTGCTGCCACTCGGGGCCCTGCCAGCACAGGCTCCTGTCCCCTGGGCTGCAGGACCATCTCCCTGTCCCTGGCAGAGCCTTCCTCCCCTCAGCTCACTCTGAGCCACATCTCCCACCACCGCTGCAAGACCTTTCTGTTGTCTCTCCCCATGGCCACTTCTCTTCACCCAGTGCCCTGTCTCCACTCTCCTCTTCCCTGGGGCAGAGATGCCCTGAGCAGGTGAATCCATTCCCAGGGGTTCTTTGTCTCTATGGCAGGAGTGCAGCGGTGGCTCCGTGGTCACTGGCTGGTTCCCGTTCACCTCCCCATGCCAGGACCTGTCCTGAGCATTGGCAGAACATGCTGGGCAAATTCCTCCTGAAATCCAGATGCTGCTTATGGCCAAGACGTCAGATATGTGTGCTTGTGCGTGTGGATTCCCAGGTGCACACACCAACCTGCCTCTTCCTGAGCACTGGAGGGAACGTGGCCCACGGCAGAGCTCTGAGCCAGCACCTTGGGCTGGGGACGTGACAGAGCTCAGTGTCTCGTTGGTTCTTCTGCTCCCACCACTGCTCTCAACTGCACAGACACATCAGCACCGCAGGGAAGCGCAGGTGGCTAACACGGTGGGCGAGCTGCCCCCCTGATTGCATAGATCGGGGTGGGGTGTTCCTCCAGCGACAGGTCCGTGGGGATGCAGTTCTCCTGCGTGTCTCCATGTACAGCAGGGCATTGGGCACCCCGAGCGCCGCGGTCACAGTCCCACACCGGGGCACGGCTGGGCTGTCTGAGCACAGTGAAACGCAGAGCTACAGCCTGGGGGTCCCTCTGCAGCCCAGCACTCCACAGGCTGCAGGTGCCACCTGCTCCTTCGTACCTGATTGTCCAGGCTGCTGGGGACACCTTGATTTTGGGAATCATCAGTAACTCCCTGGAAGCTCCTAACAGGGATGGGGTTGGAGGGCCGGGCATGGCGGGCGAGCAGCAGTGTGACCTGTCACTGGAGAACCGAAAGTGCTTTAGGGACATTCACTCAGCCTCACAGCATCTCCCGGGAGGTAGGGGCAGGGCTGTCCCCATGGTGGGACAGTGGCAAGGACAGGTGCCAAGCACAGGGTCACCTCAGGGAGCCAGCACTGGGCGAGAGGGGGCCCAGCTCAGCGATATGCCCATTGTGCTTCTGGGGCCAGAGCGGGGCCCGTGTGCTTTGGAGGGGGAGGCGCTGGCTGTGGGGTCGCTATTGCTCTTGGAGTGAGGGCACGGTCAGTGTGCCCAGTGCCCGGTGCCCGGGGGCTCTTTGGCTGGTGGGATGTAGGGAATTGCGGGAACTGAGGGGCTGGTGGGTGGCACAGAAACCCCCGGCCAGCACAGGCAAGTGCAGGGCTGGCAAGGGCACAGCCAGCCCGGGCTGAGAGGGGAACTGCCAGCTTCCCATTTGTGCTGGGGGTGTTTCTCCCATCAAGAGCTGGGCTGAGACTCCCCTCCCAGTTCCCTTCCCACTGGGCTGGCAGGGACCACAGGGATGCTCCTTCTCCCAGGGACCAGCTAGCTCCTCTCCTTCCAGTCTGGTAACTGAGAGTGTGATGAAGCAGCTGCCAGCACACCAAGGACAGGCAGGCCCTGGCCACAAGAAGGTCCTGCTGACTCAGGCACCATCCTCTCCCGTGCACTGCCCAGCTGCGATGGGCTCCTCCGTGCCCAGGCTGGGGGAGTGGCAGGGATGTGTGGCAGGGCTGGCCAGGCTCTGCCAGGGCACCTCGCTCCAGCAGGAGCCCGCTCCAAGCAAAGGGAATCTGGGTTTGATGTCTGCCTATGGTTCCCACCAGCCAGCAGAGCAGGTGCCAGGAGCGCTGCCCTGCCCTGCGCAGCCCCCGTGGCACAGCCCGGACCCTCCGTGGCCCAGCAGCTCTAGTAGGGCGCGAAGACGATGGGGCCCGGTGTGGTGCGGACATGGGCCGGCGGCGTTCGGAAAAGGGCTGGTCCGAGGATCGGGGCTTGGAAGAGGGTGGCAGCAGTGGCTGGTCGCAGGGCGAGGGGGCCAGGCATGGCGCAGACGGCGGCAGCGGTGAGCGGGCTCGGCAGGAAGCGGGTCGCCAGGGTTTTGGTGAGGTGCTTCTGCAAAGCCAGCTTGGACTGCAGGGAGGGAGCAGGAGACTCCATGAGATCATACAATAGCAGGAGGAATCACAAGCTGCCAGTGTGAAGGCTGCTGCCAGAGCACTCCCAAGTTATCCCTAGGCTGGCCTTCCCAGGAATAAAGACCTGGACCCCTCCCACTGCCCTCCCCAGTCCACCTTCCACGAGGGGAGCAGCATAGGTGTGTTGATGTGAACTGAGGTTTAAGAGAACCAGCTCCTGTGACTCACTGCAGGGCTGGCTGACAGTGAGCAACAGCAAACCGAGTGGGTGCTGTGCAGGGAGACAGGTACCTTGAGAATACTCACTGCGAGGGCAGCATTCTTCTGCAGCTTGTTGTAGGGGCTGTACTTGGGCTTGGGTGGCTTCCCTGCCAGCCTGTCTTTGTGCCTCCGGCTGCTCATGTGCTGGGGAGGAAAACAACTGGATCACTGGGAGCCAGGACAGCAAGGGCAGTCCCACTGCACTCTGTAGTTTGGGCCACCTGTACCTATCCCAAGCCACTGCCCACCCATACCCTGTGCCTCTTCACTCCCAGGGCATCATCACCTGCTTGAGCTGGGTCTCCGAGTTCACGTAGATCTCACACACTTGGCAGTGAAACGCCTTGTTCTGAATGTTGATGCTGCCCTTGTTCCCGATCCGCTTGGACTTGTGCCCTGCCCGGGAGAGCAGCTTGCCCCGGCCTCGCCGCAGCTGGGCACCGTGACCTTCCAGCATCGACTTGTGCTTGGCGCCTGGAGAGAGGGGACACTCAGCAAGGCCAGCCCAACCCTGTGCCGGTGCCATGGCAGCAGGGACGGTGCCCTCCCACAGCACTGGGGAACCCCCACCAACCTGTGCCCGGCAGCACTGGCAGGCAGAGGGGGACAGGGAGCTGCCTGGAAGCCTGGACTCTTGTTGGCACCACACAGCCCATTCCCAAACCCTGCCAAGCCTCATGTCACAGGCAGACCAGAGATGCTCAGCTTCCTGGAGACCACCCCCTCCATGTGGCAGACCTTGGGAGAAGCTGCTATTTTGAGTGTATTTGGAGCCTGTTGCCTGTCCCCGGGCATTAGCACAGGCTGTGGGGCTGTGCTGCAGCATCTGAGCCGTGCCCAAGGTCAGAGCAGAGCCGCTGCAGAGCCAGGAATAGCTCGGCTGGGTCACAGCGGGCAGGGACGGCAGAGCCCGAAATCCCCACACACCTGGGGACAGGGTGCTCCATCCTGCCCCTGCCAGCGCCGGCACGGCGGGGCCTGGGGGGAGCAAGTAATTCAAGCCCCTGCTAATTCATTCTATTTTTTAAGGCGTGAAGCGAGGAGCCGTGTGACGGCTGCAGAGCAGCCTCAGCCTGCAAAGGTTTGTTTGTTTGTTCTTTTTCCCCAAATCAGCTCCTGAATTCGTAACTGGAGCTGACAAAAGCAAAAGGACACGTCTGCAGCTAAGCCACAGTGGTGTCCTGAGCCAACCCTGCACACAGCAGCTGCTGCCACCCTGGTGGGCAGCCTGGGGTGGGGGGAACTGGTTCCCAGTTTGTGCTGAACTGGGGGAGAGAAGAACCTTCCATTTAAAACCGGAGTGCCAATCCCTTTTAGCATTCTCCAGAGAAAGGGACGAGTCAGGAGCTGGCACTGTAGGGCCCACATGACCTCCCTGAGGGGCTGCCCTGAACAGCCCAGGAGCCTTCACTGCCTGCAGGACTCCAAAGCTTGTTGGATTCCTGAGTCACTTCCCTACAGGATGAGGAACCCAAACCACCGAGCTGCTTTGGGAAGGATTATCCTGGGTATGGGAGAGGCCCTGGCTATCAGCTTCAAGCCAAATAGAATATAAAGTAGCCTCAATCACTTGATTAAATGTAGCTGGAAACGTCCTTAACTGAGACATGAACAATGAGAGTGTCTGACCTTGCGAAAATTCACCGCAGAAGCTGCAGCCCAGGTAAAGCCAGGGCTTATCTGTGAAAGCCACCTTACTGAACCATTTTTAATTACGGCAACACTCATTAATGCTCCCTGCTTCCCCCGAGGCCGTCTGGGGATGGGGCATGGCCAGGTTTTGCTCGGAGCCCCAAGGACAGAGCAGGTGGGGCCACCCCCTGTCCCCGCAGTGGTGCCCTTACCCGTGTTGTGAGCCTCCAGCTGGGACAGGGAGTTGACGGTCACTTTGCAGGTGGGACAGTACAGATGCTGTTTGCTCTTCTTCCCCTCCTTCTCGCTGTCTGGGGCTGAGCTGATGCTGCCACCCGACTCGGCTGCCTGTGCCTCGACTGCCTGGGTGGACAGGGAGGCCACGCTGGTGGCATCCGAGGTGCCCTCCGAGAGCTCAGAGGCCGGTGGGGAGCCCAGTGGGGCGGCACAGCCCGGCAGCTCCACAGGCAATTCCTCCGCGCTGGGCGCCAGCCCCAGGCTGCTGCCCTCACCCTCCAGCTCCTCTGGGCTGCTGGAGTCAGCTGGAGGGAGGGAAAGGAGAGGGGGGAAGGGAAAAAGAGAAAGAAATGGGCAGAAAGTTCTCTGTGCCTAAACGGGTTTTCTGGATTTCAGGGAGCACCCCTCATCCTCCCCAAGACTGTCTCAGGCACTGTCTCCATGCAGCCATCCCTGCCAAGGACAGCTCTTCCCAAGGTCTCTCCTATTACAGCTTTTGCCTGCACCATGTGGCAGTCAGGCTCAGCACAAAACCTCAGGTGAGCTCCAGGCTGCCGCAGCTTGGGGGAATCTGGCTCCCACCAGCACCATTCCTGCCTGCCAGAGGCAGAGATCACTTCCTCTCCCTCCCACATCCATACAAGACGCCTCCCAGAGACACCAAACCACAGGGAAAACACTGACTGACCCCTCGCAGCGACAGGGGTGGCTCTGAGACACTGCTCAGGTTTCTGGGCTGGATTCCCATCCCCTCCCGTGCTGCTGCCCCAGCCATCACCCCAGAGGAGCACAGAGGCTCATTTACAAACACTGGCAGTGGCATCTCTGCCACACTGACTGCAGCCTCCTCAGCCCCATCCCCTGCTCCCCATACCTGTGCTGCCAGGCTCCCCACTGCCCTCAGGGCTGGGAGACAGGTCAGCTGCACTGTCCTGGCCAGGGGGCCCTGCTGTAGCCCCCGCCACCTTCTGCTTGTTCTTCATGGCCTCAATGGCCTTCAGCCTCCGTGCATGCTTGTGGCCTTTGTAGTGGGCTTCTGCCTGGTTCTGGGGGAGAAGACCAGGATGACCATGTTGGTGTGGCAGCCAGACAGAAGGATGGACACAGAGAGGGTGGTTGGCAAGGGCATCCCCGGGATGTGGCCACTCAGTACAGCCACCTCCTCTGGTGACCTCCAGGGGCTGTTGTAAGCATGGTGTAACACAGAGAGGGTGTTTGGAGCAGGGAGTAACACAGAGGGAGTGTTGGGAGCAGGGAGTAACATAGAGGGGGGTTTGGGAGCAGGCTGTAAGACACAGGGGTGTTGGGAGCAGTGTATAATACTGTCAGGGTGTTCGTAGGGGAGTGTAACACAGAGCCACATCCCTCCTCGCCCCAGCCTGCTCTGACACCGACATATTGGGGCCAAGGTGTCACTCTCTAAAACATCAACACATTGCATGACCAAGATAAGGACCCTGTTCTGATTAAGTGCATCAAGTCACTGCTAAAAGCAGCTTTCAGGAAAAATTTATGACTCCAGAAATGTACAATGAATTGTTGCTGTAAAAATGAAATAAAGAGGTTCATCAGAGGGAATAACATCTCTCCCACTGCATCCTAAGGGGTGTCCAACACGTGGATCACGTCCCTCGGCTCCCTCTCCTAGCAAACACTGGATAATGAAGCACAGCTCTGATGGGTTCATGTCTGCACCAAACTGATAAAAACAGCCACAAAAGAAAATCCCCCGAGCTTTGGTGTCCTCCCAGTGGGGACAGTGCTGTATTGTCCCCCAAAGCAACTCCAGTTCAGCAATTTATGGAAAGGAACCCCAGCATGAATTAGACACTGTACCTCTGAGCAGCACAGATTAATTTGCACAGTGTTCCCGAGGGCCAGCAAAGGCTTCCCGGGCTTGGCAGGGGAAGCATCCCATCCCTTCCCTTGCCTCCTCCCATGGCTTTCCTAGGGCTGGGAACAGCGGCCAGGGCTGACAGCCAGGCTGTGGGAAAGCCAAGGGCCCGTCCGAGCGTGGTGCCTCATTAACAAAGACAATAAACTCCCTCGGCCCCCGGGGCTGGGACAGTGCTGGGTGCAGCCAAAGTAGGTCACCACACTGCCCTGGACACCCGCGGGGTGAGAGGGTCTGCACCAGCACACACTCCTCGGGGGGAACCCAGGGGACATGGGCAGGGACAGCAGCACGGGGTGCTCGTGGGAGTACTGGGAGATGTGGTGGGACTTTGCTCCCAGCACAGCACTTCCAGCTGGGATGCAGGCTGGAAGAGGGAAGCAATGCCCTTCCTGAGTCGCTTGGCTGGGGAGTGCCATCATGAAGCCCAGAACTGCTGAGTTTTGCTGGCAGAGCAGCACCAGCCCCAGGTGCTGCAGATCCAGCATGGCCAGGCTGGGATGGCTCTTCGATGGGTGGCAGAGCCTGGCCAGGACACAGGGCACAGGGCACAGGGAGGCAAGAGCAGCTCCCACAGCCCCCACAGCCCCCCGTGCTGCCCAACACCAAACACTGGCAGCTCCAGTGGATGTGTCTGACCCATCCCCATGGGATGGCCCTGCCCCAGTGCTGGCCCTGTGTGCCCCATTCACACCCAGCCCCAGCTCTGGCCCCACTTACTGCAGAGTTGAAGCGTAGGTGGCAGATGTTGCAGGAGATGAACTGCTTCTTCTTGAGTGGGGCTGGCATGCCAAAGGTGTGGCTGATCACTGCCTTCTGCACCGGATCCATCTGCAGGGGGAGGGAGGGCACAGGGTGGCTCAGTGCCACATCTCAATTGCCACACCGGCATGGCACCATGGCCTGGTGACCCCGATGCCTGCCAGGCTCCTGAGGAGCTGCTGCCAACACCACAGAGCTCACACTGAGAGGCTGAAGGAGTGAGGGGCTGTGGCTGCCGAGACACTGCATCAACACCGGCTCCTGTCCTGCTTAAAGCATCCCTAACTCCCCCAAACCTGCAGGGTCTGAATGTTGGCTGAGGTCTGGCAGAAGTGACGAGTCCCTCTGGGCTGTCCCACTGCTGCCCAGGTATGCACTTCATCTGCTTAAGCTCAACAATGACAACTCACTCTCTGGGCTGGGTGCACACAAACCCACTTCGGTGACCTGCCAGGAGCAGTGTCCATCCTCCATCCTGCCCAGGACCACAATGGGGCTAAGCATGTGGCCAGTGCCAGCCCCTGGCCTTCTGTCTCACCCCAGGGTTAGGCCTCATTCCACAGCCCAGGCACCAAACTGGTTCCAAAAGCTGTAATTGTTTTAAACAAAATGCATTTATTAAGGGAGAAAACATAAGAATAACCTCTTTGTCTGAGCGTCGCTCTAATCTATAATGCAAGTATTGTTCCCTACCCTGTGGCACAGGGAGATTATCTTATCTGAGTCCTGCTGTCAGGAGAGCCCGGGGTTTTCAGCGATCGTATTTCTCTGCAAAGCTATTTCGCTGCCGAGACAGGTGCATCAGTCTTCGAGGCACATGCCTGGACAACAGCGCCATTATCAAGACCCCAAATTCCTTTCCAGGAGTGAGTAGAATGGTAAAAGCAGGTGATTAATGAAGTGCCTGTTTGCTATGAAATTTTACTCACTTATCTGGCATATAAATGAAGAGGCATTTGGAGTTCAGCAGAGACCCAGAGGAAGCTACAGATGGCCAAGATGTTGCTCCATGCCTGACGACAAACATTGCAACGTGCTGCTGGCAGCATCCTTGCACTGCCAGGCTGTGGGGCCAGCACTTGTTTTTCAGAGAAACACCTACCTTCTCTTTGGGAATAGAAAAATGGCTCCAACCTTCCCAGCAGTGTCAGCTACCACGTTCCAGCTAACACTCCCACTGAGCACCACCAGCTCCCACCAAACAACACCAGCTCCCTCTGAGCACCATCAGCTCCCACCAAACAACACCAGCTCCCACCAAACAACACCAGCTCCCACTGAGCACCATCACCTCCCTCTGAGAACCACTGGCTCCTGTGGGCTCATCCACGCCCCAAGCACCACAGCAGGAGCTGGGCAGCGGTCAGAGGAGGATGCAGAGGAAAGATGCTGCAGGAGGACACAAATGTGGCCAGGGACCATCCTGGCCTTAACCTGAACCTGCCAGCACTGTGTCTGAGCCCCAACTCCACGGTGGCCATACTGAACAGCCCCAGCACAGGGTTCCCTTGTACTCCTGGGGCATAAGGTGATGGCACCAACCTGGGTCTTCATATCTTGTCCTTTTGCCAAGTCCCCACTGCTCAGCCTTTTGGCATGACAAGGAGTTGTGTCCACCAGAGCAGCTGTGCTGCCTTCAACCCCTCTGGACAGGCACAGGAGTCATGAGCTCCTAGGGGCTGTGCTGGGCAGCACACCCAGATCCTGGCTCCTAGTCCCAGCCAGGGCTATCGTGGCCAAGGCACATGCAAATGGTGGCCACTGCTGCTCCCACTGTCCCAAAGTAAACACAAGCACCATGGCAAGCCTTCAGCTGCCCAGCCCCATGGGAGCACACTTGGCCCCAGGTGTTTTGCCAGAAGCCCAGCCTGGCTCCACCCAGCACTGAGCACATCTGAAGCCTCATTCCACCTGAGAGCCCTTGTGCTTCTCCCCAAATGAGAACACAAACACCCTGCCAGCTTGTCCCACCACACGCCCTCATGGCTCCCTCGTATCCAGAAAAGCCCCCACAGCTCCTGCAGGGCCGGCAGGGGCTGTGCCACAGCCTTACATACCGGCACCCACAGCCAGGGCTTGAGGATCTTCCCAGTGGTTTCCAGCAGAACGGAGCCGGTGGCAGAGCTTGGCTTTGGGCACCACACTCTTGGGAAATAACGATCCCGGCTTTATAACCAATTTGTATTGACTCACATTACTTTATTTATCCCTGGATGTTCCTGCTGATATAAATAGCGATCCTTGTGTTGAGCTCCCTGCAGCCGCTGAGGTCAGGATCGGGAATTCACAGGGATGCAGCATCCGCTCAGATCGTGTCTGCTGATGGAGTTTTACGAGGCGCTGCTGGGTCCTGGGGATTTGCAACATCCCAAGAGCAGGGAGGGGCCTTTGGAGCACAGAACGTGCCTCCTGTGCTGTGTTAGGGGTTTTTTTCCTCCTTGTTGCTCTGAGTGGCAGAAGGCAGCTCAGAAGGGTTTCGTTCACTCCCGAGTAAAACATCTGCCTGGGTTCATGGGAGCCCCGTGACTTGCTCCAAGTGCAGAGTGTTCCAGACCATCAGCCCTGGCTCTGCTCGGCCAACAGCCCACACCAGGCTCAGGTCTGAGCTTGGAGCAGTTCACTCCAGGTGCCCAGACAGCCAGGACAGCCTCCCCTGGCATCACCATCCATGTCTGACCTGTCCTCCACGGCAGGAGCCCCACAAAGCACAGCAGCCATGCGACACTGTGTGGCTCCAGCAAGTACTAGATCCATTTTCCACATTGCTACTTTTTTTAAAGCACCAAACCAGGGTAAACATGTGCCGCGGTAGCGGCAGGCAGGAGCCGAGAGGAGTGAACAGCAGGGGCAGGGTCAAGTTCATGCCTGACTCCAGTGACTAAAAAAAGAGCCCAGACAAAGAGCAGGAACCATAACAGCATCAAAACCCCTCCTTGTCCCGTGTTCCTGCTCATTAGCCCGGGGAGAGGCTGAGCTGGGGCTTCAAAAGAGCTTAAAGGACTCAGATGCCTGAATCCCATTCAACAGCAAGAGGAAACCTGTGCTTAATTCCTGCGCTGTCTTTGAAGAACTCAGTGACAATTTGCACCTTCCAAGCAGGTTTAAGCTCAAAGCCACTCATAAAAGGCTGGTGAGCAGGAAGGGGGCTCGGGAAAGTCCCATTTCCATGCTTAGAAGGGAAAACCATGGGCATTTTCTGAACCCCTAAATGCCAGCCCTGCCTCATCAGGGGAGAGGGGGAGCAGCCCCGGGGCCCCCTGCCCTTCCTGAAGCAGAACCTGCTCCACAGTAATGCTGGGCAGCTCCCGGGGGATACAGACACCTCTGGCACTGGGACCAGCCTAGGGGAGCAGCACAGCATGGGGGAAACACCATCTCACACCCCACACTGTCATTTGTCTTTGGCCACATCCATGTGGTTTAGCTGTCTAATGGAACATCCAGTGTGGGAGTAGCCTCTCATCACCCCGATCCCCGACACCCACAGCACCAGCCACACTTCTCATATCTCTTACACCTTCTCTCTCTTTTTTCCTTAGTTATTTTTTAACTAATGAACTGCTCTCCCGAGCTACTTTGTTACTATTGATTTCAGGGGCAAAAATCCAATTGATCTTGGTTAAAATGAACCATGTTTTAATTCTGGGACTGACAGGTGCTGGCTGGGTAGGACTCACTCCGAGCTAAGGGCAGGGCAGGCATGTTGAACTGCTGTCCAGCAGCCAAAGACCCCAGGAATTAAACAAGAAGCTGGCTGGTGGGGTTCGAGGAGCAGAGCCATGTAAAGGAGGAACTGCTGCAGGGGAAGAGAGGGGTCTGCTAGCCAATGGCCACCCACCTCCAGGAACTCACCGTGTTGAAGTTGGGGAAGAGGTTGAGCGGTGACGTCCCGTTGAGTCTGAAGGTCAGAAAGTGCTTGATGTCCAAGGGGGGGTGAAGGGGCCGGCCAGGGATGGGCAATGATGCTAAGAGGGGGCTGCTGTGTCCAGAGGGACCTGGGCAGGCAAAAGGGAAAAACAGCATTAGCATTAGTGGTCCCTGCTTGCAGTGGCAGTACAGGCATGTGAGACACAGCACGCAAGACGCAGCACGTGGGCACATCTGCTGTGTGCTCTGATCCCTCCTCAGTGACAGGTCTCAGTCCAGGGTTGCCCTGGGCACCCCTTTGCCTTTTGGGCTCAAAACCAGCACCCCAGTGTGAAGCTGAATGCAGTCACCTCTGTGTCAGTGTGGACACTTGCAGGAGTTCGCTCTGAACCTTCTGAAAGGTATCAAAGCCTCCCCCAGGGAAGCAGCCCCATCCCTGGCTCTCCCACGGAGCCCACGCAGCTCTCCCATGCCAGCACCACAACAGGGGGTCCTCACTGGGGCTGGTGAGGTTTTGGCTGCTGGCAGCAGCCAAAGGACCAGGGGCAGAGGCTGAGCTGCCGCTGCTCCCCATCACCCGCACACACAGCACGCGCTCCAGAGTGCCATTTAAGAACAGCCTGGAGTTATTAATAACGTTCTGTCTGAAAAGAAAACACCCGTGGGATGAAAGGAAGGAGGGAGGGAAGATCAAGCAGAGGGATGTGTCTCCAGCCTGCTCCCCATCCCAGGTTTCCACTCGGGCTCATCACAGATGATGAGCACAGGAAAGCATCCTCTGAGCGGCAGAGGGGGTCCCTGCCCAGCTCTGCGAGAGGGGAGGGAGAAAAGCTAAAATAAAAAAAATTAATTAATCAAACACAATAAATAAGAAATGGTTTCAGAGTTCTGTGAGCCAGAAGAGCCCATTCACATCCCACACAGCTTCACGACCCCTCCAGCCCACCCAAAGTCCAGTTCCTTCACCTGCAAGAACAAGGCCAATGTTTTTTTCATTTTTGGGTTCTTTTTCCTCAAGGCATTGGGAAGTCCCTGCCACAGCACAGCATGACCACATCTCACTGCCCCGCAGAGCAGAGAACACCCCTCGTGGGAGGGTGTCCGGGGGGCTGGTGCTTCCACAGCAGGAACACTGACCCGGAGCCATCACCACCAGCACCTCTTTGTGACAGCACCGAGCCTGAGCCTCCTGCAGCCCCCACATCCCATCGCTGGCTGTGCAGCACAAGGACCCCAGGCTGGTGCTGCTTCTCACTCTGCTCTGCACTCACCGAGTGCCATTCCCGGCTGGTGCAGGAGCCGAGACACGAATCTGAAATTCAAGTTTGAGAGGTCCCCTGGATGTGAGCAGCCAGTGTTGCCGCCAGCCCCACGGGCACCAACGACCTCTTTCTGGGCGAGCGCACGCGGCGGCTGTGCCACAGCCAGAGCCACCCCGAGCCGGGCCTGACTCCGGGCAGGAATTACAGTTTGCTTCATCGGGCGTGCACTGATCGAGTTAATTCCAGAGTCGCCCAGAAGGGAAATCTGTGAAACTGCTTAAAAATAAATAAATAACATTAGAGCAGCAGCAATGGGGAGGGAGCAGCAGCGAGCAGGGCTGGGTGAGCGGTGCATGATTAACCTTCTGAGGCGTGAAACAGTTTCTGCATCAAATCACGAGAGACTGCCGGGCCAGCGCCGTGGGAACCGCCCCAGGACCCCTCAGCACACACAGCCCAAGCCAGAGCAGCACTGAAGGCATTTGGGGCTGACCTCGAGGAGTCCCACTCATCTCTGTCAGCGTGGTTTGCACTGACTGCACTGGCCTTAAAAACATAAAATATATTTACATATAAACATATATATCTGAGAAGAACAAGAGGGTGGGCGATCGCCTCCTTCCCCATCAGTAACTGCATAAAGGGGTGTTGCAACTCAGCCAACACTGTAGCCCTGGGGTTCACTCCCTGGGGAGCAGCTCCTGCACTGGGCAGGCACAGGGGGGATGCTGAGGGGACACAGAGTGCCAGTCACCACCCACAGCAGCTGCTGCCCACAGCAGCACAGACAAGATACACAAACCTCTTCAGCCCATCCTTGTGCTCAGATTCGTGGGTTAAACATATTTCTGGACTGGGATAACCAAGTGGTTGGAGACAGCCCAGAAACCCCAGTGAGACCCTTTTGAGGGCCAGGACCTGTCCCCCCAGCTTTGTCCATGAAGCAGACAAGACCTCTGGAAGCAGGAAAAGGGCTGAAACTGTCCTGGTGCCAGCAAAGCTGCCCAGAATGTCCCAGCACCTGCTGGAACACCCACATGATGCTCCTCGGACACCTTCCCAAGGTTATGGAGCTGCGGCACTGCAGATCCTGCCTTACCTTTGCTGCAGGGCAGATTCCAGCAGCAGCTGAGGGCAGTATTTTTAGGTATTAATTAGACACTCAATTAAGGGGATTTGCTTTGGGGAGAGTGGCAGGGCCCCAGGTTTGTATAGAATGACACGACCTTACCCAAGGTGACGAGCATGGCCAGTGGTGGGCTGGGCTATACTGGTGAATGGCATCCCCAAACACTCACCCTGCAGCTCTGGAGCTGGGTGTCCTCCCCCATTCTGGCAGAGGAGACTCCCCACAACGGCAAATGCTGCTGCTCCAGCACCACGGGTCCTGCCGGGACAGGATGTTCTCCAGCTCCACGGAGCATTCCAAGGGGCTGGTGCAAGGAGGCAAGTGCAGGAGCCCTGTGTTCTCAGCACAAGCACCTGCTGCAGCCTGGGAAGGGGTCTCTGTGCCCCCCAGTTCCACAGGTAGCATCCAGGTCTGCCCAAGAGATGCCAAAGCCCACGTCACTGCTATGGTGCTGCACATCCTCAGCCAGAGCCATCGGAAGTGTATGAACCTCCCACAGCTGCCTCTGAAGGCAGCAAGACCAACGCTGCAGGATCTCATACCAACATGAGTCTGCCCAGGACCCATCTCCGCAGACGCTGCTGCCTCAGAGAGCATCTGGTGCAGAGTCTGTCCAGACCAGATGGAGATGGAGCTGTTTATTCACACAGAGGCAGCCTGGCTCCCTCCTGCCTGGGAGGTGTTCTCAGCACACTTTGGTGGTGTCTCCAAATCCTTACTCAGGGCTTTAAAGGTTTTCTATCTGACCAAGCATGGACTGAACTCATTCCAGCTCTTTCCAGGAGGTTCCCCTGGGAATTATACGTGTGCTTCCCAGTGCCAAAGGCTGACAGCCAGAGAAGAGGAGAAACACCCAGTCACAACTCTGGACCATGACAGCAGCACCAGTGTGGCCCAGGCACCTCTGGGATCTGGACCAGTCACAAACAAACTGCAACATGTTGGATTCCCAGAGCAATCAGATTGTGGGGCAGATCTGCTACATCCTCCTGTTTCCAGCTTTCAGTAGCCTCAGCAAAAGACCCAGCACTCAGGATTTGACTGAGGTGATGCTTTTGGCTGCTGCACTGGGTTTACTGCTGATTAGAATCAGTCAGATCTGAAGGAAACAGCCCTCCAAGTCAAAACCAGCAGAGCCCTGTCATCCTGGAACATGCCATGCAACACCCTGGCCCCACTGGGCCACCACACCAGCACTCCCAGACCCGATGGGAAAGGGGGCTGAGCCCCCACCCGCTACAGGCACCAATAGTTCTGCTCACCTCAGGATAAAGGCAGTAACTTCGGAGGAGAAGCACAGGCTGAACGTCTCCAGATGGTCCCAAAAACAGGTGTCAAAGGACCTTCCCTTGGGCTGCAAGTTGCCAAGAGCTCAGGGTGCAAAGGGAAAGCTGGGATGTGAGCACATTTTGGAAAGATCAGGAATTCACTACTGATTATTTTTGGACCCCAGTCATAATTTATTCTGTCCTTGCAAAAGAAGTCCCTTTATCTATAAACTTTAAACGCTAGGAAAATTAAGATAGACATTTTTAATATATATATTTATATATGCATATTTATATATACACACATACACATATGTACACAATGACGCACTTGAAGTTATATTTCCTCGGTCATTACAGTATCATTCCCTAAATCTCTTGCTCTTGAAATGATCATGACTTGATGCCACTGCTAAAAATACTCTGTGCTGTGCCCAAGGAACACCAACACGACACCGCCAGGCATGTCGGGGTTGACTCAGGGCTGGGAGGATGTGCTGCCTTTTCTGCATTCGCTCTCGAGGCTCCAGAACAACAGAAATCCAATATTTTTGCAGAGTATTAAGCAAAAGCTGCTGGGTATCTTTGTGCAAAGGCAATGTGACATTTGAGCTCAAGAGAGGATTTGCCTTCATCTCCCTAAAACAAAGTAACGACAAACTGTTGGAGAAAAATCATTGCAATTTGTGGTCTCAGGTGGCCCCAGGATTTTGAATTCTGGGCGATTCAGATGCTTGGGAGATGAGGGAGAGGTGGTGATAGGACCAGCATCGCTTTGCAAAGGATCCTGTTTTCTCTTCCCAGCACAGAGCAGGTCACCATCCACCACAGCCACCTGGCCCTGGTGTGATGTGGACAAGCAGCACCAAGCGGTGCTGGGCACTGTTTGCAGGCCCTGGCTCCCACCTGAAGGATCACCCTCACTGGCCATGCTCACTTCACCTGCGTCATGATGAACTCAGACTCCCTCATACTCTCGTAGTACTCGATGGCCAACGCAAAGTCGAACTCACTGATAGCCGGCCCGTCGATGGCAATCTTCAGGCGGTCAGAGAGCCCCTCGTCCCTCTCCCGGCGTGACCGGCTGTGCTTCAGCAGCTCCCGGCCCCGGCTGATCTTCTCGGCAAGGACTGAGCCCAGCGGCAAAGCCAGAGCAATGGCCGCCAGGACGGCAAAGTCTGGGAAGAGCTCGTGCATCTCGGAGTTGCTGTAGACCAGCTTGACACAGAGGTCCTTGAAGGAGAGCTGGCTGAGGCTGAAGACGATGCGCTTGAAGAGAGGGAAGTCGTTCAGGGCCCTCTCGCTCACCACCACCCGCGAGTACGTCTGCAGCAGGAAATTCAGCTCACTGACCCCATAGCTGCCGATGTCCTCCAGAGACTGGGGGTAGCACTTGGGATTGAAGATGGCTGAGAAGGAGCTGACGGCCTCCAGGATGCTGCTGGGGAACCTGTCCAGCAGGTTGCCCCGCACACTTTCCAGGTAGGTCTCCTTCAGCTGCTCAAAGTGCTTCAGGTGAACCTGGGAGCAGTTGACCAGCTCGATCCCCTTGTAGCAGAGGCAGCTCTCGCCATCCCGCCCGTCCTGTGGGTACTCCTTCATTTCACTGAGGAACTCCTGGAGGTTCTGCCCACTGGTGCTCTGCTGGGTCTGTAGTGTGGTGGCTGTGGCCAAGACAATGGGCTTCAGGATGGAG
This sequence comes from Sakesphorus luctuosus, assembly GCA_013396695.1. NCBI lineage: Eukaryota > Metazoa > Chordata > Aves > Passeriformes > Thamnophilidae > Sakesphorus > Sakesphorus luctuosus. The sequence continues at coordinate 140,746 of VWZD01006991.1, forward strand.
AGGTCAAAGTCCTCAATCTGGAAGAAGCGACTGAGCTTCTGGAAGATGGGGAGGACATCCAGGAGGATCTTGGTGAAGGCCACAAACTGGAACTTCTTGAGCTCTTCGCAGAGGCCACGGGCCACGGGTGAGTGCTCTGCCTCACTTTCCAGGAGCAACACCAGTGTGGGCCACGAGGAGTCAATGGCTTCCATGGCTGGGAAGATAGAAGTCCAGTGGATAGTTTTGGGGCCCCCAAGATCTATCTCGCAAAGGTCCAGGACACTCCGCAGCTCCTGCAGGCCATTGCTTTCCCCACGGCCACTGGAGTAGAGCCTGTACACGGCATCCACAGTGGTCTCGTATTTCTGGAGGTATTCTATGGTGCTGATGGTCTCAGATGGCAGCAGGGAACTGCCGTGGGACAGGCAGTGCATCTCGGTGAGGAGTGGGCAGAGCGATGTCAGCGCGGTCCCCACCCCGCTCAGCTGCTCGGCCACCAGCGACGCACTGTGGGCACTGAGCCAGGTGAGCTTCATGGTGGGGATGCCAAAGGAGTGCATCACCTCACCCACCTTGCCTGCCATGGTGGAGGCCTCCTCGGCGGGCAGCTCGAAGCTGCCCAGGAAGGCAGTGGAGGTCTGCCCATTGCAGGGGGAGACAGTTGTGGTGAACATGGCAAGGCTGCGGTGCTTCAGCACATCCACTGTCTCGTCCACCACCAGCCCAACAAACGGCGAGGCTTTGATCCTGTGCCTGTCCTCATTGTGCAGGACTTTGGCGATGGCTGCCTGGGCAGGGTGAAGGAGGGGCACAGGGAGGGAAAGAGAAACACAAATGAGGTGCAGAGGCAGCAGGAGATGGGCAGCCCCTGGCACATCACAAGCGGCCAGGCTCCCGCAGCGGCACGAGGGCCAAGCCAGGGAAAAGCCCTTACACAAGCTGGAAATCACTTTCCTTTTCCCTGTAATACCCTGTCTCCTCCCACTCCTTTTCAGTGGCCCAAGCACCATGTGAAGCTGCCAAGAGTTTGGGGGTCCCTGCCCTGAGCTGGGGGTCAGAGCCCCACAGCTACAGCAGGACTCAACACCACTAGCAGTGCCAAGGTGCCAGACCTCAACACTCCACTCCCAAGCTGCCACCTGTGCCAGGTGGCATGAGGTGGGACACTGGGAACTCGCCATGAGGTAGGACACTGGGAACTCGCCTGCTCAGTTCAACTGCAGCAGCTTCATCAGTGTTTCACTGGCCCAGCACGGGCAGGAGCAGCAGCAAAACTCTGCAGTGTCTTTTCCGTCTTTACTTATTTTCCCCCATTTCAGGCAAATGCCCCAGTTTGGAGGGAAAACTTCCTCTGTGTGTGAGTGCTGTAAGGATCACCACAGGCTGGAAAACCTAATTAGTGGGTTTAGTCTATCTGCTGCAAAATAAGGCTCTGCAGAGAGCTGAAGAGCCTGGCAAACAGCCAAGACTCACTAAAAATTTAATTTGATTTTAGCAGGCATGAAGCATTTGTAAAACTCAGAAAATCCTTTCTAAACTCTCTGGCTACTTGATCTTTCTGTTCACTCAGTTTAGGGCAAAAGAGGAAAAATCCACAGTGCTCGTGTGCTAACTGAACTCCTGGGCTTTCAATCCCACAAGCAGCCTGGCAGGCCCAGGGAGCAGCTGGTGGGCACAGGCATCCTCCTGGCACTGCCTGGCCCTAGTGCAGCCTCACACACGTGCAGTGCCCCAGCCCCACATACACACCTGCATCTCCCTGACGCTGCCAGGGTGGTAGTACTTGCTGTGCTCCGAGCCCAGCAGCGTCTGGCACAGGTTGAACTTCTGGAAGTTGAGCAGGGAGAAGCACTTCTCATCCGGGATCTCCTCCTTGGCCATCCAGTAGACGGTGGTGAGGACAGCCACCTTGGCCGGGTTCACCTCCACCTTGATGAGTGGGCGCAGCTCGGGGTGGCCGTGGGGCTCACCGGCCAGCTGCTCGCGGTTCACGGCCAGGGCCTGCCGGTGCGCGCCGGACGTGACGTGCCGCAGCAGCGCGTGGCGCTGGAAGTTGTCCGTGCCCACGGTAAAGGCGTTCTCTGCCTTACCGTGCTTGTTCTTCACCAGCGCCTGCCGACACTCTATGCAAAACATGAGTTTCCTCTCATAGTCAAATTCCAGCCAGGTAAATTCTTCTTTCCAGTGCTCATTGAAATAGCGTTTACACTTTTTATTGGAATTGGAAGTTTCCCCAGCTGGCTTTTTCCCTGGAGGCACCATACTGCTGTGGCTGCTAAATCAAACACTACGGTTCAACTGCACCATGCCTTGAGGAGCAGCCTGCACATCTAATTTAGTAAGAAGGTCTATTACCATTCTCCTGGTCCGACTGGAGATGAAAGAGACACAAGGGAAAGGGATTAGGGCCCTGCAAACCTCAGCTGGGGCTCAGCAAAGGGCTATGGTGGCACAGTGACAGTGGCACAGTGACAGCAACAGGAACAGTGGTGCTCAGGGCAGCCCAGGCTGTGAGACAGCCCCAGCCCCACATGGGGGGATCCCAGTGAGTGCCAGCATCACCAGCATTGTCACTGGTGGGACTGGGGCACACACAGACAGTCCCCACCACCACAGGGACACCCACACACTTCCCCCCAGAGCAGCCCTTCCCACTGTGCTGGTGCTGGAAAGGTGAGGAAGGCACAGAGCTGGATGAAACATCCAAAAGGGAGTGCTCAGCCCTGGAGGAGCAGCACCTGCTGCCAGCGACGAGTGCCAGGGCTCCGGAGCTGAACAAGGGTGACACTCGTGTGTGCTCTCAGTCCTGCCGGCCTTGTCTCTATCCCAGGGAATTGCTGAAGCCACGGCAGGTCCCACAGCAGCAGAGCCACAGTCTGCACAGTCAGTGCCAGTCCAGAGTCCCTCCCAGGGAGTGATTCACTGGACCTGTTCCAGGCCAGGCTCCTGAACGTCTCCTGAGCTCCAGGCTGCAAAGACTTACACATTATGGTAACCAAACCAGGAGCTGGAGGGTTTAAGCATTCACCTGACCCCTGCCCTACACTTCAGCCCCACTCAGTCCAATCCTCACATTGTCTATGAACTGGACTGCAAATCCGACCTGAGCCTTGATAAAGGTGGTGGGAAGAGGCAGATGCAGAACCCAGCGCAGGGTGGGTAAGGGGTAGAACCAAAACCCAGAGGAAAACAGAAAGAAGACAGACACTGAGCAGTGAAGCTGGGGAATACTGTCAGTCCGTGTGACTTGCTGAGAAACCCATGGGGAACTTGGGGTTTTTCCGAAGAACAAACCTCCCAAACCAGAGCCCTTACCACAACCCTAAGGGAGCAGGGGGAACCCTCACAATTCAGGCAAAAGAGCAGACCCCAACTCCCAGTGTTGTGCACACCCACTCCCAGCGATCTGGGGCTCCCTGCAGGGTGCTCTGGGCCATGCTGGAGGGTGGCCCTGCGGCAACCAGCCCCATCCCAGTGCCAGGTGGGCACTGAGCGCGGCTGCCCTGGCTGCACTGGGACAGTGCACGGCCCCAGGGGGTGGATTTATCTGCTCTCTCCCTGGCACTGACCCCATTCACTCCCAAACTATCTGGCACAGTCCCCACCCCAGCAAAAACTGCTGCCTTGGAAAGAATAAAAAAAAATAAAAGGCAGCAATTAGTGTGGGGAGCTCATGGGGCCAGGGGGAGCTCGGGACGGCGCAGAGCACCACAGCACCCCTTCCCGCAGCACCCGTGGTGCCCCACAGCCAGTCCTGGCAGCAGCCCAGCACCTCTCACTGGTGCTGCCCACGGGGAAGGGCAGCACTGCGTATCCTGGGGCGATCGGCAGCAGCTCGGGATGGGGTGACACTCCAGTCCCCATACCAGCCTGCTTCTCCCCGCGTCGGGAAGTTTGGGCAGCATCAGGATTTACCTGAGAGAGACCAAGCTGCTGCCCTGCCCCTCGTCCCCGGTGCATCCCCCCTGGTGAGGGCGAGCGGAGCAGCCCCAGCGCCCAGCCCGGTGCCCAGCCCTGCATGCCCGGCGCGCTCACCCGCCCCTAAATACGTACCGTGAAAAGGCTGCCATGAGCTCTGGGGGTGTGCGGGGCGGGGGGGAGCAAACTTCCCAAATTTGGGCTTTGAAATAGCGGAGGGTGAGGGGGGGGACCAAATAAAAAAATTAAACCCAGCCAAGCAACGCAAAGCCAAAAATAAACCAAAAAGCAGAGAGGTGTTCAGGAGGCGGCGGCACCCCCGGCCCGCAGCCCCCGGCCCGCAGCCCCCGGCCCCGGAGCACAAAGCCTGCGGCGCTCACGGGCGCACCGGCGCAGCCATCTTGCTGCGGGACCGGCGGCTGGCGGAGGGATGGAGGGAGGGAGGGATGGATGCTCCGGCACCCACGGCAGTGGCCACTAGCGGCGGCGGGCACGGGCAGCCCGCGGGGCCGCGGCGGGGACGGGGCGCGCAGCAGCGGGGCCGAGGGCGCCTTCCCCACGCGGTGGGCACTGGGTGCCCAGGAACCCCCCGGGATCCCGCACGGCAGCGGGATGAGCTGCGGGAGCGACTGCATCCAGACAGGACGGGCAGCCTCGGGGTTGGGCAGCGCCAGGATGCGAGTGCCCCGCACACGGGCAGCTGCGGGCAGAGCCCCCAGACACGGAGCTTCGGCAGGATCCAGGTGCGAGCCCTTCAGGGAACACCAGGAGGTGTTCCTGTTTACCTGTGCTCCTGGCCCGCAGCTGCATGGCTGGGTCTGAAGCGCACCTCCTCATTCCCAAAACACTTTGTTTTAGAACTAAATGCAGGTGAAATTTAGAGCCACTCAACTTTCCCCAGAAACAGGATTTTGTGCCACCTTTGCTTTCCCACAAACGGGGCTCCTGAGGAATCCCAAAGGACGCCAGTGTCCTGCGGGACCCTGATGGGAAGCTCCTCGTTCCCCAGCACAGACCCTGCGCCTGGGAGCTGAAGGATGATCCCACCCCAGCTCCTCCCGCGGAGTCAGGCTATGAGAAGGGATGTGGCCCACCGGAATGTGCCTGGATTAGGGGCTGCATTGTACCTGGCTCCGGCTGGCTCCACACCAGGGAGGTCTGGCAGCCCCCGGTGAATTCCTCTCTTCAGGCTCCTCCACGTATCCCCGGGCGAGAGGCTCTTCCTGCTCTGGGGACATTCCTGCCCGGCCACCTTAGCCCAGGGTTAATGAGAGCAGGAGCCGGTGAAACCAGAGCCGGCTCCCAGGGGGAAAACATGCCCGATTTATTCTTGTGCTAATGCCAGGAGAAAAGAGGATTGAGCCTTTTTAATGAGTTTTTAGGCAGGAGCCTGCTGCATGCCCCGGTCCCATGCCCTGGCTCCCAGCAGCCGGAGCGAGACTGCAAAGGTCAGCAATCCCAAGAGAGCAGTGGCTGGGGCCAACCCCACTTCCCATGGGCACCCCACCGAGCCCCTGCACTGGGATCCACTGGCAGGACCGGTGGATTCCAGTCGGGAATGTGCTTGCTCTGCCTGCTCTGTGCCAGGGGCACGGCTGAACTCACTGATCCCTTCTGCCCTGCCTGCTCATTTCTGCGGGAAGGCTCCAGCGTTAACCTGGCTTTTGGGCAGTGTTTGCAGGATGTCCCTGACCCTGCTGAGCACCCTGGCCGCGCATCCCTGCCAGATGTCAGACGTCCTTCCTAAAGGAACTGAAATGGAGACACTCCTGTTTACCCCCGCGCAGCCGCCGCCTTGGCTCGAGCCAATCGTTGCTATTTTTCCCTGCTGTGCCATGCCCGAGGAGCTGGGCAGGCAGGTGCCCCGTTGTACCAGCACATCCATCATTTGTATGGCATGAGGGCAGTCACAAAAATGAGCCACAGTTTCCATCTGAGCCTCAGTTTCCACTGGAGTCCCACACCTCCGGGGGCTGGAGCAGACCCCACACAGGTGGCTCCCACTGGGATGCTCCAGGCCAGTCCCTGACACCCCTGCCAGCACTCCAGCCCCACATCCATGGCTGGGCTCCCCACGGGCTTCTACTGCATCTCTAAGAAGCTGAACAGAAGAGACAAAATGCAGCCATATTACCCCAAAAGATTTTAAATCCCCGAGTCCAAAGATATTTATGTGATTTTTGTTTCCATCCCTGCTCTAAGCCAGTCAGGCTCCAGGGAATGACGCACACTCCTCCCGCAGGGAAGCAGAGGTGCTGATGTTCCCAAAGCTGCTGACCCCCGGGAGCCCCTCCCTGCACAGCCCCCAGTTCTGCTGCCCACCCATTCCGTGGTGCCCAGCTCCGCCAGCCCCCACCCCTGGCCATCACAGGGGGAAACAGCCCCAGCACCCTGCAGGTCCCTGCTCCCCCTCCGTGCCCAAACCCCTGGCTGTGACAGCCCCCGAGATGAACTGGAGGACAGACGGGAGGGGCCCGGCCACGTCCCTCGCACCCGAAGGTGGTGACAGCTCAGTTCAATCCCTGCCGCGTGCGGTGCAGGGGGAGGCTGTGAGGAGCCCTGGCTCGTGTGGGAGGGAGCACCCGGCACCTTGTCAGCTCAGCCAAATTAAAAATACTCCTACAGCCCCCAGGCTGGTGCCTGGACGGGCGGAACTGGCAAGGACAGCTCCTGCAGGATCTGCAGAGACCGGAGAGACACGGGCAAGAGAAGGTGCTCCGACACAGGGCAGGGGATGGGGCACATGCTGGGGGACCCCAGTATTTTCCTGCTGTGTCCCAGCTCTCTCACACAACTCAGGGTGCTCAAGGGGCTGTTCCTTCCCTGTTGGGGGGACCCTTCCAGCAGTGCTGTGGACACAGAGTCTGGCTCCAGAACACTCAGATCCTTGTGAAGGAGCATGGGTGGGTAGTGGGCCATGAAGAGGGAACCATGGGGTGCTGCTGAAGAAGAAGCCCCCTGAGCTGGTGACATGGGGAACCCACCCACCTCCCAGCCACTGTCAGCTTGCAAGATGCTGCCTCGTGCCTCCTTCCCCTGCACAGCCTTGTCACAACCTTCAGCTGCGTGACTGCAGCTGGCAGGGAACAAGCCTTGAAATAAACTCAAATGACATCCCTGCAAACTGTGGACATGGCCACAACAGGATTACTGGGCTGGGGAGGGGGGCCATGCTCATCTCTCCCCACCAGTGACCCCAGCTCCAGGCTGAAGCTCCTCTGAGCAGCAGCTGAGAAGGGCAAAGCCCTTTTGTCGAGGAGCAGAATCAGGGACAGGGTGATCTCCCTCCCAGGGCTCCCTCTAGTACATGCACCTGGTCCCTGGGAGGCAGCTTGGTTGCTTTCCACTCCCCAAGAGCCACAGCAGCATCACCCCACACCACTGATGTCAAAAACAGCTGCTGAGGAGCAAAACTGGACATGGGTCTTGCCTCTTTTCCTCCCCCATTCACAAAAATCAAGTCCAATTCCCTCTGGATTTTAATTCCCAACTCTCCCCACCTGCCAGGTAATGATTTGAAACATCAGCATTTAGTGATGCCTCCCCCAGCAGAGACCTCAACCAGCTTACTGTCCCCAGTGTCCCAGCCAGCACTGCTGCTGGGGCTGGTGCAGCCCAGTCAAGACCTCCCCGAGCTCTGCCACAGGTACCCAATGGCTCAGGAGGGAACTGGGCTCATCCTGACCTGGAGGCACTGAAAAGGAGGTGGCAAACATTGAACCCTGGTCTGGGCTCCACTGCCCACAGCTCTGCCCATCCCTCCCTGGGTGATGGGGGAGAGGTCAGGGTCCTCACGATAGTCTGAGAACTCAGAGAGGCACCAGAGCCCTGGATCAGTTCAGTCTTTATTCTGGGCACTGTTTAAATTGTAAAAATTACAGCCAAGTCCAATTCATTACAGCCAGGGAGCGGCTGACAGAAATGAAAAGGGAGAAAAGCTCCTCAGATTGATGCTTTCTCACCATTCCAGTGAAATAACCAATTTGGAACAAATTAGGGGCTCCCATCTCCACCAGGCTTTTGAATTGCCTCCAAGCCAACGCACATTTTTCACAGTGCAGCATTTCTTCCATTAGCAGTGAAAATTAATGATTGCTATTATTGAAACACCTGAAGGCAGGTGCCTCCCTCACACAGCCAGGGCTGGGCTGGCACTGAGCCCCCAGAGAGCCAAGAAGAGCCACGAGGAGACAGACAGGTGCAGAGAGGATAAGTGACATGGCCAGGGCCACCCAACAGGTTGGTGGCAGGTCCAGGCCGGTGGCCATCCCCTCTCAGTGGTGCCATCCCAGACCTTCTGGAGTGATGCACTCTGACCACCACGCTGACAACCCAAACCACTGCCTGTGATGGTGCCACAGTTGTCCCCAGTATCCCCCAATAGTGAAACCACGTGGGCTCCAGCAGTCCAAGCTTCACTCATGAAGTAGGGAAAGGGGAATTGCTCCATTTTTTGGGGGGGCCCACCAACTCACACTGCAGGGGAGGCAGTCCTGGGGGGTCATGAGGGATTTCAAACCCCAATTCACTCACACATTCCTGCTCCGAAATTTCGCAGAGGCCAAAGCCCTTTGCCTCCCTCCACCTGCTCTCTGCTCCCAGCCTTATTCCCCAAGCACAGCTCCATCAGGTCTGCACTGGCGGCTGAAGTGTGTCAGTCCCCACTATGGCTGCTCCGCAGCCTGGCTGGTCATGATCAGGGTTTGGAAGATGACACATATCTGTCATTATTTTTTAATTAGATTTTTATTTCCTACCTCTAGTATTTCATTGTAATTTCCGCCACTCCTACCCAGGCCGTGCTAATATAATCACTCTGGCGGAGAGTGGGAGCAGCCAGCCCACTCGTTCCAACATCCCGCTCAGAAAAGGCAAAAAAAAGCAATTTGCTAAATCCCCAGCCCCTGCAGTCATTACAAGCTCAGGGACATCAGGCGGGTGCTGGAACACACCATCAAAGCGCCGGTGCCGGCAGCACCTGCCGGGAGCAGCCGCACTGAGAAACTTCAAAAAAATGTCCATGTTTGCTCAAAATACTTGTTAGTAACTTCTTATTGCAGCAAGGTGAGGCATAATTAAAAACGGGCTAAAGAGATTTGTGAATTATACCTTCATCTTGATGCTGGAGATGCAATGATATTTTCTAGCCCACATCATCCTGGAGGTCAAGATTAGATGACAGCTTGCTCTAAAAATACTCCAAAGGGGAGGCTGAGGCTGTTGGAGGAGGTCGGAGCCCCCTGTGCTCCCCCAGCCTGGGTTTCACTCAGGGTTCAAATCAGGGGACAGATGTTTCCCCCAGGACACTGCTCGGAACAAGCCCCAGTAATAAAAACAACCACTGCCTTTCCAGTGATTCACCCAAAACATCCACAGGGAAAGCTCCATCCCACCATCTGCCAAAGGAGCCCCAAAGCCAAACCCAGCAGCTAAATGGGGCCAGGCTCCCCTCACCATCAGCCCCCACAGCTCCCAAGATGGATGGAATCACCATGCAAGCACTATCCAACCACCACGCTCCTCCACCTGCAGCTACACAGACCCACACAGGGATCACCAGCAAGCCCAGAGCACTGCAGGGTCAAAATTGAAGCTTTAGTGACTATTCAGTATTTCCGCCATATTTGAGACTACATGGTGAAAAGCAAGGTCTGCTGTTGGGTTTTGTTTGTCTTTTAAACCTGCTTTGCCTGACAAGTATTCCAGATAAATACCCCGAGTAGTGTTACACGTTCCAGAGATACAGGGAAAGACAGCTTGGAGAAAAGATTGTGTTTCAAACTATTAGAAAATTAAAGTGATCCTTGGGAGACAGCTGGGGCTGCAACCACCCCAGCGTGGGCACCCCAGCACAGCCCTGACCAATGTGCCAGGCCAATGACATCCGTGTTCCCAGCTCTGGCAGCCACAGGCACACACAAGCACACGCCAGTGACACGCTACCAGAGGCACGCAAGTGCCTGGCCGGCTGCAGGCGCTGGATGTGCACACCACATGCACACGGACACGCACAGAGAGAAGTGGCACCACTGCCCACAGGGACGTGCTGGACCCGTCACTGCCAGGGCCACGGTCCCTCCCCAGCGCCTGCTGCAAAGTTAGTGCTCATAATAATAACAAAACACTAAAATGACCAGCCTTGAATCCACCTGAAATGGGTCCGAGAGCAGCGTCACGCTCTGTTTGCTGCTGCTGCTCCTCTGCGAGCCTGCGACGGCCAAGCCTGGCCATGGAGCTCCACCACCGGCCACTGCCACCCTCCCAAGGACACTCCTGTCCGCTCCCCGCAGCCTCATTTCACACAAAAAGCACCAAAACATTTGCATCATGGGTGCAGCAGAAACACAAGTTGGAGCTGACACCCAGATAAAGAGCAAGGACAAAATCCAGCCCTGTCAGCATACACAACCTTTTCCCTCCTCTTTTTGTAGCCCTGGGAAAAATCAATAAGATGCAGTGAGTCAAACTCAGCTTGAATCCTGTAAGTAATTAGGATTAGCAGGCTGGGAGCCTAGGGAACAGGCTGCCTCTGTGCTGGGCGGAGGGACCATTTTGTGGGTGTAGGGGACAGCCTCAGCTCATGCAAACAAGAACAGCTCTTGCCGGGGGTTTTGGGCAGGATGGCAACAGGGAATGCGAGCAACATGATTTGCTTAGAAACAAGAAAATCTCATGAGAGCAACTTGGGGTGCCAAGGCCTGCTGGGAGCACGATGGGGACTCCACAGTTAAACCAACAGCTGAGTTTGATGCCGAGCCCATTCCTAGCCCCTCACTCTGAGTTCAGACTCTGCGCGCCGCGTATTCCCGGGGCTCTTCCCCAGCAGTAAATGACCCACCTCTACGTTTCACAATTCACAGTTAAGATTGTGGCCAAAATCTCGAAGAGGAGAAGATACACATATACACACAGAGCGCCTGAACAGAGCTACCAGCAAAGTAAGAACCAATTCGGGGTGTTTCTGTCCATAAAGAACAGTCTGGACCCTGATTTAGTGCCCTTTTCTCCAGCTGAAGGAACTCGGCACAAGCCGGGAGCTCTCGAACCACGGCCACGCGGGGAAGAGCAGCCCCGGGACAGCAGCGGGGATAGCCCAGTGCCCCCCGTCGCCAACGCCACCGTCCCTCCGACCCTCGCCCGCGCTCGGAGCCCCGCGGCCGGCCCGGTCCCGCC
>VWZD01006991.1:151956-198978 GCA_013396695.1 Sakesphorus luctuosus
GGAGGGAACCGCCAGCGGCTTCGCTGCACCCCCGGGGCTCCCTCCGAGCGTCCTCTGAGAGGGATGTTTGGAGGGGACGCCTGCCGCGATGCCCCCGTGGGTCCTTCCGCGGGGTTTGCTCAGGGACGGGACTCAGCGGCTGCCACCCAGCCCGACCCCCGGAAAGGCTCCTCGGCAGCAGGAGCCGCGTGTCCCTGCCTGGTGACCACATGTCCCTGCCCGCTGCCCGTGGGTCCCTGACTGGCTCAGCACCAGCCCCGAGCACTGGAAACACGCATAGTCCGACCCAGCCACGGCATCAGCCCGTGGGGTGACACGAGTGGACACGGTCAGCCTGATCCGGGTGATGGGGTTTCCATGAGCCCAGAGCCTGCTGCCCTCCCCACCGGTTCCTTAGCAAAGGCTGCGGCAGTTGGGCCCCCCATGGCAGCACCTTCTCTGTGCTGGTTTTTGGCCTCTTCTTGGGAGGGAGGGCTCAGGACTTGCTTACACTGGTGCCCTTTAAACAGGGAAATGAAAAACCTGCTTGTGAAAAGAGGAAACAATTGTTTCCCCTCGCTCTCTGAAAGGGAGATGAGAACAAGGCGGGAATTAAATACTTCCCTGAAGTGAAACAATTCAAGGAGTCGGGCAGGAACTGCTGCCCCAAGAGCAGAGTGAAAAGGAAGATGTTAAACCATGAGATGCTGCAGTCCTTTCTCATGTGCCACAGCCAGACCAGGCACTTTTGGGGTAAATTACAGAATTTTGGTGCACTGAAAAGCATCTGAAGCCATCAGGGCTCTCCTGGGCACTGTTGCTGGACAAAGGCACCCACGGGTCCTTCTACCTAAAGCCCTCCGGGCTTGGCTGGCCCCCAGGCAGCCCTGGCAGAGCCCCGGGCAGGGTGTTGTTGTCGGGGTCGTTAGGGCAGCAGTAAGTGTCGCCAGAGCATTCGCTAATCTGGGATTGACAGCTGGCCCCGGGCGCCTGGCCCCGGCCTCCCGCAGGCTATTTAAACCCGATATTAATTTGTTTAATGTCAGCAGCAGTTTGGCGTGACTGCAAGGAGCATCGAGCAGAGGGAGCATGGAAGTGTAAAGACTGGGAGGAGCGGTGGGCTGACAACCATATGATGGCTGTTCTCCTTTCCCACAGGATGACCATAAGGCATGAGCAAGTTTAGCATCTCTTGGCAAAGACCAGCTGGACCAATGTACAGCCCTGACCCTCCCTCCATCCTCCATCCACCCTTGCCCCCAGCCCTGACCAGCCCCTTGAGTTCTACTCAGCAATGGCATCAGTAAATCCTCTCCCAGCTCCGGTTGGTGCTGTGTTCATTCCGGCTGGGCGGGCAGGTCCTGGCTGGTATCACCACGGCTGAAAGGGGGATGGGAACAAAGGAACGAGGAACGACAGCGTGGGATGCTGTGCTGCTTTATGGCCGAGCCTTTGAGGCCATCTGGAGCAGGGACTAATTGCAGGTGCTGATTACAGCCCCTGCCATTAACACCTCCGGCCCTCCCTGCCTCACTGGAATGTCCCGACCGCAGCGTGGGTCTGGCGGGTGCATAATTTGCTATATTTGTCCATGGACCCCGATGCTGGCACAGGGCAGCAGCATAAAGCCTCCCACGGGGCCCAGACCCGTGTCAGTCACTCCATCCCACGGGGAGCAAAGCCTGTGGCTGCTGCTCCCCACAACCTGCACTGTGGGATGGAGCTGCTGGAGCATCTTCCCCAAGAGAGGCTGCAAAGGGTGCTGGGGGGCTGTGACAATTGGCCCCACCATCCCTGTTTCACGTTGTGGGAGGCACTAAAAAAACCCAGAGCCAATAGTGGGTCACATGCCACAACCCCTCTCCTCGTGGTCACCACTTTCCAACACAGGTTGATATCCACATGCAAGGCCCTGATGGCCAAGTGTCCTGAGAACACGGGGACAGAACCAGAGGGTTCCTTGTGAAAAGACCCCAGCCCACAGCCCCCAGCCCGAAGCTCATGGCACACGTCCTGGGAGAGGCAAATCCCAAACATGCAGTCAGAGGAGAGCATTTGCCAACAGCCTCCGTAGAGCAGGGCGTGCTTGGGCAGGTCTGCTCAAGCTGTGCTTGTGCCTCAAAGGGAGAGGGAGGGCAGGGGGATGGGGAAGGTGCTCAGGCTTGGTTTGGGCACAGGCTGTTTCCAACGTCCCCAAATCACTGGGCTCTTTGTGAGGACAGACTCCAGGAACCACAACAGAGATTACACTGAACCCACTGAGGGCAGGGTTAAAATTCTCACTGTCTGAGAGGTGTCCAGGACAGGCTCTCCTCAGCCTTAGACTCCAGAGGCAGCCTGGCAATTAGTGACTGGAACTGGGCAACACATCAATGAAGGAGAAGGGAGACAGAGGGATAAAAACCCAGCTAGAAGCACCCCCCTGCCCAGGTCTGCCAAGCCCTCCAGAGCCTTTCTGGCTGACTTTGTTCACCGAGGATTTAGGGTATAATTTGGGGGTGAAAGATGCCAGATAGGATCAAGACCGATACACCTGGAGGACATGTATCAGTTTTCTTCTGCTCTGTAACCTGAGCCCTGTCAGGAGCAGAAGGCTCCGGCTGGAGCAGCCGCCGGCGCTTCATCCCTGCTGGGCCAGGAAGGCGGGCGCTGACCTTTCCTTCTTCTGAGTTTGCTGAGGATTAAGGTAACATATTTTAAGGGCTGAGTCCTCCCCTCGGGGGGTTCCCACACAAAGAGGATGGGATTTGCAGTTCGAGATCCCCCAGTGATCCCCCTGATAAACAAGAACTCGTTAAACCATTGAATCCACGGTGCCCACCCAGATCTGTTTTTTCACTAATCCCAGGGTTTTTTTATGAAACCTTCCCGAAGATTTCTGCTTTTATGCATCTAAAAAGAGAAAACTGGGGTGCCATCTGTCTGTGAAGGGGTCTGGTGGTCCCAGGGGACATACACCCTCAGCTCTGTCCCCCAAGGATGAGCTGACTGTGGGCAGGGCTGTAGGAGAAGAGCAGGGGCTTTGTGCCTCCTGCCCTAATCTTCTTTCCCAGGGAGATGGCTAATTACAAAGGCATCCAGGACAGGTCTGCGAATAGGGTGGAGAAACTGGATGACCTAAAAATACTTAATTATCAGGAAAAGGGGTAGAAATTACACCTGGAAATAGTTTCAGAGAGAGAGTATAATGTTTTTCTATTTGCCGCAGAGAAAGGCCACGGTCCTTGTGCTGGAGGGACACACAGCAGCACACACTGGTCCCTCACAGCCAACTGCCCTGGCACACCCGGCTCCACACTGCTCTGCCCCCAGCATCACCAGCTGTCCCAGCAGCACTGGGACCAGCAAGAGGAGAGGTCCCCAGCCCCTGGATTCCTGCTCCTAACCCCAGGCAGCGTCCATGGCTGCAAAGGCCAGAATCCCATGTTCTCCCTCTGCACACCCGTGCTGATACCATGGGGTTATGGAAAGGGGAGCTCACTCGGGGAGAGGCAGAAGCATGACGAGGGGAGATCATCTCTTCAGAGAAAATTTTTATTGCTTACGACTTACTGTCTGGGAACATAAAGCAGTTTAAGCAGTCGACCCTAAATCACAGTGACAGCTCTACACTACCCACAACCCCTCGCTCGCCCTCCCCCAGCTCCCCCCGACCTGCCTCCCCTCCCCATTCGCCAAACACTCGCTCCTCCCGTGGCCCCGGGCAAGCAGCACACGCGTGTGCACACACACAGACACAGCGGGCAGGGAGAGGGGCCTGGGGCTGGAGGCCAGGGGCAATGAGCTGCATTTCCATCATCATCCAGACCCCGGACCAGTCACCTCTCCATGGCCGTCCCTCTCCCCATGCCCTCAGTTCCACCTTGATGCTCTTGGGATGGCGCCGTGGTAGGTGCAGCCCTCGCACGCACAGGTCGGCAGGGCCCGTTCTCTGCAGCCCCTCTAATCCCCAGTGCCAGCTGGGGTGGGAGCGGATGCTGCAGGATGGAGCCGGCGGTTGAGGGATGCAGTGGGCTGCTGGTCCCTCTCCCATGTCAGAACTGGGCAGCAGCTGCCTCTGTCCCTGAGAACAGCAGAGCCACTCAGGGATGTTGAGGTCCTCTGTGTCCTCACCCCTCCTGGGGGACATTTAGGACACAGGACACCCCAAGTTCTTGGGGGGCCCAGCCAAGCCCCCCTTGCAGGATGAAGTTGGATCTGGTGCCTGGGGTGGCCGTAAGAGCAGGAGCTGCCAGACTGCAGAGCTTCACAGACACCGTGTCTCCTTCTTGGGGGGACATTCCCCCTTCCCAGGGACCTCACCCCCTGCTCAGAGCCACTGGTGGAACCCAGGAAAAGGCCCCTGCAGGCTCAGAGCTCTCTCGGGATGAGGACCAGTGGATGCCAACGAGCTGGGACATGCCCACAGTTTAGCTGCCACTTTGACCATTTTTCACCACTTAAAATAAATCTCAGGCTTTCCTCTTCCAAATCTGCTGAGCTGATGTTACATGGGAAATTGTGAAATATTCCATGGCTACATGTTCCTCATTGCTCTTAATCCACTTCTAATTAATATCACGTGTCTTGCAGCCCTGAGCTGAGTGGCCATGAAACGTTATTGAGGCAACTTGACAGCAAACCGACTGGAAGAAAGTGACAGCAAAATCCACGATTAAGGAGAACTGGCTCACAACTGCAGGGCTTAAAAATAACGAGGCAATTTCCTACTGATTTGGGTAAAAATCACCACTGCCAGCAGCACAGCACAGTCTCTGCCAACACCATGTCCAGTAATGCCTGGGCACCCCTATGGCCCAGCCAGCCCCTGTCAGCCCACCCAAAGATGTTATACATTTATCTGACCTTGACATGTTTTGGCTTGGTCTCTACATTTTCTAAGGGAAAGCCCTTCCACAGATGCAGCTGGAGCATCCATCCCAGCCCCCCGAGCTCCTGCTGTGGAGGCTCCCACCTCCTCCATGCCCCAGCAGCACAAGCAAAGCCCAGCAGCTTCTCTGTGTCATTGTATGGCCAAGAGTTTACATTTTAAGGATCTTTTTAGAGTAAGTGTGTCAGGGAAAAATATTCCTGAAGCTCTGGCCAGAACTTGGGGTGCAGAGTGGGAGGGCAGAGTTCCAGTGGGGAAGGCTCCATACCATGAAACCCTTCCAGCCAATGCTGACAGCTGATCAATTAATTTTCTATTTGAAGTTACTGACTCAATGAAATCATAGATTAGTTATGCTACAGTTATTAATCCACAGAAAGCTGAATAGCTGGACTTTGCAGAGGGAAATGGGGTATTTTCTGAGGATTTGGAAAGGAAGCAGTTGTCTCCAGATTCATGGGCTGGCACAGGCTGATGTGCCCAGAGGAGGGTCAGGGCTCATGTGGTGCCTCTCACAGGGAGCCCACGGGCTCCTTCCCCCACAGGAAATGGTGCTTTTGGTAGCAAAGAGCATTTAGTGAAACAGAGCTCTCCTGCCAGTTCCCAGTGGCAGGGGTAAATCCCTCCCCTTCTCAACCTTCCCAGCTCTGCCCCCAGGAGCCCCGAGGGACATTCCTGCACTCATCCTTACACCCAAACAGAAAGGGAGAAGAGGGAAGGAAAACATAAAATTACCCAACTGAGCTTCTTCAAAGGATGCCTGATCCCAGCCAGCATCTTTAAGACATTAAAAAACCCATTGTATTTCCCACACTGAGATTCCAGGTTATTCAAATCTGCTCTGAAAAGCTATTTTTGCTCATCTTTGCTCGCAGCTGAAGGGAGCAGCTGAGGCCAACAGAGCTGGAGGACTCCGTATGTTTGTCCTTCTTAAATTCACAGAAGCTTAAAATCTGAACCCCAGCACTGCCTGGGCATGATCAGCACCCAGCAGATGCAGGGTCTGTCCCAGCTGAATGTTAAAGCCCCTTTAACACTCAGGCTGGGCACAGATCTGCTATTGGGCAGTTTGGGCGAGCCCAGTGTGCCCCCCAATGGCCCTGGCAAGGGACACTGTGAGGTGGCTCCTGCACCAGCCAGTCCCTGACCTTTCCCTGGCAAATTTCTCCAAAAGGTCCCAAAAGCAGGAGAGCAACAACTGCTGGAGGAGTTAGGGAGGAAGCCAGAAAGAACAACATTCCCTCTGGCATTGCCAGAGCAGGTCCTGGCAGTCACCAGGGCTGGGCACAGCTGGGAGCTCCAGTGGACACAAGGACATGCCAGCCTCGACCCAGTGGTGACACAATCACTGCACCCTGATTAGTCCCAATTAGACCATAATCCCACATGTTTGCAGATTATTTAAATCAATACATTGGGTTTATTGCAGACAAAGCCCCACTGATCATTGCCCTATTTATTAACAACAATTAAAGGATTCCATGTGGAACATGAAATGGAACAAAATGGGATTGGCACCAGTTTGCTGGGTAATGAACAACTGAAGGGCTGCAACAGCAGAGAGCAGCCGAGGGAAGGAGCAGGGAATGCACTGCAGCTGAGCAACGAGACACCAGAGCACACAGAGCAGGGTCAGGGAAAGGGATCATGGACCAGGACCACCTGCAGGATCATGAAGCAGGATTACAGAGCAGAATCATGGAGTGGGATCATGCACCCACCAGACTGTCCATGGTCAGACTCACCAGCTACACTCCCTCCTCTGCTCCCCACACCAGGGCACGGCTTTCCCAGGCACTGCTCTGTGGTTTTCAGGATTTGTTTCCCAGCAGGGCTATCCTGGCCCAGTGGAGAGCACAGCTATGGATTCCTCAGTCAGCACAATAGGCAATCACCCAGCCTTGGCCACCATGACCCAGGTTCTGTCCCACAGAAACCAGTTGAGGGGAGTGAATTCCCCCACAGTTGCCAAAACCAGGGAGTTCAGCTGGAGCCCCCTGTGAGACAATCCCACCAGCAGCCATCAGTCTGCCAACTCCCAGAGCAGCCCAGGCTCCCCTGGGGTCCCCCCATCCCTCCTGGGGCCCCCGCTTTCTGTTACAGACCCAGTGATGCTGAAGCTGTCACAGCAATTTCTCTGCTCATCTCAAACCTTTTTGCTCCCAAACATGCACGGACAGACATTTCAGCAGATAATTGGGGAAACCAGGACCTTTCCCTTTGCAAGGAACAGTTGTTCCAGGGCTGCGTTGCCAAAGTGGGGAACAGCACCAGGCACCCCCAGTGTGAGGTGAGGGGGATGGCACAGAACAGCCCTGAGAGGGTCAGGGTGTGTAATGCCAGGGGGCACGCGGAGAGAATAAAGTTTGTGACATGGATCAGCCCTGGGGCACAGCTGGCTCTGGGTGTTTTGGCCCCAGAGATTACCCAGGAGGACAAGGGGAGGCAGCATCCCTCTGTCCCTGCCCCTGCCCTCACCCTGCAGCCACCACTCCCCCGTTTTGGGGTGGATCAGCTCATTTGGCACCAGATGGGGGTTCAGCTCCTGAGGACTCCAAAAGCAAACTGAGCTCACTTGGGCTCCCTTGGAAATCACAGCCAGTAATTAAATCACTCGTGACCCAGTTGGATTAGAAATGGCATCTGCGACATGAAAACATCTTTCATCTGTGGGCACCCTGTATCCAATCACCCCCTGCACCATTATTCTGTATGGGACAACAGGGATCTGGGATCTGCCTTGCAAGGAAACGCCTAATGAGCAATGATTTGTTTTTAAGTTGGGGTCTTTCTGGCACAGAGCTAATGAATTGTAATGACACTGATTAGCACATTTGCCAGCAACACTCCTCTGCAGCTTTGCTGCACGAGATGCCAGCGCTCACAGCTTGTGCGGGAAGAGCGGATCCGAGGAGCCAGAGGGGAGCGGGGAGACTGAGCAGCGCTGGGAAGCTGCCTTTGATGTAGCTGTAGATGTCAGCATGAGACAGAGATTCCAGCCCAGAGGAACATCTCATCTTTGTCTAACTCAATGATTTCATTTAATTCACTGTCTTTAACCTCCCAAAGCTCCCCCAGAGCTGCCTGACGTACCACCAGAGACCTGTGTTAGCTGTGCCAGGCTGAGCCCAGGGCCAGAGCACGCACCTGCCTGAGAAGGGGTGACTGCTCCCCTGACTACAGCCAGGTGCATTTCCTCAGCACCCAAAAGTGCAAGTTTGGCTGGTGAAGGGCTCCCAAAGGAGTGTGATGGGGCAGGGCCACTCCAGCACCACCACTCTGCCAGTCCTGCCTGTGCCCTCCTGCCCATATGCTGCAGTCCAGGCAGGAGCACAGGCAGGAGCTTGTCCCCCATTTGTCCTCAGCTCACTGAGTCAAGGCAGACAGGGATGGTCCCCTCTTGGGTTTGAGAGGGTCAGACCCTCTCCCAGCACAGGTGATGTGGGGCTGAATGACACGAAGCACACCCAGTGCCTGTTGTGTGACTGGCATGGAGGGGACAGAGGTGTCGCATCAGCCAGTTCCCAGCTCTAATTTGGGACTTATGTCACATGTCCTGCCAGAGTCTCACCTCAGGAGCTGGGAAAGGCTCCCAGTGACAACGCTGGAAATGAGATTTTTAACCAAAAGTGCAAGGAAAGGTCGGCTCCAGCTGCATGGAGCGGCTGCAGTGGAACAGGAGGGACAGGGAGGCATTGGGAGCAGCTGCTGCCTGCAGTTCCCCCCCAGGAGCAGATCCCAGCCCTGCACAGGCAGCAGTGACCGTGCCCTGCCTGGCCCAGCAGAGCGTGCGGCGCCCTGGGGCTGCCACGTCTGCGCACCCCGACACTGGCAGAGGTCAGGGATGGTGCAGAAGCACAAAGAGCAGACTGGCACGCTCCCAGATTCTTTGGCTCAGTAGGAAATGCATCCTTGGACAGTCTCCCATCGAGCCACAGCCAGACCCAGGGTAGAATCTGGAAGTAGCAGGCTGGAATTTATGAGCCCTGTCCTCATTAAAATAGCCAGCAATATTTCCATCCGTCAGTAAAGATGATGAACAGACCTTTGCGTATCCCAGACCTTGCCCAAACAAAACCAGCACCAGTCAGGGCAGAATTCAGCACAGAGATTACTACTGCCTTGGTAGGAATTTATGGCTCCAGCCTGCCCAGTCTGTAGCAAGAGCAGGAGCAGGGAACCAGATAATCTTTAAGGTTCCTTCCAACCCAGGGCATTCTGTGAAATTCTCATGGTTTGCTCCCAGCAGCAGACAAACCCTCACAGCTCAGAGAGCAGGTCAGCCATGGTGACAGGGTGACATTTCTGGGCACACTTCCCTGCTTTTATGCAGAAAATCTGCAGAGCCAGCTGGGCCCAGCCAGGTGAACGCTGGCAGATGGTACAGAGGGCAAGTGAGTCCTTGCCCTTGCATGAGCTCCCACCCAGCAGGGCGGCACCTGCGTGTGCCAGCATCCCTGCCATGGGCCAGCATGCCTGCCATGGGCCAGCATGCCTGCTGTGTGCAGGCATCCCCTGATGCAGCCAAAGGTGAGGGGCCTCAGCACTAACATCTAAGCAGCATTTTGACTCAAACTCAGCACAGGTACAGATGTGCACAGCAGAAGCCTGGAGGAACAAGGTGAGGGGAGCACCTGGGAAGCAACATCCAGTAGCCCAGCAACCAATGGCCACTCCACCCTTGGACACACTCGCCCCTGCTGCACAAACCACCTATGGAACCCAAGGAGACACTCACATAGACAAAGCACCAGCAGCCACACTTACACATGGACAGACGCACATGTGTCTGTCCCTCCAGCGCCACAGCGTGGGCTCTCAGGCCCCAAAACCACCTGAGCTCTGGCAGTGACAGTTGGGGACAGCCCTGCAGTTCAGGCAGACCAGCAAGTGACAGATGCCAAGGACAAAACACAGCATTCCCGAACTTTCCATGAGCCCAGTGGAGCAGCTGTGCCAGAGCAAGGGCAGCCTTTGGGCAAGCTCGACCTGCTGGGTGGGCTCCTACCTTGGGCCGCCGGCATCTTCCCCTTGTTGAGCTGCTTGAGGCGCTTCTGGTGGGACTTGCCGTTGTAGTGGATCTGTGCCTGTGCAGCCGAGTTGAGCTGGATGTTGCAGACCTCGCAGAGGGTGAACGACTGATGCTTCTTCTCCCGCTTCATGCGCTGCTCAGGGTGGCTGGGGGGGCAGCTGGCCACCTCTGCCAGCCGTACCGCGCTCTCAGGGCTGTGGGGTGGGCTCAGGGGTCGCTTCATGCCTGCGGGAGGAAGGACAGACCCGCCATGAGGACAGAGGGACAGGAACAGTGTGCCTGGTGAGGCAGGAGAGCCCATCACAGGTCCCATGCCTGTGAGTTGTCTGGATCTGGGGGAATCCCTGAGCAAGAGCAACAGCGTTTGGGCCAGACAACATGATCAGCAGCATTCCCAGAAGGTTAGTGCTAGAGCAGGGAATAACCCACTTCTTCCAAGTTTCCAGCTCCAGAAGACAATTCAGCTCCTTGTGTCAATTCAAGTTTCTGTTTGCTTCCAGACAGCACCATGGCTTGGCCCAAGGCAGAGCTGGGAGGGAACCAACTCTCTGCAGGCAAGAGACTCAGCTGGCAGGACTTGGGTGCGGTGCAGACGTCCCATGGTCATCCCCACCATGGCAGGAAGATGGCTGGCACCAGGACCGCTGGCCACCAGCAGATGCCTGTCCTGAATGCAGGGCTCTGTGGGACCAACTCGTGTGGGGAGCTGGAGCCTCAGACCCACACAGGGACACCATGGGCAAAAGCAGCCCATGGAGGGGTTGGGGTCAGCTGGGGACAGCCCTCCAGCAGCCTCTGGCTTGCAGGGATACTGTCCCTGCTGCCCACCCCAGAGCTGGAGCTGCTGGGACATCCAGAACAGCCTCGGAGGCGCGAAGGTCACCCGAGCCCCATGATCCAGTTACCACCTTGGAGCTGGCAGCTGCTGGTTACAAATACCCACAGGCACGCTGTGCCGAGACACCCCGAGGGGCCAAGCAGGGGCCGGGGTGTCCGTGAGTGGCCAAGCAGGACCCAAGAGTGCCCTGCAGAGACATCCCTGGCATCCTCGGGCAGGGCTGCGAGCGGGCCGTGCTGGGCTCAGCAGGGACCACAGCGGGAGCTTCGGCTCGGGCAGTGGGCAGCCCAAAACGCTGCTGCGTCGTGCCATCGTGAGTAGGTTCGGGGCGGGGAGGGCTGCGCATCCACACAGAGCCCACCAGGAGCGCGGTCCTCGGTCCCCCGCGGGATCGGGGGGTCTCGGGGCGCTGCAGCCCCGGCCGCGGCCCCGCGGTGGCGCCGCCGCTCCGCTCCGCGCATGGGTCCCGCACCGGGTACGGCGGGACGGGAGGCAGCGGGTCCTGGGCGGGCGCTGCCACCCACCCAACCCCGGGCTGAGCACCCGGTCCTTGTGGCCCCGTCCGGAGCCTTCCCGCGCCCCCGAGGCGGCCACGAGTGTCTCCATCAATAGTCCTGTTCCGCCAAAAGGAGCGGGAGATCTTCCCACGAGCTGTTACCGGAGCCGGAGGCCTTTCCCAGGATAACCATTAGCAGAACAGCCGGAAAGCAGATCTGGGAGATGATCAGCGCCAGGAATGTGAGGCTGAGCCTCGGAAGGCAGCGGGACACGCGGCGCGCTGGTGGGGACGCGCCACAGGGGGCAGGTCGCCGGGTGCCCTTGGCATCCTCCCCCTCCCCGGGTATTTTTAATGCAATTACATCCCAGGACGCGGAGCTAAAATTGGAACATTATGTGGACAAAGTATCCCCAAAGTCTCCCCTGTCTTTAAAACAGGCACTGCTGTTGCTCTGATTAACCAGTGGCTTCTGTCCCGGCTCCCCGGGGCAGCGGTTGAAGGTCTGTCCTAATTACACACACACTTGTTGTCTCATTCACTTAATTTCTGCTGCGCCTGTTCTGCTTCTCAGGTGTCAGGGCCACAAACTGGGTGGCTCCTGGCTGGGATGGGTCACGAGACAGGTGATCCTGCACATGTGCAGGCAGCCAGGGCCCTAACCGATGGCTACTTTGGGGCAGATTTCACCTCTTCAGCAAAATATTGAGGATCTTTGGGGGGGACTGTTAACCTTTCACAGGAGGGAAACTAAACCTCAGTGAAGGTTCAGTGACACTCCCAAGATGATTGAGGGGATCTGAACCAAACCCAGCTCAGAGCAGCTTGAACATCTGCCCAAGGCTCCCTCCTGCCATCAGATCCAGTTTGTGACCCATAGGACTTTTATTTAGCCTGAACTCAATGGAGCCAACACGTGGGACCAGAACCTCCCCGAGTCAAACTGCCTTTGCCACAGAGCTGAGGGGACATCACAACAGCTGATCAGGAGATCAGTCCACTCAGCAGTGTGGGATCAGGGAAAACACCACCTGAACAGAAAATCTGCAAGTACTTGCTAAGAGAGCAAGAAACCTGAAAAGAAAAAATTGATTCAAGTTCACACGATTCCATACCACTGAATCCACCTTCCTTGTTCCTGGTTGAGCACACACACCAGTAAATAAAAGCAGTGGAAGTAAAAGAACTGGTGTGAAAGTGGCCACCAACAGCTGTCACAAAATTCCCTCAAACCCCCTGAGTAATCCCAATTGATACTATATAAATTAAACAGAAGACTAAAATCATCAAGAATGACCAATTTCATGGTCCCTATTCACATCTGCAGGGATCCTCAGAATAGCCAGAAGCTGCCACAACCCCTCACCCAAGCACAGCTCAAATCACTGCGTCCCATCACCTCAGATTTGCACCATAGGGCTGCTTCGTGACCCCATTGTTGCTGTGCCCCCCTCCAGAGCCCCTGGGGATGTCAGAGCCCCCGGGGGCAGCCTCACCATCCTCACCATCCTGCCTCCACACAGACTCCTCGCTAATGGCAGAGGCGATTTCCAGCCCACCCACCCCTTTGGGCTCAGGACACAGCAACACTGAAGAGGCAGCAGCTGGTGCCCAGCCCGGGGTGGGAGGCTCCTACCTGGTGCCAGTGAAGGGAGCGCTGTGCCCTGCCCTTGGCACTGCTGAGCCGAGCCGGCTCCTGCCCGTGTGCCGCAGCCGTCAGGGCACCGCAGCCGCCCCTACGCCCGAAGAGTTCCCGACAGTTGTCTCATGTTTCAAGGAGCACTTCCAATGCGGTTCAATCGCCACTAAATCAGCCCTCAGCAGCAGCCTCCGGACAAGAGCCGGGCGCGGCCGCGCTGCTGCCCGAGGCTCAGCAAGTTCCCAAAGAGCCCGGAGCGTCACGCGGGGCAGCGGGCGCCAGCTGGCACGAGGTGGCACTGGAGGAACCACCTTGAGCCAAGAGCAGGAGGATGCACCTGACGGCAGCTCTCTATGACGGGGGAGACAGGGGAATGGGGCAGCTTCCCAGGCTGCCTCCAAGATTGGGCCCAGAGAATTCCCCATGTGACTTCATAAAGAGGCACCACCAGAGGGATGGGAATGCCACTGGCCTTGCTGCTGAGGGTGCAGGGTGCCCTGTCCCAGGGATGGAGGTGGCCCAGGGGATCTGCTAAGGCATCAGGAGATGCTCTGATGTCCCAGCCTGAGAGCTGAGCAGATCGTGGAAGACTGCTGTTTTCAGGGGGCCCTGGCCATGCCTGCAGCACTTCCAGCATTTCGTAACAGGGCATCAAACCAGCTGCCCCCCCAGCCCCAACATATGCTGTGCTAATGCTGGAGCAAGGCACATTTTAGGATCAGTCTGTAAACCATCCGTTGTCAGAGCAAGGATTAGTGTGAGCAATCTCTCCCCAAAGGCTCCGGATTGCAGGCTGGCTCCTGGCACAGAGACCAGGGCACACAGGGCACTCAGACCACCTGCAGCCCCCAGGCCTGAGGCCCCCACATGTCCGAGCTGGCTCTTACCTTTAGATGCTCCCCGGGGTTGCCCTCAGCGCTGCTCCCCCGCGGTGAAGGGCAGCGGGACACGGCGCAGCATCCCGGGGGCAGGGGCACGGCTGAGCTCGGAGCCACTGCGCCTGTCCTCTCGTTCGCACATCAGGATCATTAACGCCGCAGGGCTGCGTGTCCCCTGAATCAGCACATCCCAGCCCTGTTCCCGGGCAGCAAGGACAGCTGAAACCCAGCTGAAACCCAGCTGAAGGAGATGCCATGAAGGGAACAAGGCTGCTCCTCTGCAGAGGGGCAGGCAATGTGCCCATCCGCTCTGGGAATCAAAACCTGGGGAGTGCCACCCACTCCTGCACCAGCAGAGAAAACAGCAAAGCAGAGAGAGGTAGGGAACGTGGCATTTCATCATGGGGTTTGGCTGTAGGTGTGAGTACAGTGCAGGAGCAGAGGGAGAGGAAGGATGGAGGCTCCATGATTCATCACCCTGACCCGACGCTGCTCCCCTGGCCACTGCTTGTGCTGCCAGCTGAGGAGAACCTGGCATGGGGTGCCAAGATTACAGCATCCTTCAAGATTCTTGTGGTCAGCACAAAGATCACAGGCAGAGCCACATGTCACACAGCCACTATTTTCCCTTGGGAACCAAGTGATGCACAGGGAGGGTCCGAGCCTCAGCAACACCTTGTGCCCCCCTCACCTCCAGCTGAAACTGCCACAGGGAAATTCCCAGGGAAAATTATTTTCCATAAGTGCAGGACCCAGAACAAGATACAGGCCAGCTCCTGGGGAGCCATCACCCCCACCATGGACACTGACAGCTGGGCCAGCAGTGGTGCCACTGAAGGCATAAGCCACGAGCATCTCCACGAGCCCTGCGGTGGTGGCAGCAACAATCACATTCCCCCAGCCACGTGTGCCCTGGAGGGCAAAGGTGGGGACACCCACCACGAGCACTTACAGTGAGGAGCAGGGTCCCAGCAAGACCCACAGCAGAGGTGGGCAGAGTCTTCCCTCCCAGCTCCCTTCGCTTCTGCATCCAGGTCAGGAGCTTTTCAGGGCAGAAATTAGCCTTTAAGTGAGCTTGTGGGGAGCTGCTGGCCAACAGAAGACCTCCAATTTAAGCTGGAGCTCTCACAGGCTCCTGTATTACAATGTAAATTAAGTATTTGGTAGTGCTAAGCAAGTGACATTTGCAGTCCAGTCATGGCAGGGGTATCAGACAGAGATATTTGCAATAGGATCTGTTTTAATCCATGTAGTGCTTTGGATCTGTCCATCAAAACAAGCTCAGAGCTTTATTAAAATAAACGATATCAAACACCTGATCTGCTGGGGAAGGCTCTGGAGCCCACGCAGTGGGGCCAGGGAGCAGCTGAGCCCTGCTGAGCCACGAGGCTGCCAGCACAGCAGAGCTTTGCAAGAGATTTTCCTTTAAAATTTAAGAGTAGCAAGAGACTTATCCCCACCTGCAGCTGTCGGAGGGAGATTACTACAGCAGAGAGAAGGGAAAGCACCGACCTGGCCCCAGATGGAACTTGTTTTCAACCAGTTCTCTCAGATATAAGGGATTTCTGACACCTGATACCAGATCAGACACGATCCCATCCCAGATCCCACAGAAACATGTTCCAGAAACTGCCACGAGGCTGTTCAGTCTGACAAACACCCAATTCCCTTCTGCAGCTCAGCAACATGCTCATTGCATGGAAACACACTTTATCAAATACAACAAAACTTTCATTACCTTCCCTAAAATTGGGCTTGGAAAGTTAAAGGCTGGAAAGAATTTTCTGCATTGGTCACAGCAGCTATGACAGAGTGACACAGAGTTTGGGCAGCTTGCTGACAGTGAATGCCCTTCAAGCACAGATTTGGGCAAGATTTCCTTAACCAGCACATGGCTCAGTCCCATCAGCTACAGTGGAAGGGAAGGCTCCCCAGAACTGTCCCAGGACTGCTCCAGGTCTGCCCTTGGCCCTGAGCTCTGGGAACATGGGACCAGGGGCAGGAGAGGTACCCTGGTGGCACAGCCAAGGGGCCGCCCTGCCACCTGCCCAAAGTGCCCCAGATCCACGAGGCTTATCGTGGCACTGGAGCTCCCAAACCTCACGGCTGATGGGGAGAGTTTGAAAAAGTGTTTTGAGCCAAAAGACAGATGACAAGTAAAAAGAACCCCGAATTTATTGTTTTCTCAGAATTTTGGAGTGGGAGGAAAGAAAATGGGACGACCCATGATTTTTTAATGCCTGCAGTTGGCAGCTCCATATTTAATGTGACAGCATCCCTTTAAGAAAAATATGTTCATACACAAGAAAGAAAATAAATTGGCAAAGCAATTTGCTTTCAAGCCATGCTGACAATTCCCTGCTTCAACACTTTGCTGCAGCCTTGGGTGAGCTGCAGTGGCCAGCGCTCTGTGCTGGACAGGGATCATCCCAGGGGTTAAGGATGCTTCACTGGGTGACAAGCCCATCTGGGAGCAGTAATTTATCCCAGAGATGGTACAAAGAAAAAGTGGAAGGAATAATTCATTGTGTGTGAGGCAACAAGGAGATGCTCTGTCATGTTACCGCACTGACAACCCCCGACACAAACAGAGATGCTTGTTATGGAGCCTGAACCTGCACGATCAAAGCAACTTCTGCATTTGGGGTAGGAAGGGAGAAAAAAAGACAGGAAGAAAGGAAAAGAAGAGCTAAATCAAAGCCTTGTTACCATTTCTTACGAAAGAAACTTGTGAGAAATGCTCTTTGCAGAGCAATTAGTCACCAGGATCTGAGGCAAGCACCCAGCAGGACCTGCTGTGGCTGCCCCGGGGCTGGGGAGCAGCACCCCAGGGGTCCCACCAGCCATGTGCTCCCCCTCAGGGCAGCACAGGGAGACATGTCCAAGCTGGCAGTGCCAGTGGAAAAGATGAGTCTGAGGAAGGGACAGCACGATGGCAAGAGAACCACATATAGGAGAGGAGGCAGAAACTGGGGTCCAAAACCACTTCTGCATTCTCTCTGGTTGGAGGTCAGAGCTCCCCAGCATGATGCTGCAGTCCCAGCACCTGAGATCCCTGCTGACAGTGGCAGTCTCAAGTCAAGCCCCTCAGGCCTCAGGCTTGTTGGCGGTGGAAAATCCCCAAGCCCCCTGAGGTTTCCAAAAGCAATTGGGATGTGAAGGTCCTGCCAGAGCTGAAGGAGCTGCAGGAGCACTGGCTTCAGCCTCAGCTCACACCTGGAAACCCTGACTTGTCTGTAAATACTGGGACACCAGCACTGACAGGCAGGGAAATTAAATGGGACAGACAATAATGAATTGCCCATATCCCCCAGTGTCTCCTGGATATGGAGTAATATAATTGTACAATGCTCACTGGCTGGAGAATAGACAGAGAAGAGTTTCAGAGCTTGGGTTTCACCAGTTCAGTGACAAGTGTGGCTGGATTTGTCCCCTCCTCTCACCATGTTTTGGTGTCTCTGCTCTTCTCCCAGGTCCAGTCTGTCTGGACTCACTGCCCTGCTCCTGCAGTGCTGGAATGAAGCTGCAGGAACCCAGTCACTGCAAGGTTGAGAATTCTCTGCCGTACTGGAGGTCATCAGTGTTAGGAGAGAAGCACGTGTATCCAATTAAACTGGAAAACCTCTGCTCCCAAAAGGGCAGAGGGCAGCGAGTGCTGGCTGGCACTGCAGGTGGCAGCTGGAGTATTTATTTGAGCAGCACCATTACTGTTATTTAATGAGCTTGGGTGGGTCAGTGTTCCTGTTTGAAAGGAATTCCTAAATTGACTCATGAAAAGTTACTTGTCTGCCTGCCAAGGAGACAGCCCCGTTCCTGCTCCCTCTTGCACATTGGCACTGAGCAGAAGAGATCTCCTTGCTCCCTCCTCTGTGCTCATCTGCCTCCCACATGTGCATGACACTGCCATCTCTGCCATGCTGTCACTGCAGGGGCTGCCACACTGTCACCAAAGGGTGCCTGGCACAGAGGGGGACACGGCGCTGGGCACAGAGGGGGCAGCTCACATTGACCCTGCACACAGCCAACGAGCAGCACAGAGCCATGACCAGAGCAGAGGTTGGTCCCTTCTCAGGGTATTTCCAGGGTGAGGCCTGAGAGCTGCTGCTCATCCATCTGGGCACCAGACTCTGCTCTGAGCTCAGCACATCTTGCCAGCAAATTCCAGATGATGGGAAACATGGTGGCAAGGTCAATTGGGCAGAGGGTCTGCTGGTGGGTCCTTCTCCTGCCAGACAAAGCAGCCCATCCATGCCAAGCGGCCGAGCGTCTCCCTGCATGGGCACAGTGCCAGCTCTCAGCCGGGACGAAGGAGGCAGCCAAGGCACGGGGGGAGGCAGCTAAGGCACAGCCCCAGAGGCTGCTCTGGGGTGTGTGCTGGGGCTGAGACCCCGATGGAGAGCCCTGCAGGCGCCAGCCCATCACCAGGGCTCCCGGCTCCCCGGGGCGTGCAGGGCACAGCAGTGAGAGGCTCAGCTCCGCTGGCAGCTGGCGAGAGGTGGAGGCGTTGCTGTTATGAAAACATGCGAAGGCTGTGTCTGAAAACATTGTGAGGAGCCAGCTCCATAAATAGGCCCTTTATGGCTCTTCCCTGAGCTGAGACAGGCCCTTTCACACACGCTTGGCTCCGGCACGGCAGGCTACTAGGCTAAAACAGCCCCATGCCAGGTGGGGGGAGCCTGGGGGCACCGGCAGACAGGATGCTGATGCTGCAGCACAGACCTACCTAGTTCAGCCCCACCACCCCCTGAGCAGGGGCTGCTCCCCCACACCAGCACCTGTGCCATGGTGGCTCGTGCCCTTTGGCTGGAGCTGTGATGCCCAGGGGAGGACAGGGACCAGGACAGGGAGTGGTGCTGTCATGGGACACGAGCAGCAGCTGCTCCGCTGCCATCACCTCCGTGGGCAGCAAGCCCTGGCATGGCAGCACACGGCCATGATTAATCAATGGATTCATCACAGAGTTGTCATTAATTGAGCAGCCCCGGTGGAGCCCGATGGCCTGTCTCGTGTCAGAAGCCGCACATGCAGAAGCAGCTCTTCACTGCTTTCGGTCACATCCATTTAACACAGTGACAGTTGGGTTTGTGCCCCCTCAGCAAACGTCCCCCGGTGTGGGAACACTGGTGACTAAAGCAGCGGGTGAACAATTAGTGACTCAGTGCATAATTTTGCTCATTTTGTGGCTTTTTTTAGCGTGGGGCGGACAGAGCTCACACAGCAATCCCTCGCCTATCTCCGCCACCATGTCCCCCACGGCATCCAAGCACCGGGCACCCACCTGGGGCTGGGAACCTTCTGCAGACAAGCAGCTGTTCAACGTGGTTCAGCCATGAAAAACAGGGAGAAGCTGGAAAACACTGCCAAGGACTTTGGCTTTTTCTTCATTCTCCCTTTATTGTTTCCTTTCTGACCTGGGGAAAGGCAAGGGGAGCCCTGCAGCCGTGGGGAGCTGGGCAGCTCTGGCTGCACAGTTCACATGGCTCTGGCAGGAGCCTTTGTCAAGAGCAAAGCACTGAGCTCTCATCTTGGCGGTAACTGATGTCTGCAAACACCAGGTGCCAGCTTGAATTAACAAGCTCTTTGAGCTGGAATTGTGCTGCAGAACAGCCAATGCTGTGGCGAGTGCTGCTGGGGGAACCTGTGCCTGGGCCACTTGCAGCAGCCCAAGGACCACACGAATGGCTGCATCTCATGGGTTGGGGACAGTGACAGGGACATGTCATCAATTTCTTCTCGTCCTTACAGACAGGGCAGCCACAGCACAGCAGCCATCCAAGTGCAGAAACCTGACATGCAAGAGCAGGTCCACCCCTGGGTGGTTGTGTCTGGCAGTGCCAACCTGGCTGGCAGCGTGTCTGCACCTCCAGGTGATCAGTATAGGAGCAGAGACTGAGGTCCCTGTCCTTGGCACTGCCACTGCACCTGCATGGATGCCCCTCCAAGCTGAGCCACCCCCATGTCACCTCCCTTGTCTGCATCTGTGCAACCAGCACAACAAGTATTACCAGTGCAACCAGTGCCATCCAGTCCTGCCTACCATGGGGAGCCACTGCTGGTAATGACAGATGGTCACCCAGTGTCACCAAACTCTCTGCTGGGGCCAGAGCAACACGTCCTCACAGCAGATCCAGGGCTGGCAGCCCCAGCCACCGCAGGGGAACAGGAATTGCCACCTCCCTAAAACAGCTTCGTCTCTGCTTTCGCTTTAATGATTTCCCAGCTGCTTCCCCATTTCAGCCGATAATGGGACTTCACTCTCTATCTGGGTCTGAGAGGCGCTTGCCTTGTTCAGGCTGGAGAAAATCAATTCCCCTCTCACTCAAGTCTTTCCAAGATAGATGAACTGAAGATTGTGCCTGCCTGAGCAAAATATTTATTCAGTCTGGGAACAGATTTACTTTTGAACCTTCTATAAATACAGCTGAGGGCCCCGATTTAATCCCTTACCAGAAGACCTAATTTTATTTGTTTTATGTTTTAAAGAATCCGCCCTTTTCCAATGCCTTGTCAGCAGGTGAAGAAGGGCAGGATTTTTGGCACTTGCCTTGGCAATGGGTGGAAGGCTCCAGGAGTAGCCAGTGAGACCCCCACACCACCAGTCTGGGTTCTGCAGGATTTCCTGCTCTCTGTTACTGATTTACACCCATCAAAGTGCTGCTGGGGCCAGGGCAGGCAGGGAGAGGCCAAATCCTCCACAGAGGCACCTTTGAGACCCTGCCTGCCCTGCCCTCATGAGGGTCCCTGTGCTGGGGGCAGAGCCTCCCCCTCAGCATGGCCACTGTCTGGCCCCACACACAACCTTCTGCAGCCCCCCAGGACCAGTGACCACCCTTCTGCAGTGCCATCACCCCCTCCTGTGTGAGGTCCCTGAGACCAGCCGTGCTTAACTCCATCCACAGCCAAACGAGCTTCGTGTGCCGGGTGCTAATTAGGGTTCAGAGGGGCAGCTCTTTATCCGTGATGCAGCCAGCACTCCACCACCAACAATCAGCACCTCCTCTCATCACCTTCCCCACGGGGTGACACACCAAGCAGGGACCCTGCTTGGGGCCACAGCATCACACCAGCGCTGACTCTCCAAGGGTCCTGCATCCTGCCCTGCCTGTGTTATCCATCACTGAGGTCTCTTGGCTGGGGCCACAGAGAGCTTGGGAAGTGCTGGCCATGCCTTGGGCCTTCCAGTGGTAACAGAGTGCACAAGTGAGATTCTGGCACAGAATGAATGCTGGTCCTACATCCCTCCCTGAGTTCTGCAGCAGCTCCTGGCAAGGAGTGAGCTCCTGCACAGCCCCAGGATGGACAGATAGACCCCAGCCTGGACGAGGGAATTTCTGTGTTCCCATTTGACATATCTCCAGTCCTTGCAAGGCTCCTCCAAAGGAACAGCATGCTCTACACCATGACACACTTACTAAATTGCTATTACACCTGCTGGCTAATTACCTCCTCTGGAAACCAGAGAGGACAGAAATTTGACATTGAACTGTGCAAACCTGAAGCCCTATGGATCTGGCTGGAGGACTGTGAAAGTGTCCCTCCCCACCCTACCAGCCATGGCCCCACTGCTGCTGCCCCACACCGCAGAGGGACAGGGAGTGGGGTGCCCAGCAGCCCCAGTGAAACCCCTGCACATTCCCAGGGTGCCAGCACTGCCCTTCCCACACCCTCCTGCCTTCCTGAGCACAGATTAATCTGGGAGAGCTTTAATCCGCTAAAGCCCTTTCATAACAGCCCTCAAAAATAAGCCTGGAGAGTTCCTAATACTTCTTGAAAATTTGGAGTTGGGATATTTATAGGCTCTGGCCTTGTGTGCAGTGAAGTGCACCCAGCTCTGAGTGGGAGGGTCTGAGGTGGGGGGACCTGCTCTCGGGGGGACCCACAGCCAGACCTCAGCTCCCACCCCCAGCCCAGCCAGCAGCGGCCCTGTGCCGCTCCCAGTCTCCTACCAGCTTGGTAACAAGCTTCCCTTGTTTGGGCTTTTTATGTTTGGTTTTTTCTCCTACAAGCATTTCAAGCTCCTCAGAAGAGTCTCTAGCCCTGCACACAGACGGGCTCTGTGCCTTCAGCCCTTCAAACGAATGCAAAGCAGCGGCGCTCCCGACCAAGACAAACAGCAGCGACATCGTGTCCCACTGGCACGTGGCTGGGGAGGACCAGGGAAGCAAATCCCACACAGTAACAGGCAAAGTTCAGGGGAAAAAAACAGACCCCCAAAAATGTGCCAGAAATTATCCACACCCACAAAATCCAGGATGGGGTTTCACTCTGCTGGCTTCCAGTAACCACCACCACTGGCCATTGGCATCTCTGCCACTACTGGTCCTGGCGTCAGCAGAGTCCAGAGAGCCCCTGGACATCTGGGGCAGCCCTGCTATGGTACCTTCAAAGGCCAGGTTACTGGTCCCATATCTCTCCTGCTCCAACAGATAAAGGGGAAAACACTCCCAAAAAGTTCCTGGCCCTTTGCCACACAGTTTTACAAAGACGTGACCTGCTGCCTCTCGGGCAGTGGCTGCAGAATTCTCCCAATTCCAAGGCAGCAGAACTGGGAGGTGGCAGGAAGATGAGAAGCCATCTCTGATCTTACACAGGTAAAACCCACCCCATGATCACGAACTTCTTCATCCCTCCAGTTCAGAGCAAGAGACAGTGGCCAGATGTCAAAGGCAGAAATACCCAAACAGGAGCCAAAGCACTGGGCACAGCCCATGGCATAAGCTTGGATCCCCCCAGAAAGGCTCCAGCTCATCCCCTGCCTGGTGAGTGTGAGGCAGAGGAGTGGGTAGAGCTGGCACAGAGCTGCCAGGATCAAACCTGTGGGCCAAAGGAGCCCAGCACCCCTGGGGAGGAGCAGGGATGTCCAATCCCCACAGCACCCTGGACGTGGCTGCTGCCTGACCAAGCAGCTCCTGACTCCAGGCAGACACAGGCATGGGTTAGGGCTTCACCTCAAAATGTTTCCTTTGCAATTTCCCAGTGATCTTTCTTATCAACTAATTAAAAAATTTCCATAATGAGGCCAGGGAAAATCACGACTCAGGAATGTTCCTATTTCAAAGTGGCACAGATCTGTTTGGTGTGAAGGGCTCAGAGCCCTCAGTAGAGCTGGGACTCAGCCTGGGCTCACCCCCTCAGGGCCCTGCAGCCCCAAGCCTTGGCACCCTGCTGGGAATTCAACCTGGGGAAAAGGCTGCTTTACATTGCAGTGGTGGGTTTTGTAAAAAAAACAACCATAAAGGGTAGAGGGAAGACCCCCAGTGACCACAACCCCAGGAGGTCTGTGCCAGCCCCACTGCCATGTCTGGAGGTGTCAGCACCTGCCTGGCCCTGTCACCATGGCCAGGCTGAGCACACCAGCAGAGTGCCCACAGACAAACATCATAATGCCTCCAAAAGACCAACACCTGCATCCAGGGGAGCACCACGTGAGTTCCCACAGGGCTTGGGGTATCCTGTGCCCATCGAGCAGCTCATGGCTCCTTAAATCTGCAAGTTCCCTTTGATGACTGGCAAGTAAATTGTTGTGTTTTTAACAGAAACGAAGCAGTTGTTACTGTGCAGCCACAGCCTGGGTTTCCTTGAGAGCACAGACATTATTCCTGACAGGGGCTTCCTGACACAGAAATTATGGCGCTATTTTGGAGGCAATCTCAGAACATCAGACTAAAAAACAGCCTTTGTACATCACAATATTGTTGTTAAATTGACAAATAAACCCTCATGGGCTTCATTATTCTGCTCCGGGTGCACATTTTTGCATTTTTATTTTCCCTAGAAATGATTAAAGGGCTGCAGAACTCAATGCTTTGGCTTTGGAAAATTCAAACTCCAGCCCCGATCAAGCTGAGAACAGAAGCAGCTGGATGGGCTGCAGGGCTCAGAGAGAGAATCTCTGCTCCTACCAACTCCAGCACACTTTGGGGACTACCCTGTGCTTCCAGGACAGGTTTGCTTCCAGCCCTGAAAATTCCCCAGTGTAAAGCAATGTGTCTGACATGTCCAGTACTGGATTGGGAGCATCTGTGCAAAGGTCCTTGTTCAGTCAATTGCAGACTTGTGTTGTGCACTTGTAGAGACACATCGATCTCCCCAGGAACACTAGATAAAAGCCAAACAAGATGATCTCCAGAAATACAGCAAATAACAGCCCCAAGATGAGGGTTTCTTTACCAGCCACCAGCCAATGTCTGAGAATGCTGAGCCAATGCCCAAGGAGTATTTTTGGGCTGGAACATCTGTGGATGGCCACAGCCAGGCAAGGTCCTGGTGCCGCCTTGCCAGGGCCAAAGCAAAGCTCCAGGCTCCACTCCTCCCTGCCAGCCCATGGGGATGAACAGCAGGAAGGTGCAGACAGGACAGGCTGAGGCAGCTCTGCCCCATCCCTGTCCACATCCCCACTGGCACACTGATGGGAAGCCTTGTCCCAGGACAGCCAGGAATGCCACCAGTAGCACATGCTCCAGCAGGACAGCATCTCCTCACCAGCTGGGCCCTTGACTCTCACCTGCCACAACCAGGATGTGCAAGGCCCCAAGGCCAGCAAGCCACCAGCCCCAGCAAGTATTTCTTATTATCAAGACTATGACACCAACCTCCTGACTTAACCATACAGAGGCTGCTGCTCCATGAGAGCCAAAAGCACTCAGGCAAAGAGCAGCCGCTCCCGAGCGTCAGCCGACCACGGTGTGAGCTCAGGGATGCTCAAGCACAAGACACACAGTGGGAAGTCACAGCCTGGCATGACGTCACGGCCCTGCTAATGCAGAGCCTGGCTCTGTGCACTCACAGACAGAGCCACATCCAGGGTCACACCAGCCTTTTTTTTCCAATGCACGTGGCAGATTATAGAACAGGCATGAAACTCACAGCACATGCTTTGCCCAGCTCTGAACTCTGCATATGGCAGGAGAGTTTCTGGTTGGCAGAATCACACCAGCAGCTATGCAGGGACTGATGCAGTTCCTCCATCCCCACAGAGCCATTCCAGCTGAGTGACAAACATCACCCAGTGAAGCTGCTGGGCTGGTGCTCCATTGGAAAACACCTGCAGCCACTTAAAAGAAAAGAAGTCGGTGGTGGTGGATTTGGCTGCAGGAACTCCCAGCCAGGCTGGCAGCCGGGACAGAGCCTCCTTTATCCGTGGGCTGTCACACGCAGTGGCACTGCCCACTGATGCTATTTTCAGGCGCTGTGCCCCACATGCAGACACAGCAGCTCACACAAACCTCTCTGCTCCCTGCTCAGACACCCCAGATAACCAGGGGGTGATGCCAGTGTGTGCACAGAGCTGAGCAGTGCAGGGCCAGCTCCTGCCTCATGTTTTCACCCAAAACTGCCCCCCGCAGGGCAGAGGTGCTGCCAGCCTGCACATGACCCACAGACACATCCAGCCCTCACAGGGGCAGCTCCAGCAGAAAGGTGCCATCCCTCCACACTGGCCAATCAACCTAGAAGTCCCTTAGAGCCTCCAGGAATGCAATGCCAGGCCCTAGACCCTCACCTTCACACAGAATCATCTCCTCTATTTAAGCAACACTTTCGAGCTTTGGTCTGAAAACAAATCGCAGCCACTTGTGCCAAGACGTTGTTTTCCCCCACGCCCATCCAGCGGGCTCGGCGCTCACCGCCCGCTGAGGGCAGGCACAGCCACATCCCTGTGCTGGGATCTGTGGGGTCACTCTGGGGCAGGGCAGAGCCCCAGCCCTGCCCACCCCCCTGCAAACTTCTCAAAAGCTTGCACCATAATTCACTGCTGCTCCAAGTTAACATTGAAGTGTATTGGTAATGGCTGGGGAGAGCGGGCAATCTGCCAGGTGAGGATCCTGCTGCTGCCTCTGCGTGCCTGAACCAGAGGACCCCCAGTGCCCCCATCCCGTGGCACAGCACCCACTGCCCACATTGCCAACAAGAAGCATCCACAAGAAGGTTCTTTTCCATAAGAGCAGTGTCCTCATGGAGGCAGCCGGAGCCTGGGCTCCATCCCCAACACAGACCTCCCCATGTTCCGATGTCAGCACGGACACACACAGCTCCTGGCACCCTGTGGACAAGCCAGAGGACATGCACGGTGTGCTGTGCACCCCGACCAGCACGGCAGGGCCCAGGGGGGCCGAGAGACCACCCCACCACTCCCTTCCCTGGCCTTGCCGCACATCCCAACATCTGTGCCAACGCTGCCCGGGCCCAGGTGCTGCCGCAGCCCCAGCCTAGCGCACATCTGTGTACCCCACAGGTGCCCCGGGGACAAGCGAGGGTCACCAGCACCCACGCGGGTCCCGCTCGGCGTGGGAACCGCATCCCTGAGCGGGAGAGGGGCTGCGCCGGGGCCTCGGTAAAGTTCCACTGAAGAAGTTTCCCTTCTGCCCTGACACCTCCGGGGCTCCGCCGCCCCCGGCCCGTTGATCCCCGTCCCGCAGCCGGGATGGAGCGCGAGGAGCGGCGCGTGTCCAGGGCGAACATCCGGCCCGGTTCTCGGGACCCCTGCAGCGAATTCCCCGCTCCCGCAACTTTCCTACGGCTGCAACTCTCCGTGTCCGCAGCCCGGCACCGGGCCCGCCGACACCGGGAGCCTGGCCGCCCCCGGCCGTCCTACCTGCCCAGCCGCCCGGCTCCGCCGCCGTCTGCAGCATCCTCCCGCCGTCTTCTCGCTCCCGGCCGGACGAGCGCGCTCCCGCAGGAGGAGGAGGAGAAGGAGGAGAAGGAGGAAGAGGAGGAGGAGGAGGAAGGGGGGGGGATGAAGGCAGCGCGCGCGCCGCCGCGGTCCAACCCCCCCTCGGCGCCGCGCGTCCGCACGGGGTGGGAGGGGGAACGGCGGCGGCGCATCCCGGTGCTGCATCCCGCAGCTCCATCTCGCAGCGGCGTCCGGGGGGTCCTCCCGCCGTGCACCCCTTGGTCCCGGATGCCCCGGGCTGCGACAGTGGGACACAGGGGCTCCCCAGGCTCTTTCCAGGGGATTGTGGGGGGTCGGTAAGGTGTGTGGCTGAGCACGCAGAGGAGGGTAACACAGTGCGGCCGTGGGGAGGCACCTGGATTTCAGCGTACTGAGATGCCCAGAGTCGCCAGCGCCGTGGAGCATGGCGGGGCCGGGCTCAGACCTGCCAGGACGAGGGTCTCCAGTCCGTCTCCCCGAGCAGCAGCAGAGAGTCCGGCTCTCCAGGAGCTCCCGGAGGGGACAGGGGAGGTGGCACCACGAGAGCTGCAGGGCTTTGCCGACGGAAGAGTCCCGGGTCTGACCCAGACCGAGGGGTCAGCAGGGTGGCATAACACCTCGACCGTGCCCGGGCAGCCCAGCGGCTCCAGGAGGGTGAACGGGAGCCGGGGCGGGACGGATGGAGCCTGCAGGGAGCCGCTCATCGCTCCTCAGTCGTCGCAGCCGGAGCACAAGGCGCCGCCAGGCAAAGGCTCCCCTGCTGCCATGCGCCTGCCTTGTGCTAAGATCAACAATTTTAAGTGCAAAAGCCTGTGCTGGCCTGTCGCTGTCATCAGTATTAATGTTTTAGCAGCTCCCAGAACCTTTCAGCGGGGCCACACAATGCTGACACGGGAGAAGAGATATAAAAAAGTCCCGCTGTCCGCCCCAAGGAATACGCTGTCTAGACACGTTACATAATCACATTTTGCCCTCCGCCAGGACACTTCGCAGAGGATCTCAAAGCACTTTCCAAAACTGCTAATTGAGCTTTGGAGTCCAGCTGGGAGGGAACTGCTCTGGCCGAGAGCCCTCTCCTCCAGAGCAGGTGCCCAGGGCTCCCGTCTTGCAGAGCACTCGCCTGCTTGCTGCTTTGCCTCCACTAAATCGAGGGGTTGGTGCCAAGAGGAAGAGGTGTGATCAGCCCTGCACTGTCACTGGCAGAGGGTGGAGGCTGCCAAAGTGGGGGCAGAGCACACACAGCTCCGAGCACCCCCAAGCCCATGGTGGCCACGGCTTCAGGAGGCTCCGGGGACTCCAGCTGCCAGGGAGGTGGAAGCCACGATCAGGCAGTCCCAGTCTGAGCTACTTCGGGGTCTGTAGGTCCTGGAATGCAAGCAGGTGGCCCAGCAGCAGCAGATCTCTCCTGTCCACACCAGATGCCCCTTTTCCTCCTGGTGCTGGAGCCAGGGTCATGTCCCTGGGAACAGCAGTGTGGCACCACTGAGCCTTGGCCCGGCTTGTGGTAAATCACTTTGGGTTTTCAGAACCCTTTCTCTAAAGCAAAGCTCAGTGCATTCGTTTGCTGTGCCATCTGATTTTCACAATGTAGGATGTTTTTTTTCCTCTCTATAAATAATTACAGGCAGTCTAATGGATCTCAAACCTTGCAGTACCTTGGCTGTCAGGAGCCTAACAATGATGGTGTAGCCTTCTCCAAGGAGCAGAGACAGAGCTGCTGCTCCACCACACTTTTTCATTTACTTTAATCCTTCCAGCCTCATCCTGACTCCACTGCAGGGCAGGGACGGGAGGGTACTCCCCTTCTAGGCATAGGGATCAGGAAGTGCAGGGATGATGCCTCTTGCCTGATCCACAGCTCCCAACATTCCAGCACAGGGAAGCATGGTGCAATGTTTCCCCTTCGAGGAACTCTGGCTTCCCCATCCCAAGGGCAGCCCTTCACATTGCTTTTCCCCAAGATATTGTTTGGGCCAAGACCACAAGCATGTGTTGCCCTTGAACTTTTTGGTTTCCTGCAGATATCTCTGAAGCTGAAGACAAATCTCTAAACAAAGAGATGTTGATTTCCAGCTACAGCACCCTGAAATGCTGTGGGGCAGAGGAGCAGAAGGAAAAGCATGTCCAGCTCCTCCATCGTGCTGCAGTTTCTCACAAAGTTTCTCCTGCCCACGTGCTCCATTCTGTACAGCAGCTTTGTGCACTCGAAAGAGCAGAAATGAGGCTACATGGGACAGGAATGGGCACTGCCAGGAAGGAACTACAAAGGAGCAGGCACTGTCAGGGTGATGCTTCCCCTTTCCTCATGTTTCTGGAGCTCAGCAGCTTCGTGTTCAGTAAACAGGGAGTTTTACAATTACCACAATGTTCTATATTGCAGTGAGAGCTGTACGTCTCCTTCCCTGGCACTGTGTGGCAGGGACCAGCACCAGGCAGAGCTCAGGCTTCTGGGCACTGGTGCCCACAGGAGACAGATGGGCCCAGGAGGGGCAGTGCCCAGGGGCTGATCCAGGGTGCCGCAGCCAGAGAAGCCCAGTGTAGGGTGGTTCAGGTCCAGCATCACTTTCCAGGAAGGCTCATTGGCTCCTTGGCCACTGTGCCGAGCTGTGCCGAGCTGTGCCAAGCTGCTCCAGCAGCTGCCATGGCCATTCAGCAGCTGTTGAGCTGTAATTGCTCATTGAGTCATAATTTTTTTTCCCGGTGAAAGCAGCACTGTCACAGAATTAAAATCTTTTCAAAAGCCTATAAAGATTTCATAAATGTTTCAGAGCCAGATCAGGGAGGGTTTAGAGCCTTCACAGCCAGGACCTGGGACAGGGGAAGGGGACACCAGCAGCAGAATGCTCAACAGTGTAACTGGTTCAAGGAACAACAGCACCAGCCCCAGGGGAGCTGAGTGAGACTTCACCACTCCTGCCCACACCCATCATGGGGCAGGACTGGTCTCAATCCATAGCCTGGGTGCAAGGGCCCATGTTGGCCATGGGTTGTTCACCTTGATTC
Source organism: Sakesphorus luctuosus (assembly GCA_013396695.1). Taxonomy (NCBI): domain Eukaryota; kingdom Metazoa; phylum Chordata; class Aves; order Passeriformes; family Thamnophilidae; genus Sakesphorus; species Sakesphorus luctuosus. The sequence goes on from VWZD01006991.1 coordinate 181,341, forward strand.
CCATGACATGCTGCTGATGCAGGTTGTGGGGTGCCAGGATGTGGCATGGCAGCTGCTCCAGACTCCAGGAGAGCAAAAAGCTGACACAGGGCAAGTGCAGCTGCACCAGCCCCAGTAGTAGCAGCATCTTGGTTCTCACCTGTGCCTCATCAGCCCAATTAGCAGATGATCCTGCTCTGGCCACTGTGGAGATCAGCCCAGCATGTATGAGGGGCAATGGCCCCACAAAGGCCCACGTTTGGATTCAGAGGAGCCCACAGTGTCATCAGGGCCAGAGGTTTGTGCTCTGTAAGAGTTGCTGTAAATGTGGAATAAGCTTTTCCATCGCTGCAGCCCTTCCTGCACGAGCAGGTGTCTGCAGGTGAGGAGGCTCCACGCGCCGCCCGCAGTGCCCGCCCAGGCCCGGGCACCTGCTATTTTTAGTGTGACTGTGGAGCCGCCTTTGATCGTCCCTCTGAGCTCTGTAAAAGATCCAGGCCAGGCACTCACAACCCCACTGCCGAACACACTTCCCAAGGAAGGGCTCAGCAGCACTGCAGGAATCCTGCAGGGGCAGAGACCCCTGTGCCCTGGGGAATTTCACAGGGAGCAGCCCCAGCAAGCCCTAACTGTGGTTTGCATCCCAGGATCTGCACAGCCACATCCCCTCGACACCAGCACCCGGCACCCATGGGTGCCACTGGCAGGACAGGCCCCGTTCTCTAATAGGGGCACAGGAGCAAGAGCACGAACAGGTCAGAGCTGGTCTGGGCACCCATTTGGGCAGCTACAGACAAAGGAAACCCCTCAGAGGGTGCAGAGGTAACAGAGGGACCCTCAGCACCAGCTCCTGGAACCTGCTGGCCCTGGCACTGCTCACCAGTGTTAGACATTGCTGTGAGAGGCATCTGAGTGACAGAGGCACCAATAATTCATTGTTAGGGGAGAGGCTGCTGTTATTTTATGGCCATCATTATTTCCTTTCTATTGTAACTTTTAATTAAAATCTATGGAAGGCTGATAACTGCTCACTCTGCATAATTGCAGGGAGTAAATTTTATTATAGAGGAAAGAGGTTTTAATTTTTAATAGATATATTTTTAAGGAAGAGCTACACTTTGAAGGGATCTGTGAGCCCTGGTAACATTATCAAAGGCAAGAAGAGGAACAAAGATAGGTTTATTACATGTTCCCCATAAAACTGTTATTTTAGGGGAGTTTTGTGCTTCCTCCTAATGAGAGATGAATTGCACCAGATTCTTTTGCTGTAGGAGGAAAATTAAAATGAAACTGATAAGAGGCCCAGCCTCTAGCTCCTGACTTACCTCCCAATTATAAATGAAAGCTCACAGGCATTCCAGAGATGGGGCTTGATGTCTACATTAATTATAAATAAATTATCTACACTTAATGTTTAAATGAAATTCCAGATAAAGCTTTATATTTAGAAAAGCGTTGCATCAGTGCATAAATATTTATGCAAGGAGTCTGGGCAAACTGCGGCTGCTTCAGCGTGACGTCAGAGCGGGGAGCCCCCGCCAGGAGCTGGGGCAGAGCTGTGCTGAGCCCACCAGAGCCCACCAGAGCCAGGAGGGAAGTAGGACGGTGTCTGGAGAGGGCAGGTGAGGGGACTCACTGGGCCTGTATCAGCCTGACATTGGCCACATGCAGAGCAGCAGCACCCACTGCCTGTGGCCAGGGCAGCGGTGACAGTGGCTGTCCCACACCCCTGCAGTGGCTGTCCCACATCCCTGCACCTTTCCTCAGCCCCCCAGACCCTGCAGCTGTGTCCTGTCCCATGGGACCCCCGAGGCAGGCACTGACAGAGCCAGGGCAGCGAGGTCTTCAATGCAGCCAGGGTTGAAGAGGAGAAATCTGACAGGCCTCAGCTCAAAGCTGTGTGGGAAAACAATAAGAGAATAAATAAAATTGATCGAAATTGTTCAGTCCCATGCACTTGTGCTGGAGTTCAGCTGAGCTCTAGGCAGGATCCAGCATCCTAAGCAGCCACCACGAAGGTGGCGCAGCATCCAGCCAGGGCAGAGCACCCTGGTCAGGGCAGTGCATCCCTGTGAGGGAGAGCATCCCTGTGAGGGAGAGCATCCCTGTGAGGGAGAGCATCCTGGCCAGGTGCACACATGACTCACCAACAAGGGTTGGGCAGGCAGAGCTGGGCACAGTTGGCCCAGGAGTTGCAGCAGGGTCACCTTTGGTATCACAGTGCTGCACAGTCCTTGTTCTGCAAAGGGAGCAGTATCTCATTTCTTCCTCAATTAGCTCCTGATTATCAGTGTCCCAGGGCCCCTTTCCAGTCTCTGTTTAATGCACCATTAATAATTCATTTCTCAGATAGCAAGAACGCAGCGCGAGGTTAGGGCTTTGTGACTAATAAGTACCAGAGCAACACTCATCTCTGAGGGACAAATGAAGGGAACAAAAATAAAGTGGAAGAATCAAAGATGATATGTTTTGTGGCCTTTAGTCAAAGACAGGGTAACAGGTTTGATTACTCAGGTGAAGAACACACACGCACACTCCTCCTTGGTGGCCACAGGCTCCTGGCACTGTCCCTGTCCCACCACCTGCCCCAGCACAAAGGGAAACTGAGGCACCTCAAGGCAAAACTGGGGCTGGCCTACACTGCCCTGCTCCCAGGGCTGGGGCTTTAGGTGCAAGCTGAATCCTTCCTCAAGCTGGAAGATCCCAGGAGCAGATTTCCCGGTGCCTGGCAGAGCCAGCACAGCCGCCGAGAAGCTGCACACGCGCTGGCAGCTGCACATTAAGTGTGACGGGTTTCTGACAGATCCAATTATAAAGCCAGGTCTCAGCAGAATTGCAGCCCTGAGATTTAGTGCATGAAATTTTGTTTGGGAATTTTCAGATATTGCAGCCTGTGCCGAGGGCTCCTGCAGGCCCCAGATTGTGCCAGCACCTGCCAACTATCCCTGGGTCTCATCCCCACCGTGCTGCACCTCCTCCCTGCCACATCCTGTCAACACCCAGCCCCAAAAGAGTCACCTAAAAACAGCAAGAAGGAGAGTGGCCACCCCCAGCAGTGCTGAGGAAGGGAGGACCTGCAGCCTCCCTGCTCTTCTGCCCCACAGCGAGGTGCCCCGGCCCAGTGATTGTCCCTGCCCTGCACAGCCACTTGGATCACGCCCAGGCTACAGGCTGTAAATCACTTGCCTCCCAGTAGCTGAGGACCTGCCCGATCCTTTTCGCACAGTGCTAGGGTGATATTTTTAGCCCTTTCCTAGAAAACTGAGGTGGGCATATGTGGTGGTCCTGTCCTTGGCTGACCGGGGACTCAGCTGACTGGGGACTCATCTGCCCTGGATATGCTCCTCAGAGGAAGGGAGCCAAGAAATCTCCAGAGACCAAGAGATCTGGGCCAGTGAGGACACAGGGATGTGAGTCCAAGCTCCTGCAGCGCTTTGGTCTGAAGAGACGTTGAGTCTCTGTGCCAGACCTAAGGCTGCCCTCCCTCAGCCAGAGCTGCACAGTCTCATTCCATCAAAACCCCCGGATTAGGGGGTTTGTTTTACTTTTTCTAAGTGGTTGAGAGTGCAGTGCTGTGCCCTGGTGCTGCAGGTGGGCAGGAAGCTTGGGATGAACACTGGCATCCTGCAGCACCACCACCGTCGGACCAGAGATGCCTCACCGGCCCCTGGCTCGGGAACCTGGGAGCTGTTGTGAAAACAGATTTGCTTTTATACCCTCGAGGCTGTTCCATCCTCTGCCATCCACAGCTGAGCCCAGGCTGGCAGGAGCAGCCAGTGCTGGGGGGCACTTGGTGGGTGTGGGGGGCTTGGAGTCTCCTCAGTCCTGGCTTTTGTGCCCTCATGGGGGCACCCAATAAATGGCTACAGCCCCCACCCCATGCCCAGATGGCCCCTCCACACTTGCACCTCAGAGCTGAGCAGTGGGAGAGTGGGATCCACCCTGGTCACAGGCTGCAGAGGGTACCTGAGCGCCACCCAGCAGGGACACTTCCCCAAGCTCCCTGGATCAAGCAGTCCCTGGTCTTGGCATCCTCATCCCTGTGCCCCAGGAATGCCCTGGGCACGTGTCTCACTGTGCCACCGGCTCATCTGGCATCATCCAGTGCATGCCAGGGACCTGTTTTAACCTAAGCAGAATAAACCTGCAGTGATTATATTTCCTGCCTCCCACTTGGGGTGCAAGGGAAATTGTTTGATGCTAATCCCCTTGTTTAATCCACCAGCATCCTGACATGCGAACAGTCAGGATTAACTCCCGGCGGGAATCACTCGACGTGCGGCTGTTGGTCACGGGGAAGGCAATGCTGAGCAGGATGGGGATGTCCCCATGCACTTTGCAGGCTCCAGTGTGCTCCTGGCAGTGGAGGAGAGGGGATGCAGGAACACTGTGGGAAGAGGCCTTCTGGTTTTCAGGATCGAATTCCTCCACCAAAGCACTTTTCACCAGATTGGAATTTCTCCTGGTACAGAGAGGGAGGATCCAGCTGTCCTAGGAAAGGTCACCTCCAGGACTGATGCGCTCCTGGGCTCTGCTAGAGACACTGTGTGATAGCCAGATCTTCAGATGTGCCTGGGAAGCAAAATTCAGTCTCCATCCCCCTCACCCATAATGCCACTAGGCTCATCCTGCTGCTGCCTAGGCCAGAGCCACAGATCAGGATGGATCTTCCCCAGGGCAGGACCCCAAGCCCTGGGCAATGCTTTGGTAAATGTGCCTGTGATCTTGCTCTGGCTGCTCTGCACCCTCCTTGCTGCAGACCTGCCCTGGATTGTAAGTTTCAATTTGCCCGACTTTATCTTTCAGCCTCAGTTCTCATTATTCCTCTCTCTGCCAATTTAAAGAGCCCTTAATACATGGCAGTTTTCTCCCCAGGAAAGTATTTGCACGCTGTAATCAAGTCACATCTCAGGCTCCTTCCTGATACGTCAAACAGGCTGAGCTCTAAGTCTCACTAAACATCAGCCTCGGGAAAGGGCCAACCAGAGGCACTGCCAGGCAGAGCAGCCTGAGGTTTTCCAGCTGGTGCCTTGAGAGGGGAATCAGTGCTTTCTGATGCCCTGATGACAAATGAAATGATCTGTGAAAAATAAATCCTTGCATTGCCCTGATTCTGTGAGCACACCTGGCAGCCTGGGGCACAGGGAGGTGCTGGGTCCGGGGGCCTAGGGCACTCCCAGAACTGTGCCCATCCTGGTAGCCTGCAGACTAGGGGAGAACCCCTGCACAGTGCTGCCAGCAAAACCTGCTGCAGCAGCTGTTTGCTGTGGAGCTAATGGTGCTCGGCTGTGCTTACAGGCAGTGAGTTATGATGGCCGGAACGTAAGTGCTTCGGGGAGCTGAGATAAGCAAAGGTGCTCCGAGCCACAGACTTCTTCCAGCCTGGGGAATCTGAAGGATGCCAGCCCTGAAGGACACTGGCCAAGGTCGCAGCTCCAATTGCTGCAGCTCGGCTGCTCCCTGCTGCCAGGCCCAAGGTGACTGCGCCCCTGGGAAGGAGAAGTCAGATGGGGCTGGTATTAAAGCAGGGACACCGAGGGAAGAATAAGCAGAGGCTGATACAGACCCACCTGCAAAACCCACAGAGTCCCACAGAGCAGTGCTGCCCAGACCCTGTATTCTGAGGGGTCAGCTACCGCCCCTCAAAAAGGGGCAACTTTGGATCAGTGTACCAAAAATTCTGTTTTGGGGCACCCGAGTGGACATCCATATCCATCAGGGCTGGGGAGAGGTCACACCACCCACTGCTGCAGGCACCCACTGGGGTAACCCTCAGCCTGGATTCTCCAAGCACAAATCAGGGCAATTTGAGCTGAGCAAAACGATCTGGGGTCCCTGCGGGAGGGATCTTGCCTGGGGAGCAGGAGGAGAGGCCATTCCAGTCCCCAGAGAGCTACAAATAACTCAAATGGCCTCATTACCCAGTTTCTGATGAACAGGAGTTTGGTTTCGTGGTTCCCCCGGGGTCAGCTCCACCTGAAAACTGGCTATGTGTGCCTGACACTGCGGGAGCTGCTGGCACCAAAATCAGGCACGAGCAGGACACTGGTCCCCTACATGTGTCCTTGCCCTTATGCTGATCCCCACCACTCCCAGAGCCAGCCCTAATCTGCCGAACATCCACGCTGCTTACCGGCGTGGGGGAGTCCCAGGGCCGGCACTAACACTCGTGGCCGGCTCCCGTGGGGAAGGACAGGCGCGGAGTGACAGGTGCGAGTGCCGCAGCTCCCCGGTACCTGCCGGAGCATGCTCGGCGCCCGTCGCAGCATCCCCCGGTTCCCTTGAGCATTCTCCGCTGCCGTCCGACCGTTCCCCGGTCCCCGCGCATCCTCCGGCCCGGCCCGGCCCGGGGCTCCCTCTCGCGACCGGCGGCGGGAGAGCACGTGCGAGCGCCCGGTCCGGGGCTGCGCATCCCGGTACCAACCCGCCCCCGCCGCCGGTGCCGGTCCCGACTCGTGCCGGAATCCCCGCGGCTCGCCCAGCCCGCCGAGTGGGACGCAAAAGGCTTCCCAGGGAGGCCCCAGCTGAGACAGAGGGGACCCCGCAGTCCCGCGGAACCCCCTGGGGCTGCCCGAGCGGGTTTAGGCTCGTTCTGGGCCGCGGGAAGTTTCGGTTTTAAGTGGGTGGGTGAGAGGGGTCGCTCAGGCCACTGGCTGTGGGTGGGTAGGATTGGGGCAGTCCCACGGATGCCACTGTCCCCTGGGGGCTCTTGTGCTGCTGGCGTGGGGTGCAGTGGGGTCTGACTCTCCAGCCACGGGGGTTCTGCCTCTGGTGCAGTGTCCCCTCCCAAGCCCTCTGCGCCCAGCCAGCTCTCACCACGAGTGATGCTGCCAACACGCCCCTTCGGTACAGCAGTTTTAATGGAGACCCACCAAATTCACAAATAACAGCAGAGAAGTGCTGGGCCATGTCCTAGACCCCCAGGAAAGGGCTGGTAATCCCAGCAGGGTTGTAGAGATCCCCCTGAGTCTACAGTGAGGAGGGCAGGAGGGGAAGGCAGGGGCATGGGGAGCAGTGAGGGGTTTGGGTGGTTTCGCATCCCAGTTTCTCATCCTTTCTGTGTGGCCACAGCAAAGCTCCTTCACCAGGCACAGGCTCCTGTGAGGGATGTGCTGAGGCTGCTTGGTCCAGCAAGGAGGAGAGCAGTGAGCCATGGCTCTCTGTCCAAGGGTTCCACTGTCCCCAAAAGTGCCCTGTGAATAGTCCTCTTCTGAACAGAGCCCATGCTAGAAGGACAGGGCCTGTGTGTCAGAGCAGTACTCCAGGTAGTCAAACTCCTTGATAGGGAATGTCACTGAGCTCCACTTCTTGTACCTTCTCTTCTCCACTGGTGTCTCCACCACAAAGTTTTTGATGCTGAGGATGGGCAGCTTCACCTGCCGGTACAGCATCTCCATCCCCCAGTCCTGTGTGGGCAGGAAGGGAACAGTCATGTGGCCCACACACACCATCCCCAGGCTGCACGGGGCAGCATCCTGCTCCCAGGGAACATCCCCCTTTAGAGACTGCAAGCATGTGCAGTGGGGACAGAGGTCCATACCTCAGCCAGGAGCCAGGGCACAAGGCACAGCCCTTCCTGCCCCTCCAGCTCTGACTGGGCTGCAGCCATGGGGGGTTGTGGTGCTCACCTGGCTGCACTCGCTGCAGCAGATACAGCAGCCAGGCTCCCAGTCCCTGAAAGTCCGTGGGAACTGTATTTTCCCAGAGGAAATTCTGTAATATAACCTGCAAGGAAGGGGCCAGCAGACACTGAGGATGATGGTCCAGAGGACACAGATGGGGCAGGACAGGTGCTCCTGCAGTGACAGTCACACAAAACCTCTGTGACCTCCCTGGACTGGGGTCCCCAAGAAAGAGCTGGCTGCATGTTGGGGGAAGGCTGCAGGCTGTTGCCACCCCTGCCCATCTGCCTGCTCACCCCTGCCCGTGCCAGGCTCCTACCTGAAGTTGGGGTTGACATTGACGTGGTGCATGCCCTCCACAATGCGGATGTCGCTGCCGCGGCACACGGCGATGCCACAGCTGACACAGTGCAGGCAAACAGCGTCGGGGCTGTGCAGCTGCCGCTGCTCGCTGATCCTGGCCTCCTTCAGCTTCCAGCTGGCTACAGCCACCTGCTGCAGCTCCCAGATCTGCAGAGGGGAGGGGGCACAGGGCTCAGTGCGGGGCTGCGGGCAAGCACAGATGGCAGAGGTGGCAAGAACCACAGCTGCCAAGGGATGCACCATCCCAGGACAGAGGCAGGATGGACAGGGCAGGGCATGATGGGACAGGCATGTGCTGTCCTGTACCCCTCACACAACCCCATCCCAGGACCTGGTGCTGCTCCAAGGCAGAGCAGGCAGCCAAACACAGGGTGCAGAGGTAGGCATAAGCTGCCTGGCCCTCACAGTGCCCAGGGCAGAGCCCAGTGCCCACCTTTTGGCAGTACTCCTGCTCAGGCATGGCTTGCACTGCCTGGATTGCCCTCTCCATGAGCTCCACCAGGTTCTCGTTGAGCAGCTCTCGGGATACCTCTTTGCTGTTGGCTTTGGCAAGGACAGAATAGACACTGTTCTCAGCACGGGCACGGCCCCGGGCCTGAAATGCAAGGGGCCAAACACTCAGTCAGCAGAGGAGGGACATGGCCAACCCCTCCATGTCCCTCTGTGAGCATGGAGCCACCTCCACCCTCCCCTGCGCCTTGCCAAGATGTTCTGCCAGTGGCTGGGTTCATGCCCAAGAATCTGTCAGTGGGTGAGGAGTGCAAGATCCCCTATGCCCCACCCTCATGGCTTTGGGGCATCCCAGCAGAGGAAGCACGGGGAGCACCTGCATCATGGCGATCTCGTTGGTCATCAGCCCATAGCGGACCACAACGTTGCACTCAGGGATGTCCAGGCCCTCCTCAGCCACACTGGTGGAGAAGAGCAGGTTGAGGGCTCCCTGGCGGAACTTCTTGATCACGTCTTGCTGCTCGTTCTGAGGGGACAGGGGGGTGATGCTTCAGCAGCTATGTAGGGCTCCAAGCCCCTGGCAGCACCCCTAAAATGTGAAGAATGGAGTCGGCCCAGACTCTAGTTCCTGCCCACTCTTCACTCACCTGTGTCATGTGCCTGGTCTGGTTGCTGTAGCCAGCACCAGTGAGCACAGCTGCCCTGATGCCGTGGAGTGTGGCTGTGCCCTGCAGCCAACTGAGCAGGCTATGGGCACTCTGCCGTGTCTTGGTGAAGACGATGCCACGAGAAGTGCCCAGGGGCTGAAAGTGCTCCCGCAGGATGTCCTCCAGCTTGCCCAGCCTGGGGTTCTCATAGCGTTGGTCCCCAGCAAGCGCCTGCAGGGTCGCCCTGCTCTCTGCGCAGGCAAGCAAGGTGTCAAGGGCACTCCCCATCCCCCAAACACAGCCAGCACCGCCCCCATCCAGGCCCCTCTGTTACCCTCAAACGTGGTGGTGAGGAACTGTTCAGTGGGGTCCTTCACATCCCTCTCTGTGCTGTAGAACTGCTGGAGGTACTGGAAGGCGTCAACCATGCGCACGGTGTCATTGATCAGCAAAGCGTCGTTGTACTTGCGCAGGTGCAGGGCACACACCCGCGTCTTGCGACAAAACATCTCGGAGGCTGCCAGGGCCAGGGGTACCATGGTCACACCCTGTCCCTGTGGTTGAGGCCCACCATACCCCCAGAGCTGCCCCCTCACCTGTCTTCTCCAGCTCCACAATGCGCTGCTCATAAACCTGCGTGCCAAAGTCCTGTGGCAGGTGCCGCATCTCCATGTGCTGCTGGATCTGCTCCATCACCTTCTTCAGCCGCTCACCAAAAGGGTCCTGGGAGCAGGGAGGGGCTCATGACCCAGGAATCATAGTAGTTTGCAAGGCAGGACCCAGATAGTTGCAGGATCCCCCAGTACCAAAGTTTTGGGTCAACTAATTCCTTGCACTGGCCTGAGCAAAGCAGATGGAGAGAGACAGCCCTGCACTCATCAGAGCTTGGTAGTCTCATCTTCTACCCAGTGAGCAGTCCCATGGCTCTAAGCAGCTGCCCCTCACCTGCACTCGCTCCTGGCATAGGTCGTACTGCTTCCTGGGCTGGGGGACATGGCTCTGAAGGTGCTCCACCTCCTCCTGCACCGACATGATCTTCTCAGTGTCCAGGTTGGCACACATCTGAGAGGGAAAGACCCTGCTTCCAGCCCCAAGCCCAGCAGTCCAGGACAACATGGCATATGGTGCTTGCTGGCACCTTGCAAATTTGGGGATGACCCCCATGGGCTGCCCAGCACCTGGGCATCAACCCCCATCCCAAGGGATATCCCGCTGTACCCCTGGGGAAGCTGTGCCAACACAGGGCTGGGGGCACAGGACTCACCTGCAGGATGTGCTGCACAGCGCCCTTGAAGGAGGTTGCCCCCCCAGTGCCAGGGGACGCCGTCAGCCCCAGGACCTGTGGCAGGTCTTGCTGCCCACTGAGCTTGCACTGGAGGTATCTCAGCATGATCTTGTTGTAGACAGCGTCTTTGTGCGTGTGGTGGCACTCATCTATCACCAGCAGCGAGAAATCTGCACCAGGCCAGGGAGCGCAGCGGGATGAGATGGGGGCTCAGCCAGGGGCTCAGCCAGGGCCATGGGCCAGCAGCACGTGGGGTCCTACACCCACCTGTCAGCTCCACATGCATGTCCTCCTCTGTGCTGACCAGCGCGTTCTGCAGGATCTGGGCCGTGCAGATGACAACATCACTGCTCTTCACTAGGCAGGCAAAGAAGACCTTGTGGCTGGTATCCCCGCTGATGGATGTCACCTTGAAGGTGTCCTGCAGCGCGTGGAACTCCTTCTCGACGTGCTGCTCCACCAGGTGCACCTGCGCCCACACGACCTCACTCAGTGCCGGCCGCGACCAGCACCCGCGGCTCCCGCTGTCCCGGGGCAGGGCAGCACCTTGTTGACCAGCACGACCACCTTGCCGCCCCGCCGGCCCTCCAGGTGCCGCCGGCAGACGTGCACGGCGACGCGCGTCTTCCCGGCTCCCGTGGGCAGCCAGACGATGCTGTTGCGGCCGCGCAGGGCTGGCACTGCCACCTCCCGCTGGTACCCCCGGAGCTCCATCCTCCGCCGCTCCGACCGCCGCCGCTCCGGGCCCCGCAGCTACTGCCGGGACCCGCCGGGAAACGAAACTCGAAGCGGCGCTGGGAACCGAAAGCAAAACTGAGCGGAGCTCCCACAGCGCCCCCGCACGGCAGCGGCTCCTGCTCCGGGATCCCAGAGCACCCAACCAGCCCTGGCACTCCAGTTCTGCCCAGCGTATCCCAGCCCAGCCATGGGGCTCTTCACACCCTCCCTATCCCGAGGTGTTCCTGTTACCCTCTCCAACACAAACACCCCACATACACCCCAGGCTGCCCCACCGCGCTGAGGCAAGCCCCAGGGAGGGAACTGGCTTTGCACAATGACATTTATTAAAAAAGAAACAAACAAACCCAACAAAACGCCAGTCAAGTGGAATGGGGGTGAGTGGGGGGTAGGGAAGGCAGGTGGGACCAGGGCACAAGGAGGAGGGTGAGCACAGGTGCCTGCCAGCCATGGCAGGGCAGGTGGAGCAGAGGCCAGCACAGAATCAGGCAGCCCCCTGCCCTGGCACCCAGAGGGGCAGGACTGGGGCTGGAAGCACCCCCTAACCCTGGCTGGCAGAGGAGGCAGGGAGGATGTATGTACAGACAAGGGGGAGGGAATAGCTGACAGAGGCAGCAGGAGCTGGGTGCAGGGCAAAGTCCCCTCCCAGTCCGAGCCTGGCCCAGGAGCAGCACCGCTGCGGGCAGCCCGGGCACAGGGCTGAGCCCGCCGTACATTCAATACAAGGGGCAGGGGCTGCCTGTGCGTGGACGGAGCAAAAACCAAAGCACTTGTGTGCCCCTGCCCTGTCAGAGGGAGCCAGGGCAGAAGGCACGAGCCCAGGGAGGGGGGTGCACTGGGGTCAGGGGGCTCCCACACCCCAGGCTGAGGCAGGAGCTTGGCACTGCCCCTGCCCCAGGAAGATCCTGATAAGGCAGCTCCAGCTGCATCCCCACTTCCCAGGAGAGGCAATCAGAGCATCTCAAAGTTAAAAGCACCAGCCCCACTGGCCCCCTCATCCCCTAGGAAGGAAGGCCCAGCTTCCCAGGCTGCTCAGCAGCACCAGTTCCTCCAGCAGCTCCTACCCATGGAGTGGGGCTGGGTCCCACAGGAGCCCTGTCCCTCCCATCAGGGGGCCAGGGGCCGTGGCAGATCCAGGCCAGCCCCACTATTTGTCAATGAGCCCTCCCTCCTTGAGCTTGAAGTAGAAGAACTTCTCCAGGGTGTTGGCACACTTGCAGTAGTCACTGTCAGGCGGGTTGTACTCGCGGCAGTTGGTGATGATGCGCTGCAGGTCGGCGATGAACAGCTTCTTGGTGACATAGTAGCGGTTCTTCAGGCGCTCAGTCATGGTCTTCAGGTCTAGGGGTGGGGAAGGGTCAAGACACCGCCCCAGGCCTCTGCATCCCCAGCCACAGAGCTGGACACCAACCATGGGTCCCACTTCATCCTTCACTCTTCTGGGCTAGTCCGGGGCTCCCCCACCCCAAACATGAGTGCCCAGCTCAGACTCCAAAACTAAGCAGGGATCTTCAGCGCCCGTCCCTGCCATCCTGCCCTGGGGGGCCGGGCACAGCCACCTACCGATAGGGAAGCGGATGATTTCATAGTAGTCTGGTGCCTCTGACTTCTTCACTGGCTCCATGAAGGGCCATGCACTAGGGTGGGTCTGGGGAGAGGCGTGGGGTAGTTAGACCAGCAAGCGCACACAGTCCCTGCCCACTCCAGCACACGGGGCTCCTGCTCCCCACCATGCCCAGGTCACCCCAGCACGCCCTGAGGGCACAGCCCTTGCAGCCCCATCCCAGGGGAGGCAGCTCTGAGGGCTAGTGGGGTGGTGTGCACCATAGAGCAAGAGTCCCCTCCTGCCTGCACCTTGATCTGAGCCAGGAGGTTCTTCAGGGTGTTGTAGAGCTGGTCTGGGTCCTTCAGCTCCTTCCTGCAGGACAAAGCCAACACCCATCAGCCTCTCTCCATTCCAGGACCAGGGCAGTGCCAGGAGCAAGGGGCAGCATGAGCCGAGCCCCCAGCCCAGCAGCTGCAGGACCCTTGCCCTTCCCTGCAGCACTCACCCCTTCTCCTTCCCCAGTGGTTTCCATCCTGTTTCTCCTGCAATACAAGTGTCAGTGTCACCATGTCTGCCCTGCAGCCATGGGGAGGGAGAATAGAGACCCCTCTGAGACGCCCCTGCCAGGACTCACGGATGCCAGGAACGCTCTCGATGGGGATCTGCCGCACACCTTCCTTGAAGCAGGTGAGGCCTGGGTAGACCTTGCGGATCTGTGCCTGTTTCCTCTCTATCAGCTTCTTGATGATCTGCAGGGAAGGGGCATTGGAAGGGGGGAGATAAGCAGGGGGTGCACTTTGGGGAGACACATCCTGATGTGGGACCACACAGACCAACCACCCAAGGTGAGAGCCAACCCCAGCCATTGTCAAAGACACCAGTGTCCCTCTCTGCCCTGCAGGCCTGCTCCCAGGGCCAGCATAGCTCCACACCTCTCCCCTGCCTTCCAAAGGCAGCTGGCAGTGCCCACCTGCCCTCCTGCCCAGCCCTAGCCCACACCTCCTTCTGCTTCTTGATGATGTGGGAGAGCTCAGTGTAGGGGATGCGGGGGTTCAGCTCACACTCCATCAGAGTAGCCCCCTCATAGTCCTTGATGTAGCCCAGGTAGCGGCTCTTTGGCACCTTGATGTCCTTGGAAAAGCCCTAGGAGGGAGGGGACAGGTGGAAGTGGGTAGGAGGGCAGCAGGGCCGGGGGGCCTGCCCAGGGGAAGGAGCCCACCTGCTTTTTGAAGTAGCCGATGGCGTACTCATCCGCATAGGTGAGGAAGTAGAGGATGTTGTGCTTGATGTGGTACTCCTTCAGGTGGTTCATCAGGTGTGTCCCATAGCCCTGGGGGAGCTGCCATGAGACAGGGACCACCCAGGCAGCCCGAGCTGGGATGCACAGCCCGCTACCACCCATGGACATGGCAGCTGGAAGATGTCCTGGAGCAACTACTGCCATTTAGAGCTGGACAATGGTGAGCACGTCTGGCTGCCAAAGGGGCTGAAGCACCCCTGCTCCAGCTACAGCAAGACCATCCTGCTCATGCTGGGCTGTGGGGGAACCCCACATGCATCCACCCACTCCTCTCCCAGCTCTCACCTTCACTTGCTCGTTGGAGGTGACGGCACAGAAGACAATCTCTGTGAAGCCCTGGGTGGGGAACATGCGGAAGCAGATCCCCCCGATCACTCGGCCGTCCTTGATCAGTGCCAGGGTCTTGTGCTTCCTGCGGGCAGCACGGCTGAGGGTGAGGAGAGCCCCCCACACCAGCGCCCCCGCATCCCTCCAACACGCACGGGTCAAAGACGAGGCGAGTGATGTACTCCTTGGGCATGCGGGGCAGCTGGTGAGAGAAGACGTTCTGCAGCCCCACCAGCCACATCAGAATCTTCTTGTTGGACTTCTGCGAGAGGGAGTTGCCGATGACGTGGAACTCGATGATGCCGCGCCGCTCCTCCAGCCGCGCCGTCTCGTCCCGTGCCGCGTTGGCCGACAGCAGGCTGGTCTGGAGGGTGTGGTGGGGTTGGCCCTGCACACCCTCTGCAGGGCAAGTGCCACTCCACCCTGGCACACTGAGAAAGCAGGTCTGCGAGCCCAGGAGAGCACCAGCACCATCTCAGCACCCCCAGCCCATACCTCAGGGCCCAGCATGGCAGCAGGGTCTGTGATGGTCAGCATGACCTCGTTCACCAGCTCCATGGGGATGTCTCCCATGACGCGGATCCGCTTGGCATCCTCCAGCGTTAGGCTCTCAGGCAGCTTCCGCTTCTCCCCTGGGAGCAGAGCAGAGTGGCACATCCAGCACCGAGAGCAAACAGGGACAGTTCCAGCTCCATGACACAGGCTTGTGCTGGTCCTACCTGGCAGGGGCTCTGGTGCACTGGCGTCCAGACTGGCAGCTGAGCTGCTGCTGCTGAGTTTCTTGCTGAAGAGCGGAGTGGTGGGCACAGCGACAGTGCTGATCGCGGCTGAAACAGACCCGTGGTGCCCGTGACTGCTGGAAAGCCTCTCATCATGCTGCACCAGCCCAACCACTGCCACCACAACTCTCCCACACCTCGGTCCTTTATCCCACAGCCACCAAACAGGGGGGCTGCTTCCCAAAATACCTGGGCGAGACACCAGCTGGGCACCCTCCGTGGCTGGCACTGTGAAATCAGCCTCCCAGATTGGAGAGTTCTCGCCGTAGATCTCCTCCTCCAGCATGGAGAGGAACCTGGCAGGGAGTGGCACATCAGCATGTGAGGATCCCAGGGGAGGAGCCCCCTCAGCACACCAGCAGCCATCCCCACACTGGGCACCTACTTGGGGAAATGGGTGAGGATCAGTGTCCGCTTCTCGGGCACCAGCTTGTCCTTCTCCACACGGAACTTCTCCAGCAGCTGACGGCGGGTGACCGTGAAGATGGACTTGAGGAGGCTGCGCCCGAAGACATGTGTGGTCTCATAGCGGGGCAGGCTGTCACAGCTCTGTGGCACGTGGCAGTAGCACAGCCACCTACGGGACAGGAAGGGGCTCCAGTGACAGGGCTGGGACCAGAGGCTCCAGAGCACCCATATCCCTCCTGGGACAATGCTGCTGGGAGAGGAGCAGGTGGACAGATGGCACAGCTGACATGTGGAAGCAGTGTCCCCACTTGATGCCTGCTCTCCTAATGGACCAACAATCTGGGAGAGTTGGAGAGAGTCCCAGAGTCAGAGCCTAGGGTGGCTGGCTCAGCACCCTCCCTGCCCTCACCTGGTATAGTTGACCTTGTAGGTGGCCACATCGTCATTCTGGGAGCGCTGCCGGAACTGGGATGGTGTCTCCAGCTTCCAGTAGTTGAGGCAGAGCAGGAACATCTTGGAGAGCTCATACATGGTCTGGCGCTCCTTGGGTGGCAAGTGGCTGAACTTGTACTGCACGAAGTTCAGGACTCCCTGGGGAGAGGATGGGGTGGTGGGAGCATGCCAGGGGCTACTCCAGGCCCTTCTGCGCTGCCTCCTGAAGAGTGAGGGGACTGTGCAAGCCCAGCAGAACACAGGACAGGCCATCAGGGAACTGTGCAAGCCTGATAGCAGCCTCACCTGCTCAATGTTTGGTTTCTCAAACGGTGGGCTCCCCAGGGACCCCTCGACTACAGGCTGGCTCATCTGCAGGATGCACTTTCGCAGCAGCTACGAAGACACCATTGGACAAGGTCACCACAGTCCCAGGAACTGGCTGTTCCAGGAGCAGTGGGGGTGGCTGAACACCACTACAGGGTTGCTCTGATTTCCACAACCAGGAAGGCACCAGGGTCCCCTTTGGAACATGCCAGTTCATCCCCTAGAAATCCCCCTTCCAGGAAATTCAAGGCCAGGAGAGCAAGTGGCTCCAGGACAGGGTCAGTGTTCCAGGTCTCTGGCTGGGCTGTGGGACAGCTCCCAGTCACAGTTCCCACCCCAGCAGAGCATGAGCAGCAGGACAGCAGCCCCAGCTCGCCTGCAATGCCCGGAGATCCTGCACAGGTGAGCGGGGCAGGATGTCCTCAGCCCCAGACGCACCTTGAACAGGTAGAAATACACCTGCTTGGTGTCCGTGTCCTCCTCCTTGTGCACCGACATGAAGAGGTTCTCCACGTCCACCACCATGCCCAGCAGCCGGTTGATCTCCTCCTCGGAGACATTCTCCAGGTGGGACACATGGTCGGCTGTGCCGGAGAGAAAGCGGCGGTGAGGCCGGAGGGGGCAGCAGGGCTGCCCTGCCCGGGCCCCAGGGCTCACCCAGCGCGTGGCTGCAGCTCCGGCATGGCTCGCTCAGGTTGGTCACCGGCTGCTGCAGGTCCATGCGCGGCGCCGTGGGCGGGTTTGGGTTCTTCCAGCCATTGCACTTGCAGGCGTCGTTGGCCTGGGATGAGCGACAGGAGCGGCAGTTGCAGTGACTGCCACGTGCTGAGGCTGCCGCCTGCTCTGCCCAAACCATTTCCCTGTTCCCACCCATTCCAGCTTTGCTCAGCCCCCACCCAGCATCACCCACCACCCCAACGCTGCCCCACATGCAGCCCCAGGACCCCGCAGTCCCTGCCCGGAGATGCCCCTGCACCTCCCTCAGACACCTCGGTGTCCTCCTCGAGCAGCTCCTGCCCAGGCACAGCCCATCACCACCTGTACCCCACATACAGCCCATCACCTGTACCCCTTGTACAGCCCATCACCTGTACCCCATGTACAATCACCCGTACCCCTACCCCATGTACAGCCCATCACCTGTACCCCTACCCCAAGTACAGCCCAGCGCCCACCACTGCAACCCTCGCACCCACCTCTGCACCCCTGAGCCCTCCTGCATCCTACACCCCCAGAGGTCCTGGCACCGCCTCCAGCACTCCCCGCGGGGTCAGCACCCTCTCCCCGCACGGCCCCCACGCCGGGCCCCGAGCTGTGCCTACCTTGCAGGCAGAGAACACCCCCAGCTTCTCCAGCTTCTTCCCGCGGGGGAACCCCCGCACCTGCGCCTTGCGCTGGCTCGCCCGCTGCTGCTGGCTCAGCCCGGGTCGGGCCG
>VWZD01006991.1:199334-215856 GCA_013396695.1 Sakesphorus luctuosus
GATCCGATCCCGGGGCTGGTGATCCCGGGGCCGGTTCGCGTCTCCCTCACCCCGGGCGGGGACAGAACTCCCGCCTGTGTTTGCGAACTGCGTGTACCGGCCCGGGCGGATCGAGGTCCGGCCGCCACGACCCTCAGTGCCAGCCCGTCCCTGGGCCGTGCCGAGCCATCGGTGCCCGGAGAAGCGCCCCCGGTCCGGGTGAGCGGCCCCGCGCCCCCCGCACGTGGGGTGTGACCCCGCTCCGCCCCCGCGGGGCCGCCAAACGCCGCGGACGGAGCGGCCGCGCACCCTGCGTGCGGCACGGGGGGACACGGCCCGCATGGCCATTTTTGGGAGGCCCCGCCCGTTTCCCCGCCGGGGGGCGCGGTCTGGCCCCGGCAACGCCTGGAAGGTGCCAGCAAGTGCGGGAAGGGCACCGCACGGGGGGTGCGGGCACCGCACCGGAGTTGGCCCCGCAGGTACCGCACGGCGGTGTCCGGCACCCTCCCGAAGGTGGGTCTGGTGTCAGCTCAGGGGCTGCTCAGGACCTCTCGGGGATCCTCCGCGCTGCTCAAGGGCTGGAAGCCCCTCACCCACCCTCCTCTGCCAGTGCAGGGCTGGGGAGAGGTGCCAGGGACATGCCCTGTGCCAGCACAGCCCCGCTCCCCTCCCTGCCATCCTGCTGTGTGGGCACAGGTAGGAGCGTTGCAAAGCACAGGGCCAGGCAAGACCAGAAACACAGAAATCCCTCAAATAGAAGTCAGGAATATTTATTACATATAAAAAAGCTGCACGTTTTGGGCAGACACCACTCCTCGGGCCACCGTGCCATCTCTGCGCGGTCCCACTCTGTGGCCAAGAGCTGCCCCACCTGCCAGGCTCAGCCCGGCCCCTGCTGCTCCCCGTCACGCCTTGGCCCGCTCGGCTCCGTCCTCAGTGCTGGCTGCTGTCTGTGCCACCGCCGGCCCCATCTGGATGGGCACGTTTCTCTCCGGAGCAGCCGGCAGTGCCAGCCTGGGCGCCTCGATGCGCAGCTGCCCCTCCTTGGACAGGGAGCACGTCAGCGCCTCGGCGTCCACCTCCTCGGGCACATCCCACTCCCGCTTCAGCACCTCATACTTGTAGGAGAAGGAGCCCTTCTCGTCCGTGCTCTGCGTCTCCTTCTGCCCCACCAGCACCACCTTCCTGCCCACCACCTTCACCGACAGCTGCTCTGGCGCAAAGTCCTTCACGTCCTGGCAGACGGCGAACCCGTCCCCGGAGCTCTGGGCCAGGGCTGTGCTGCTGCTCTGGGCGATGCCAAGCCGGCCGGGGCTGCTCCCGCTGCTCAGGTACTGCTCGACACTGTTCATGAACTCCCGAGCCCTTTCCATCTCCAGCCTCATCTCGCGCTCCAGCTCGGCGAAGAGGGTGCCTGGGTGAGGCCAGAGGGTGCGGACGGGTCCCAACCACGGGAATAGCGAGCTGGACATGGGCGGCATGAAGTGCAGGCGGCAAAGCATCTCTGCTTCTGACAAGTGCTCCCGGCTGTGCTGTGGCTCTGCTCGGTACAGAGGCTGCAGCAGTGCTGGGCTGCGGCCAGGGAGCAGCGGTTTTTATCCTCCCCTGCCCAGGGGTGTGCCCCTTCCAGAATGCTCTCTCCCCACGCACCCTCCTGGAGCCATCGCCTATTTTTGAGAGGCTGATTATCCACCAGCCAAAATAGCAGCGCCTGTTTCTGGGGACGAGTCACACGCTGCAAATAGGGAGCCTCAGTCAGCGCTGGCAGCTCGGGTTTCTGCAGAGCCACCGTGATGCAGCAGTGCCCCCGAGCCCACAGAGCCCTTCCCTGGCCCCTGTGCCGAGGCCTCGGTGGGGCCAGGCTGTGCCGTGCCAGCAGCGTGTCGCTTTGGCCAGTACAGGGAGAGTCCCACCCCTAGCAACCTGTTCCATGTCACCTGCTGCCACATACCTCTCACACTTTCTGGGACCCTTCTTCCTGGGCCACCCCCTGTCCTGTCCTATCCCAACCTCTCAGCACCCCACTATGCACCCCACCTGGGCATGGGCCTATGGGCTGGCTCCTGGTCTCACCTGGGGGGACCTCCCTGAGCACTGAGGGTCCTACAAACAGCCCAGGGGGCACAGGGGCTCTCCTGGCTGCATAAGTGGTGAAACGGACCACAGGTGAGGGTGGAGGGAGGGAGGAGATGAGCCCAACCCTGCTCCCTGGTTGGGAAATGGAAAGGGCACAGAATTTTGGCAGGGGTGGCTCAGGCATCCCACTCAGAGGCTGAGGTGATGCTACTAATTATACGCCAGGAGAGCAGAACTGCAAGACTCAGGGCGAAGGTATGCCGGGCACGACGTCAGCGGCGCCTCACCTCATGGATGAGTAACAAGAATGAGCTGGAACGGGCTGGAAAGAGCTGAGCTCTTCTCCAGAGGATGACGTAATTTTCGGGACGAGGCCACGCCTCCAGGGAACGGCAATAAAAGCCTCCTCTGGCAGCAGCGGGGCAGAACGCTTCCAGCCCACTGGAGAGGGGACAGAAGCAGCAGCAGCAGCAGCAGCAGCAGCAGCAGCAGCAGCAGCGATGCTTTGCCGGATGCACCTCGCACCATTCGCCTCCAGCTCCCTGGCCAGCCGGTTGGGCACGGTGAGAACCCTCTGGCCACATGCAGAGACCATCTTCACTGAGCTGCAGCAGGAGATGGAGAAAGCTCGGGAGTTCATGAGCAGCTTTGAACAGCTCCTGAGCAACCACGGAGCCATCGCCGCAGAGCGCACCCAGAGCACCAGCACGACTCCAGCCCAGAGCTCCGGGGACGGGTTCGCCGTCTGCCAGGATGTCAAGAACTTCGCTCCTGAGCAGCTGTCGGTGAAGGTGGTGGGCAGGAAGGTGGTGCTGGTGGGGCAGAAGGAGACTCAGAATGTTGATGAGAAGGGCTCCTTCTCCTACAAGTACGAGGTGCTGAAGCGGGAGTGGGATGTGCCCGAGGAGGTGGACGCCGAGGCGCTGACGTGCTCCCTGTCCAAGGAGGGGCAGCTGCGCATCGAGGCGCCCAGGCTGGCACTGCCGGCTGCTCCGGAGAGAAACGTGCCCATCCAGGTCAGCCCTGCAGCCCCGCAGCCCGGACCAGCCTCCGAGGATGGAGCTGCCAACAAAGCCCAGGTGTAACGGGATGGGACCAGACAGCCACGGCAGGACCAGAGCAGAAAGGAGCAAGTCTTGGGTTTGAGCCCAGACAAGCTCCATCAGCAATAATGTAACCTTTTTCACTATACTGGAATGTTTTTTTATCCAATAAAAATACTTTTGCATAGAACCTGTATGAACTCTCTGGGTGTTGATTGTTGGGAAGCTGCGCCAACCTCTCGGCTCTTGATGCCAGAGGAGCTGGATGCATAGAAAGGGAAGAACCGCTCTTGCTCCTCAGGGCAGCAGAAAACAGGGTCTAGAGCAGATCCAGAAGGAGGGAAGGGGTTTGGGATCTCTGTGCTCCTTGGGGAGTAGAGCAGGCAGGAAAGGCAGCCCCACTCACCTGTATTACAGTCATCTGTACAGAAGCAGAGGCAGCTCTCCCAGGGAACAGCAGTGTGCCCTCACCCCTCCCTCACACTGCTGTCAGCATCAGCTCCAGCTCCACAGCCCTAGCCAATGCCACAGAATGGGGAAAAAACCACACTGGATGGCCTGGCTGGGTGTGGGGTGCAGCTATTGTACCCATGCTTTCCCCCCATAGCTTGGTGAGGGGCTGCTGGAGGCACTCTGAGCTCCCAACAACGAGGAGGGAAAAGCCCAATCCCGGGCATGGCGTGTAACCATCACAAATGCCTGTGCTCAGGCCCGGGCAGGCAGCAGGTATGTGGGGCAGGCACGCCTGTTTGTGCTAAAGCTGCTCTGAGATCAGACAGCCCATTCCTGAGACACATCAAGAACAGCAGTGGGTCCTCAGCCCCAGTACTGAGTCACTGAGCAGCAGCAAGACCCTCCTTATGAGATCACAGGCACCTTCACAGAGATGAGACCCTGAGTCCTGGAAAGTCAGCAGACCAAGAAGAGGAACCAGCAGATGGCAACAGCACCGCACAGGGTCCACAGGATTGTTGTGAGTGGGATTAGGGAAGCCTTTCTCCCATAGGTCCATCTTTGGCTGCCCAGGGAAACCAGCAGCACCACTCCCCACTCTACTGTAAATACCAAGACATCCAGGATGCCGCAAAGGTTGTGACCTCCTCCAGCAGCTGAGCAGCCCAGGCACAAGCAGGCACTTCCCAGGTGAGTGAACCCCACTGGGGGCCAGCAGAGCCCCAACCCTGCAGGCTGCCTGGGCTCCAGCATGATCCTGGAAACTCGGTCACCAAGTCAGTCCAGACCCTTCCTGCTTCCAGGATTTTAAGGGCATACAGCACAAGGAAGAGGCACCAAGACCTTGGATAGAGGATGAAGCCCACATGAGCCAAGCCTGTACATACAACTTTATTCACAGTTCTCCTGCAGCTGAGTCTCTCAGAGAGCCACAGCAGCAGCCCCAGAGCTGAGGCAGCAGGGCGGGGCAGCAGGTTCCAGGTTCCAGCCTCCATCCTCAGCCTCTCCCAAGCACATGGTAGGGAGAGGAGCTGCAAGGGGCTGCTCCATCTTCCATCCTGACTCCAGGTCTCATCCATAGGTGTCAGGGTCTCACAGTCCATGCAGCAGTGACAGCAGAGCAGCATCTTCCAAGGCCATCATGCTCCAGGGACAGAGGCATTGTGTTCATTAACATGGAGCAGCATTCCCAAGCCTGTCCCATCGTGGAACTGAGCTCCTCCACACACCACTTTCCCCACCTCTTCCCAACTTGCACTGTAGAGTTTTCCCAGAAGTGCCAGGTAAGGAATAATTCCCACTATTTACCTCAAGCTACCTTGGGCAAGCTGAAGCTCAGTAAACTGCAGCAGCACCACCGTGAGGAGGAGCAGCAGCACAGGAGCTGCATTTCTCCCTCCCCAGGAAGGAAAGGCCCCATTTCCCTCCCAAGGTGTGGGATATATCAGAAGCAGCACAATACACCTCAGCCTCCAGCAGGACTGTTGTGCTCAGGTCCAGTCCCTGCTGCATTAAGAAACATGAACATTGTTGTTATGATAGGTTTATAAAAATTTTGTTTTAATCACACAAAACTGAAGTTTGTGTTGAAGACTAAGTTGACAGTTCCTCTTAAATACCAGGATGCATAAGACACTGCATTAGGCACTAGGCAGTAGCCAACATCAGTTAGAGTCTGGCAACAGAAGCCATTTAATACCTCCCTTCATTCTTTGTGGAATTACAGGCTTTTGCAATACACGTTGCTCCCACTGACAGGTTACCCGAGGTTTCCCCCACCCCACCTCTGTACATCAGTAAACCTTGTGTATTCCCACCAGAGCAAGGTTAACAACATTAGTGGCATCACAACCATCAAGAAAAGGACAATTTTCTATACAAGATTTTTTGCAAAAGTTGCAACAGGATTAGTGCATTACGACAGAATCGAGAGAGAAGAAAAGTTGGCATGCTGGAGTCCAACAAAGAAAGACAACAGGCAGCTCGTTGGATGTACTATATTGACAAGATACTGATTGGTTACATGGAGAAACATACAATACAAAATACAGAAGAAACCAGTTTTGCTTCCCTCTGCCCCACCCCAAATACTCATCACTGATTTGGTCAACAGGTGGCCCAAGAGCCGGAGTTTGTCTCTAATGCTACAGTTTAGTGGTTGTTCTGGGCGCATCGTACAGGATCAGCCTCAGCTCTTACAGACAGGGAACTTTAAACACGTGTCCCAATATCCCTTTGTTTCCCATAGTAAACTACAGTGCTGTGGGACCTGGGTGCTGCTGGCCTCACCCGCGGGACGGCCGCGCTGGCTGTGCAGACACTGGGTCCTGCATCCACCACCACCAGGAAGAGGGAAGAGCAGAAGTTCATATATTAAAAAAGTGACTTAAGACTTAGAATTGAATTAGTATTTGTACAGAAAGGTGCAGGTGGAAGAACTCCCTCCAGCCTATGATCAGAAAGGGATGGAGAATCACAGCGGCGCCGGCAGCAGCCGCCCTACGGTAAGTGCGATCGTTAGCGTGGGTTCCAGTCACGTCCTCGCAGGCCGAGGGGCTGCTCAGTTGCTGCAGCACTGGCTCCTGCTCGGCTGGCTGCTCTCCTGAAGGTCCACCACCCGATTCCTGCCTGGGCCACCAGGAGCATTCTGGGGTTCATTTTTTGGCAGTTTCTTGGCTAGAAGGAAACAGGGCATTAGTATGGGACTCTACAGAGCCCAACAGCCTCCCACTGCACACCCCACACTGGGCTTGGCCTGAACCATCCCAAGGCCACACTGCCAAAGGAGTCTGGGACAGGACAGCACCAGCAGCAGCACTGTGTGGCAAAACAACCCACTCCTGGCTCTGGCTGGCATCAGCTCTGCTCCCTCCTCCCTCACTAGCCCAGACACAGGGAGAGGGAACCAGCTTTGCAAGGCAAAGGCTCCACACACTCAGAGTGTGACGGGTCAAACCACAGTGGCAAACTGGACACCTGTCCCAGTAAGAGCCACCAGCTCCTGGCTGAAACAGGACCCTCCTCAGGCCACACTGCTGGCTCCGAGAGCTACCCCAGCCCCACACACAGGTTGTTACCTATTGCCATGAAGATTTCATTCACATTCATTGCTGTCTTCGCCGACGTCTCCATGAACAGCAAGCTGTTGTCATCTGCGTATGTTTGTGCATCCTACAAACAACCACACAGAGCGATGAAGGCACCCTGCCAGGAGGCCCAAGGAAGCTTCACACACTTCAGTTGTCAGCAAACCAACCACCAGAGAAACCCTGTCCCACCCTGGGCCAGAGACTGCCACCCCAATCCCTGCCTGGCCAGGACAGCTCAGGGACAGGGTCCACTGGCAGCCCTGCACAGCTGGGGTCCCACAGTTGAGCTGGGGCACAGCCTGACTGAGCCACACACAGACACACTGCCTAGTGTTCCATCAGCTGGAAGAGCGGCACCCACTGCAAGGGCAGCACAAGCAACCCTGTGAGAGGCTGCAAAGAGCCTCTCCTGAATGTTTGCCTGACACAAGGCAAGAGCTGCGAAAAGCAGAGAGAACAACTGGGGAGTGATTCCTTATCTGTCTTGTACCCAGAAGATGATGTTTCACACCCTGCAGAGAGCCCCGGACGAGTAAGACAGCAAAGGATATTGAGGATAGGAGCTTGTGCTCTGTGAGGCCTCCTCCTCCTCCACATTCTCCAGAACTGCCACCAGCCAGTCACACATGCTGTGACAGAAGCATAGGAAAGGCAGGGCACAGTCCCTGCTCAGGGGCATCCTGGGGTCCTCAGCACAAATCTTCACCTCCACTCTCCCTCAGGACTTTGCACAGAGCCACCATCTCCCTCAAACAAAAAGCTGCTTTCCTGACCTGCTCAGGTAACAAGTCCTCTGGATTCCCACTCACCTGGAAGTCCACAGCTCTCTTGGTAGCAAGATCTGCCTTGTTTCCTGCTAGTGCAATTACAATATTGGGGCTGGCCTGCCTCTGCAACTCTTTCACCCAGTTCTTGGCTCGTACAAATGTGTCCTGGAAGCAAACAGGAGGCAGCAGTCAGGAAGGGCAGCCATGCAGGAATCCACAGGGCAGATATGATTAGAACACGGCTTTCCTGTGAGAAGCATTCTGCCTCTGCAGCACTTGGCAGCAGCATCCTTTATCAGCTCACACAGCCTTGGCCAGAGCTGAGGGAGAGGCCACGAGCAGTTGTCAAGAACTCAGCACCTGCAGGTAGGAACCTGCAGGGCTCTGACTCCAACACCCTCCCCAGGGCACTGGGAGCCTCCCCAAGCCCAGCCCCCCAGCCTGGCCCACACTCACTGTGTTTGTGATGTCGTAGACCACGATGGCTGCCTGGGCACCCCGGTAGTACATGGGGGCCAGGCTGTGGTACCGCTCCTGCCCCGCCGTGTCCCAGATCTCAAACTTCACCGTTGTGTCATCCAGACACACTGTCTGTGTTAGGAAGGCAGCTGCAAGAGAAGGGGGATGGTTTGCCTCAGCTCCAGCAGGACAGGCCCCAGAGCCAGCACCAGGAGCTTGGAGCAGCTCTGCTGTTGTGTGGGGCTGGGCAGAGCCCTGGAGAGGCCAGTCCCCCTCACTGTGGGAGCTGCAGCTCTGCTGTGTGACACTCCCTGCTCACAGGAATCCAAGGGCTCCCACACAGTGATGGGAAAGTGGCCCAGAGAGCCCAGGCAGCAGCCAGCCCCCAGAGCAGCCACAGGGCCAGACCCTTCCAGCAGCCCTGCACAGGGATCACACAGTCTGGCTGTGACACCACCAAGATCAGACCTGGAGAGCACCAGTGACAGCACCAAACTCAGCCCAGTTATACCCTCACTTTAGTAAGTGGTTGTTTTACTGTTCCAGCAAGTCTAACACCACGTTACACCCAGGACAAAGGCACCAGTCCCAGATAAAGACTGAGGCTGAGCAGTGTCCACATAACCCTCTGCAGCAGAGCATCAAACCCTGCTTATCCATAAGCCACACTTACAGCTGTGCTTACTCCCTGGATGGGTCACAGAGGGACAACTCAAGCCTCTTCTCAGGACACCCCTCCCAGTACTGCCAACCAGCCTTTGACTGGTGACACTGCTAACAATTTCAAGCTAAATAACTACGAGACTTGAAAGTGCTGTGGAAGTAGTTAACAGCATCAGGCTACAAACAGCCCCAAAATCCCAGGTCATGGTCTGAAAAGATAATTAAGGGCTATAAACCAAGCTGAAGACCTCAGTTCTAATTAGAAGCAGGAATTGAGGCACTGGAAGCAAAGCCTCAGAGGCAGAGCACAGGGTTGCCATAGCATTATTCTCTGCTCTGCTGAAACTCACACCAACAAACTGCAAATCAGGAGTTAATGCATTAACTGTTCAGCTCTATTTATAGCAAAAATCCTGGACCAGACTGAAATAGCCACTCTTGCTTCTGACCCCCTGCACTGGCCAGCAAGGTCAGCCCCTCCTGGCCACAGGCAGCTGGCACTCACCTCCGATCGTGCTCTCCTGGTACTCATGGAACTGCCCCTTCACGAAGCGCAGGACCAGGCTGGACTTCCCCACTGCTGACTCACCCAAGAGAACAAGTTTAAACTGGCAGATTTTGTTCCCAGCTGCTGGTCCATTCGGTCGGGCAGCTCCACCTCGACCTGCCATTGTGGCCTAGGAGTGCTGAGAGTTAGGGATGCTGGAGATTCCACACTGGGATCCACCTGGAGGCAGGATGCAACTGGAAGAGGAGGTCAGAGTTAGTGACACACTCAGGGACCAGCTGCACCAGTTCTAAAGGGTGGTTTGACCTGCAGCCACCATCAGCACAAGTCAGCGGTGGCTCCTTCCCATGATGGAAAGTTATCAGCTGCAAGCACCATGTGGCAGTTCCTGCCAGGCAGCAGCTCCTGCAGCAGGATCACAGCCTGCTGAGCCTTCCCAGAGAGGTGAACACAAGCTCTCCTCCCCACCAGTGGGCCCTCCAGCACTTCCACAACATGTGGATGTTACACACACCTTGCTGTGGTGAGGCAGGTGAGGAGCAGCCAGCACACAATGGGTGTTATTAGAGCTTCATCTATTCAAACAGCAATTACTCAGTTCATGGAGGTAACTAAGGCTGACCTTTAGTTCCTTCCTCCACTCCAGACTTCACAAGGAAGCAACTTCAGACTATTAATGCCATACAGAACCACCTCAGTGCCACACTGGCAAGAGACAGTTCTGCAGGTCACAAGGCATTTGGGCAAAGGGAGTTTCTGGAGTCATCTGTTCAGCCCAAGCCACTTACACCATGACATTCTGCACCTCCCAGTGGCCCAAGGACAGCGCTGGAGCCAGGCAGATGGTCTGCCACAGGCAGGGAGAGCACCTGGCAGCAGGGGCTGCCCCCTTGGAGGCCAACAGCTCCTCCCCATCCCCACTGCACACCAGGAATCAGCACCCAATGGTTCCCACACTCATCCTGCTGCCTCAACACCCTTATCCTGCAGCATTCCAGGTCATCAGGCTACTGGTCACATTCTTCACAGAGACTGTTCAAATCCAGCACAAACAGGCAGCATCCCCTGGGATCAGCAGTGCCATCCACTCTCCAGCACCAACCTCTGGAGTGGTGCAGGAGCACAGAGACATGGCAGGAACAGCAGGACAGGCTGGTTGGCATCCAGTTACCCACAGGTGAGTGCCAGGGCCTCCCCAAGCACTGAGCTCTGCTGCCTGCAGAGAACAGGAATGCTTTCCCAGGGCACACTTATGGATTTAGGAATATTTCCTGTACCCACCATGACTCTCACCTCCTGTGGATGACATTGCTACAGCTGATCACATCCACTCTCTCTTCTACTCTCCTAACCCAGGCTGGTTGCTGAGACACAACTGCAAAAAATGCTCCAAAAGCCAACTTCTCCTTGTTCTGGGAGTATCTACAAAGAAACTCTGGATACATCCTGCATTTACCCAGCAAATATCAGATTTCCATGAATAAGAAGCTTAAAGCAGGTTGAACTGGAGCAGAGTGTCCTCTGAACAGGACACTCAGGCCTGCTCAGCACAGAGGAGAGTTTGAAACAGCTGCCTGTCCAGCTGTGATTGCTGGAGGCTACTTCAACTGTGCCTCAAGTTTAAACAATCCCACAGTTTGACAGGGAACCTCTGGAAGGACAGCCCATGAGTGCCAGCAGCTGGAGAACCTCAGCAGCTTCCAAAACACAAAGCACTTGAGTATATCTGACCTAGAGACCTTTCACCTCAAACTCCTCTGACCAGGCACCAGTCAGACAGCTGCTGTTTGGTGGTACCACTCACTGGAGCTGGCAGGGAGGACAGAAAGCACAAGGAGTAACTTCCGAGTGCTGTGAGATGTTTCAAGAGACAGAGCTGTGAAGTTGTTGCTCTGAGTGGCCTGTGCAGTCTTGGAACAGCAAAGAAACCACAATTCAGAGCTGGGTCCTTGCATGTAGCACTGTCCAAGGGAGGGCAAACATTGTTTGACAGGATGAAAAAGCTTGATAGGAAGAAAATCAGCACCTGGCTTTGCTGGGCAGTGAGGGAGCAGCTCAGTCACTGCCAGGTCTGAGGCTCAGCAGCAGCTCTGCATCTCTGTCAGCCTGAGGAAGCTTCCACCTTTTAGAGTTTTCCCTCCAACCAGGGCTTGCAAGGGAACAGCTTTGGCTTGTTTAACCTTGTGTTTGTTCCCAGGCAGGCCATCAGCTCTGCTGCTGCTTCAGACCAACGTTCTGCACATTAAACGCCATGTGAATCACATCTCTGAGTTACGGCCTCCTGAAATCTGATAGGGGTGATTCCCAGAGCAAAACAAGGAAATGAGTCTGTTGACATCCTAGAGACTTAGCCTGACCTATATTTCCTCGGATCTTGATGCATTTTGCCATCTGGTTGTGCTACATGAACTCCAGCAGATTCAGGCAAGCACCTCTGTGTTCAGCTCATCATGGAGTGCCACTGGTCAGCACAGGCAGGGCAGCAGCCAGAGCCTTCACCACTAATTATGTGGGACTGGGGCATCATCGAAGAGGGGCTTGAAGTTTGGCTACACGACTTCATGTCCACATGAGAAGCTGCCAGATCTTTAGGATGTTTGAGTGGAATTGACACAGTTCAGACCCTGACTGATCACGGATGGTGTCAGGCTAAGGACACACCCGAGACCAGGATGACCAGCTGGTGGTCACGGAGAGAACCAAATAACTGCAGGAAGTGCCCACCAAAGCCTCAGACAAGTGTGCCTCATGGCAGGATGGGCACTTTGGCACTTTCTGCCAATGCCAACGTCTTTGAGGGTTCCTGTCTGACAAAACTCAGCTCTGCAGGAGGAACAGGCAGCTGAACTCCACAGCCTGGACCCGCACTAGGTCAGCCCACACCCATCAGTGGACATTGGCTTGAGGAACAGGAGTTCCTCCTGCTGTATGAAGCCATTTCTGATGCTGGGGAGGCTGTTCATCCCCCTCCTCCAGCAGAGATTGGGCATGCCCCCCTCCCTGCTCGCCCACACCCCAGCCATGGGTCAGGCAGACCAAAATAACCACAGCAATTCTGCACAGACCAGGGAAAGCAGCTGAGTCCCAGCCTGCTGTGCTAATTCAAGCAGTTGAGGCCATGAGAAGGAATGGCATGGCGTGGTATTCATGTCAGCCAGATTAACAGACATGAATTCTCCTACTAGTCTCTTGTAACTGGTGAAACTCAGCACTTGGGAGGTCACAAGACCTATGAAACGGCTTGTGCTGTTGTGTTTACCTGCCCTACCCACCTCCTGCTCACTGAAGCAAGTGCAGGAGCTCTGCATCCCACAGCAAGAGCACCAACTTTTTATTGTAAACTCTTAAAACAGTCTCTCGTTTGCTTCGAGATCAAAGACAAATTCCAGTGGCTGATGCTGTCCCACAGGTGAGAATTCCACGTGCTCCTCCCACAGCTCACCTGCTTGCCAGGCTTTGCTGGAGGGGCCTGTACACGGACAGGAGTATTAAATTCAACAATCTGAGGCCCTAAATGAGAAAGCACACGCCAGAGGTGTTGCATTCCCAGCCTGTCCAAGCACAGGGCAGTTCTCCAGAGCTGTCAGGATGCTGTGGAATAGCAACAGAGCTCATTTCAAACAAACCAGCTCAGGACAGGGACCCCAATCTCCACAAGAAAATTACTGGCAGAGCCCCATGTTAATCCCTGCAGAAAATCTCACCCCAGGGAAGCTGCTCATTTAAGGTGACAGAAGTTAGAGACTCTAACATATATTTTCTCCCCCTGTTAACAGAGTAGCAAGGACTACTCTAAAAACTGAGGATATTTAGAAACCAAATCCTGAAGAATCCAGTTACTCAAAGGGCTGCTGCTGCTCTCAGCTTTGCAAGGAGCTGCTTCACTTGGGATTTGTTGGCTTAGAACCAAAATACTCAAGACAAAAGCCCCAGTGAAGTATTTATCTTGTTAAATAGCTGACAGTGTTACATGAATTCCTTGGCAAAGAAAGCCCTGAAGTTGGCTGGTGGTTTTGCTTCACCTCACACTGCACTGCCCAGGAGCAACTTCTGTGAGCACAACCAGCAGCCAGTGGGCCCCAGCAGAGCCACACGTGGGCCCCCCCAGCCCAGGTCAGCACAGCATGGAGTGTCAGCCTGATATTCCAGTTCATCAATATGATTAACAAGAACAAACTGCCAGAGCCCGAGTGCAGGAGAGTCCAGGCTGCAGAGGTAGGAGAAACAGACCCAGCTGTTGGAGAAGAGATGAGCCAGGAAACCTCCTTGACCTACAGACCTCAGTCCCATGAAGTCTGATCAGTATTAATGGTTTACCTTCCTACAGACAACACGCACCTCCCTCCGAGAGAATGAGCCCTCAGTGTCCTGATCAGTGAGGACACAGCCCAGAGTTCAGAAACTGCTCTAAGTGGGGAATTGGTCGCTGCAGCTGCACTACAGCCCCAAAATGCAGATCCCAGACCCAGCTCAGCTTAGACAGCAGTTCCAGCAGCAGTTCCAGCAGCACTCCTACAGCTGTGACTGACTTATGATAGTGTAACAACGTCTCTGTGCAGTCCCATGTGCCAGACTCCCAGTGACACGGACACTCACCCTAGTTAAACAGAATTTCCAATACAAAGTTAAATTATTACTCCTTGTTGGTACCTGAACAAGTCTAGTTGTTTCTGTAGCACCAGCTCCTTCTCTTGCTGTTCACACACACATCTGTTTCCTGACATCTGCACAGCCTTGGCCTCCAGAGCAGCCTGTTTTCCAAAGCAGCTTTTCCAAAACAATTTTATCCTCAGAGATTTCAAGGCCACCACCCTGCTGTTACTATCCCTTCAGCACAGACTTCTGTGGAAGAGTCATCATCTTCCTTCCACGCATCACCCTCATCTCACATTCGCTGCTCTCTTGCTGTAGGAGCAGAGTCTTCACGTTCCCTGTCCCACAGGAGCTCCCTCTTGGAGTCCTCACCCACTTTCAGTTATCCTCAGCACTGCAAGAACCTGGTGCAGTTCCAGGAACACAGGGCACAGCAAGGCTGGAGGAGCAACTCATGAGTGCAGCCCGGACCTACTGAAATGGAACACAAGCACTGAGGCTTTAATTCTGCAGCCAAGGTTCTTTAACTCCTGCTCCTGACATTGCTCCCTGCCCAGGTGCCCTCGACAGACACAGCTTCACTCCCAGCAGACTCCCAGCCCCACGTGCCTGGGATGGCACTCACTATTCTGTGGGCAAGGAGGCAGCACCAGCAATGCAAGGCAACAAACTGCCATCTGCACTGCAAAGAATCCGTGACCTTCAGAGTATCTTTCCCAGACGGCACAAAGACCTCCTGCCTCAAGCAGCTCCTTATTTGGAGCTCTACCAAAGCAAAGCAAACATGAAAACCAGTGTTTTCTTATCTGTTTATGCAGAACTGCTCCAGCAGCTCATTGCTGTGCTCCAGGGGAGGACAGCATTGCCCCTAGGACTCAGACAAAGCTTTATCCGTCCCCAGTGCTGTCATGTCCAGGAAGGCTCCCTGTTTCTGCCCACTCTGGAGTGTTCTCAGTGTTACTCCAACAACTTCTCAGCACTTGCATAAGAAGCTGCAAACTTCATACCCCAAGGGGAGAAAACAGCTGACTCCAACATTTCTACATTCTACCCTCATTTAAGTCTGCTGACAGGAATACTTTGGGCTACACCCACTTCATTAGAAGTGTTCCCATTTCATTTCCTGTGTCTGAAAGCACTTGGCATTCCTTCCCCCTCCCTGCCCAGGGAGATGCCATGACCACCATCCACTGACCAGGCAGCAGTGAGGGGGTTTGGATCTAGGGATGTGACTGGCAGGGCCTAGAGCAGCTGCAGACCTGATCCCTCTCCAGATGCAGAAGAGCTTTGCTGTGATGGAGATAATTCCATGTCTCATCACAACTATTGGGTTTGGCCAAGCACACACATCACCAGATACTTCCTTTCAGACATTGCCCTACTCAGCACTCGTTTCACAGGAAAGCAAATGGGCCTGAAACCAACCCTGTTCATGCAAAACTAAACAAGGGTTCTGTTTTACCATAGTCATATCCAGATGCCAAGCCAGCGTTCCCCTCATGCTCTCCAGTAACTCAAACCATTCTCCATGAGTCCATCTCACCTTGCCTGGCTTGTTCCCTCACCTGAAGGGGCATCAGCACCTACTTACAGAGAGCCTCGAGGGACCCACAGTGCCTGGTGTGACCTTAAACAAAAAGTCACCCAAATCAGCCAGATCATCTTAGAAAGGAAGGTCACTTCAGAAGCAGATTTTTACTGTGAAGGTATTGACTGTTCCAACAAACTTGTGACTCAAGAAGAGTCTGAGGCAATTTCAGCACTGAGCCCCAGTTATAACTCCAAGCATTGCTGTCCTTGACCTCCCAGGTCCAGCCAGACTTGTGCTTTCCTTGCTGTGCTCACTCCAAGAACACATCAAGACCAATGTTACCTTGTAGCTGCCTACAGACACTATCCTGAATTCTTCATGCTTTTCAGTCATACTTCTTTCACCTTATTATCCTGGTGAGCCAAAAAGAAACACAGAAGACTTTTAGAGTCAGAGCAGTAGTGGATGTTATCAGGACATTCCAAGGAAGCTCACTCAGACAGCGTGGCACGTCAAGCCAGCATGGACTGAGTTTGGTCTTTTGGCCCCAGCCAAGCTCAGAGCTGGCCCAGGAGCCCTGACCCAGCGCAGCACGGGCCTCATGTCAGGCTGCAAACAGGGCAGCTCAAGTGTGCTGACCCTCCACAAAAAAAGCTAAGAATAGTAGAGGCAAGTTGTTCCACACCAGACTTAAAATAGTCCCTCGGCACATTCTCCTCCCTGCCTTCCTTACGGGCCTGGGAACAGCCAAGGTCAGGGCTGTGCCAGCCCCGTCCGAAGGCAGCAACTAAAGGTCAGCAGGGCCGGTGTCTGGGCTGGGCTGGGCTCCCTGCAGGGCCACCACCCCCGCCCAGCCCCAGGAGCTCAGCCAGCACCTTCAGCACCACCAGGAACAGGGTTGGAGCCTTCCCGGCACATTCAGCAGCACAAACCTGTTGCTCCCACTCACACGGGCACTCCCCGTGCAATCTCAGCTCACACGCCAGAGCCTCTCCCGCTGTGCCGCGATCCAGGGACGGCCTCGGCCAGGGCTCCTCTCCAGACAAGCCACAGAACGTCCCCGCAGCCCGTGTGCCTCGCTCAGGGCCCCGCAGCGCCAGCCCTGCCCTTCCCAAGGGGGGCACAGCTCTGAGCTGGGCACCAGCAGCAGCCCAGGGCAGGCTCCCTTTGCAGCAGATTAGGTCACGTCCCTGGGTTCAGCAGTCCCCGGGATCACGGCCGGGTCTCCCGGTTCCTGCAGTTCCTACTCCCATCTCAGAGGCCGAACAGCTACGACGAAACACGGTCCCACCGCGGCACCGCCCCTATCCCGGCAGGTGCCACACCTTCCCCACATCCATTCACCTTCCCAACAGCCGCAG
>VWZD01006991.1:217224-238133 GCA_013396695.1 Sakesphorus luctuosus
GTGTTGAAGCAGAAGGTTTGCGGCTCCGATGTCCCCCCGTTGTCTTCAATCCCATCCACGACTCTGGAGCGGGAGGGGGTGAGGGCTGCACCGCGTCCCCCCTCGCCCCTCCGCCACCATGCCCGCAGCCCCCCGGGGGCGGCCCCGACCCGGCGGCAGGGGGATGAGCCCCCCGCGTGTCGCAGCCGTACCTGGGGCTGAGGTCCGGGGGGCCGTGGGCGTGCAGGGATGGGATGAGCAGCTCGGCCGGCCTCCTGCCCGCGCTGCCAGCCCGCTCCCGGGGCCGCTCCCGGGGCCGGCACTGCGCGGAGGGGCCGCGGGCCGGGGAGCGGCAGTTGCGCCGCAGGGCTGAGACCTGGCACAGCTCATCGCCCAGGAGGCTGCCCAGGGAGCCGCGGCGCGCCGGGCTGCTCAGCGGGGGCAGCAGCAGCTTGCGGCGGGGCGGGCTGGCCGGAGACTGCTGGAAGACCTCGTCGGGATCCTCCTCGTCCTCCAGAATGGAGGGAAGGGGTTTCTCCGGCGCAGCACCGCTCTCCGGACGGGGCTGCGGACGGCCAGGAGGTCAGGGCTGGGCTCGGGCATGGCCACCCCTGCCCCGTCCTCCCCCCATCGCCCCGGTACGGTACAAACCTGCAGCACCTGCGACAGCCGCGGCGAGCGGGAGTAGCGACAGAGCCCCTGAGGGGAGGGCAGATGGCACCGGCTCAGCAGCAAGCACGACCCTGCACAGCTCCCCGGGGACTGGCTGCAGGCCCCAAGGCCCCCTGGCCTCTCGGTGCCCCCCTGGACAACCACACAGCCTCACACATCAGCCCCAGCCTCCACAGCCCCCAACTCGCTCTCCCTCCTCTGCTGCTGCCATAATAATGGTGAACTGTCTAACCTCGGCCTGAGCCAGAGCCAAGACTGAGTCCCCAATCCCAGCACAGGCTCAGCTATCAGAGAACCAGCTCTGCCTGGAGGGTACAGCCAGCCGAGGAGGCTGACAGGGCTTCTGCAGGACCTGGTGCACACTGCCGGCATCCTCTACCCTTTATTTACACCCTCCTGCGCAATGGACATGGTGGGTGTGGCTGTTTGGGACCGAGAGAGTGATGTCCCCCCCACCTCCACCGGGCTTGGGGGTGGTGGGTACTGGGAGAGATGCTCCGGAAGAGCCCCTGTCTTCTCACAGCAAAGCCACGGGAGGAAAACCCTGCAGAGCCATTTCTGCAGCAGAACATCCCCCCAGCTGCCGGAGCCGTCTGCAGGACTCAACCTGCAGCCCCGTCCGCCTCCTGCACTCCAGGGGGCACAGCCCCCGGCTGCCTATCCTGCAGTGCCCCCCAGTTCCCTCCAACCCCTTTTCCAAGCCTTCCATCTGCCTCAGCCTCCTGCATTGCAAATACTCTTTCTCAAAATTCCCGTGTCCTGCAGAGCCAGGACAGGACGTACCTGCACACAGAGGTGGCAGAGCCACAGCCTCTGCCCCAGCCTTGGAGCCTGGGGACTGCAAGCAGGGAGTGCAGAGACTCCCCTTCCCTGTCTGTGTGCAGGACATGCACCCACCTCCATCTCACTGCCCTCCCGCAGGTTGAAGGTCAGGTCCTGATGGATGTCGGCTGTGAACTTGCTGGCGTACTCAGGGTAGAGCTGCAGCACCTCACAGAGCCCCCGCAGCCCGATGTGCTGCAGGTCGCAGTAGGTCAGCGCCTTCACATCCGCATTGGTCTTGATCACCTGGTCTGTGCTGCACAGGTCAGCTCCGATCAAATCTCCTTTGCCTGCAGAAGGGGACCAGGGTGGACTAGCAGTGCCAGCCCCGGGCCCCTCACCCCGCCGGGCAGCAGGAGGGGCTGGGGCAGAGCCCACACCGCCTGCCCTCACCCAGGATGGCCAGGACCACGTTGTCCTTCAGCACCTCGAGGGAGCCGGAGCAGACGAAGTAGTTGGCCTGCAGCGCGTCACCCTGGCGCAGCAGGTATTCCCCCGGGGCACAGAACGAGGTCTTGATGTGGAGCGAGAGGGAGCGGAGGCAGCCCCTGCTGGCTGTCTCGAAGATGGGCAGCTGCAGGATGTCCTTGTTGAGGTGCATGGCCACATCTGCACGCAGCTCATCGGGGAAGTCGTGCAGGAGCTGGGGAAAGCGGGGCCGAGGCGCTGGGCACAGCAGGCAGGGAGGGAACAGGGAGCAGAGAGAAGCCTTCCCACAGCCAGCCTGGCAGCCCCAGGGGACAGGTGCCTTTCTGAATCAGGGAATTCTCTGCTCATCTGCCCTGGTGCCTCAGCAGAGCCCAGCAGTCCCAGCTGGCAGAGGAGGGCCCTGGCTCTGGTAATGGTCTGCCTCTGCTCCACACGTCTGTTCTGCTCCCCGTGCTGGCAGGAATCTACCCCAGACTTGGTCCCTCCAGCACCACAGTTAGAGCTGGCCCTGCCAGCCCCATCATCCCTGTGCTGAGTGCAGGACTGGGCCAGAGGGGCCTGGCCCAGCCCCACCAACACCTCCTACCTCATTGGCATCGATGCCGTTGTTCACTGACCAGGTAGTCTGGAAATACTCCAGCATCCTCTGCTTGAGCTGCTGGGGCAGGCGGTGGACACGGATGAAGTCCTTGAGATCCTTCATGCGGGTGTGGTAGAGCGAGCGGCGGGAGTACATGCGCTGGATGATGGCCGTGACGTTCCCAAAGACCACGGCGTGCATCAGTGCTGAGGGCGGGAGGGCAGCGTCAGGCCTGGCGAGGGGGGCCAGCACAGGGCAGCCCCCAAACCCCAGCCCAGGGCTGTCTCACATGGTACACATATCCATCACCTCCCCCAGCACCTGCTGGGGACACATTGCTCCAGCAGCTGGAGGTGAGCCCCACCCAGCCCTGCTCCCGCCTCACCCCCGATGAGCATGGTGCAGATGGAGAAGATCTTCTCAGCATCAGTGTTGGCACAGACGTTGCCAAAGCCCACACTGGTGAGGCTGCTGAGGGTGAAGTAGAGGGAGGCGATGTAGGTGCTGCGGATGGAGGGGCCCCCCACCGAGTTGTTGATGTAAGGAGCCTCCAGCCTCTTGCCCAGCTCGTGCAACCAGCCTGCCAAGCACAGCCCAGGGTTAGCGCTCGCCGAGGGGCTGGTGGCCCCCACCCAGGGCCCTCCATGCCCCAACCTCACTTTGCAGGCAAGAGCCAGTGGTGAGGGCTGCACCCCTGGCACCTCCGCCCCACAGGAGTGCCCTCTGCCCATGGCATGGAGGGACCCCGGCACCCTGACCAGTCCCCACTCCCTACTCACCGATGTCCCAGGTGCGGGGGTCGTTGCTCTCCAGCTCCTTGCGGCCAATGACGTACCAGATACAGGCCATCCAGTGTGCCAGCAGTGCAAACATGGACATGAGCAGCGTGAGCACCATGGCGCTGTACTGCGAGTACCGGTCCAGCTTCTGCAGCAGCCGCAGCAGCCGCAGCAGCCGCACCGTCTTCAGCAGGTGAACCAGCGACGTCTGGGGGGCAGGCAGGCAAGTGAACCTGGTGGAGCTGCCAGCAGGGGCAAGAAGGGACCCCAGCAACTCTCCCTGGGGCAGGGACCCTTTGCCACTCCCAGACTAAGGGGCCTGTGGGTGAGAGGAGAGGTCCTCCCCAAGCAGCCTTCCACCCCCATGCCCAGCATCTAGTAGGCAACCAGGGTCACACCTGGTCAGGGTGCCAAATCCTGCTTGGGAGATGTGGGTGCTGGAGAGGGGCAGGGAGGTGGACAGCAGGAGGGTGGAACAGCAGCTTTGCTGTCAGAGGCTGCATTTGTGCCAGTGGACTCACCACAGTCACGTTGAAGATGTAGAGCAAGTCAAAGGGCAGAGCAGCGATCAGATCCACGAAGAACCAGGTGGCCACATAATGGATGCA
Source organism: Sakesphorus luctuosus (assembly GCA_013396695.1). Taxonomy (NCBI): domain Eukaryota; kingdom Metazoa; phylum Chordata; class Aves; order Passeriformes; family Thamnophilidae; genus Sakesphorus; species Sakesphorus luctuosus. The sequence continues at coordinate 221,094 of VWZD01006991.1, forward strand.
GATGGAGCGGGGGTCATACACCACCTGGCCTGACTGGCTCACGTATGTTGTCCGGAAGTTCAGGATGATGTCTGCCCCAGGAAAGCAGGACCACCCCTCACCACCCCTGCTGTGGCTGGTGGAGCTGAGCCAGAGTCCACAGCCAATGCAGGTCTCACTCCCAGAGTGGTCAGTGCCAGCAGCACTGCAATGACATCTCCCCCCTCTCCCAGCTCTCATCCCTGTCCCACCGTGTCCCCCTTCCTGGATGGATGCTCGGCTCCATGCACAGACCTACCCAGGATGAAGAGCATCTCCACTGCAATGTCACTGACGATGGTGCTGCGGGCGGCCGACAGACTGTCCTCTGTGCCCGTGAAGCACACATTGTAGGGGACGGTGACAGCCACATAGAAGGTGGCCAGCAGGATCAGCCAGTCCCAGAGCGCCTTGAAGATGCTGTAGTGGAGCAGGATGAAGCGAGACTTCTGCACCGAGGCCACCTTGTACTCAGGGATGGACGGTTTGCCCTCAAACACGTTCTGTGGGAGCAAGTGTGGAGTGGTACATGGATGGTGAAGGGCCTGGAAGAGGGGTGAGGGCCACCACAGGCCCTCCTCCCCTTAGTCCTGCCAGTCTGGCTGCTGCCCCCTGATGCCAGGGCGATGGATGCCCTTTCCCTGCACTGAGGTCACCCTCAGAGATGGGCACAGAATGCGTGATTATGGCACATCAATTAACATGAAGTCAGTGCAGTTAACAGTAATCCCCTGGTGCTGCTAGCTGTGGAACCATGTCAGGTATCAATTCACATTCTGGTGCAAAGAGTGCCTCTGCAGGGACACGGCACTGCCAAGAGTCACCAGTCTGAGTGAGGGCAGAGCCGGGGCCATCCCACCCAAGTCCCCAAAATTCAACACTGATGCACTGACACCCTTTGCATGCTCACCAGCTCTGGGCTCTAGTGCCTCTTGGACCCTCTATCTGGCCCCACGGCTGCAGGTGGTGCCTGGGGACCCTGTGCTGAGCGCTGCAGCCGTGAGAAGGGGCTGGCACAGGACCAGCTCTGGTCCCTACCCTGGCTGGTGGCCCCACGGCTGTGCAGCCTGGTAACGGTGCTCCCTGGGGCCAGCACAGCGGCACTCAGAGCCAGCGCTGGAGTTTCCTGACAGCAAGTGTGTGAGGAGAGGAACAGCCCTGCCACAGCTGCCAGACCTGCTGTCCCCATGGGAAGATCTGGGCACCTGCTGCGCTGTTCTGGTGCCAAGCAAACACATGTGCAGCCTGGCTACAATGCAGCTGCCAGGGATGGGGAGCACTTTGGTGCTGAGGAGGCCGGGGATGAGTGTGCATGGGAACAACATCCCAGCGAGGCTGGGCTCTGCTGGGATCTGCTTCTGAGAGAGCTGCTACACCACCAGTGCACTGCAGCCCTGGCCGGGGAGGCACTGGGCGAAGCTGACGGTCCCGCCGGTCCTTACACGGTTGATTTTCACCTCGCCATGGTCCCTCCTGGCAAACTGGCTGCTGATTCGGTGCAGCACCGTCCGTCCCTGCCTGCGTGCGGCCCGCAGGTGTGAACTCCCCGGCTTCTTGTTCCTCTGCTTCTCTGCAGCAGACAAGACACACTGGGTTAGTGGGAGTGCTATGCCAAGAGTGTACATGGGAGGCTGAACCCTCCAGGGAACAGGGATTCCCTTTGCACATGTCCACCACACACACTGCTCCCTGAATCCCATCCCCATCCCACAGCCATGGCTCACCCTCCTTCTTGTCCCCTTGGTGGCTCCTGCCCCGGCTCTCTGTGATATCCTTGAAGGAGAAGAGGAAGAGTACCACCTCCCCCTTCTCATTCTTGATGGGCATGATGTCCAGCAAGCACCAGAAGGCAGATCCTGCTTGGAGGAAAAGGGTGGTGAAGGCAGGGCAGCCCAGCCCCGCTGCTTGGTGGCTTCCCCCAGGGCCAGCCGGAGCTGCGGGCAGGGACCCAGCCCCAGCGCCACTCACCACCCTTCTTGTAGAAGCAGACCTCGGACTGGTACTCCTGCCTGCTGTCCAGTGCCTTCTCGATGCCCTGCAGGATGGGCTCGCTGGTCTCAGCCCCACACAGGAAGCGGCAGCTGCAGTTCTTCTGCATGACCTCGGTGCGGGCAAAGCCGGTGAGGTCACAGAAGCCATCGGAGCAGTAGACGATGGGGAAGCCACAGCGGCCCTGCGCGTTGGCCAGGATAAAATTGCTGTCTGAAAGGAGACACAGCCGCCCCTGAGGACTTGGGGCCACATGACGGGGCCCAAAGGGCAGCCCAGCCTGCCCAGCCCTCCCAGCCCCACATGAGTCCCTCTGAGAAGCAGAGCCAGGTCTCCATCTGGCTGCCCCCAGCTGCTCCCAGAGCTCGCCTATCACCTCCCATGTTGCCCCAGAGGCCCCAGCCCTGGCAGGATGCACTGGAAGGAGAAGGAGCCTGGATTCTTCTCGCAGCTCCCATTGCCCACGCGAGGCGACTCACGCCTCGCCCTCACCATCTGCCACTCCAGCTCTGCCCAGGCTCAGGCAGCTTAGCAGGAGCAGCAGCAAACCCAGCTGGTCACTGCCAGCCCAGGGGTGCTCAGCTGTGGTGCTGAGATCCCCAGAGGTCTGGGGTGCTGTAGCACCAGCTGAGAGGGTGGGAGAAAAGCCAAGAGCCTGGAGGAAGTCAAGGGCTGGTGGCCAGCCAGCATGAGCAAGAGGTGAACTACAGCATCCTCAGTCTCTCAGCACTACAGAGCTTCCCCAGCACGACTCTGCCCTTGCAGGGAGGTGGCACCAGGCACAGTAAAGGCCTCGCCAGCCCCATGCCCTGCCCAGTTATAGAATGACTGCTCTGTCCTGCAGCCCCCAGCCATGGGCTCTGCCCTGAGACCACAGTGGCTTCTGCTGCAGACCCTGTGCCAGTGAGACAGATGGGCTCACTCTAGCAGAGTGCCAAGGAAGTAGGTGTGTGGCCAGCGTGGGCTGCAATTGCACCCTGCATGGGCAGACAGGGCTGTCCTCAACCTCACCACGGTCTCCAGTAGTGGGTTCCCAGCCCAGAACTCCTGCACCACACAGCCAGGAGCAGGCAGATGTGCTCTACCCCCTCTCACAGCAAAGAGGAACCCACAGCCATGCCAACACCTGCACACTGTGGGCAAAGTGGTGCCAGGGCAGGGCAAGGGCAGCAGAGGCTGCAGGAGGGAGCAAATTGGAGCCACAGGCAGCCCTGGCTGATGAGGGTGCAGTGGGGCCACCACAGCACAGCTCAGCCCGGGATTAGCTCGGAGAAGCAAAAATAGCCTGAAGCTGTGACTAAAGCCAGATTTTGGCTCTGGGGAGCTGGGATTATGGTGATGTCCAGGATGTGTTATTAGAAAAGAAAACAAGGGTTTGCATTTGGGAGTGGCTCCACCGAGCTGGGAGATGTAGCCCTGGGGGTCTCAGCATCCCCCAGCCATGCTGGCCAGCGTGCCTCACCAGGAGCCCCGGACCCAGCTCAGAGACCGCCTGGGAGAGGCAGGGTTAACTCCCACCGAGTATCACTGCGCTAAACCCCTCTCCATGGCAGATAAAGCCGATAAGAGGCACATCAAACCTGCAAAGCCCCGCACTGTTTAAAAGTGCCCAGAGGCGGTTGGGCACCTGCGAGCAAGGGGCTGCCAGGGGCTGCGGGGCAAAGCCCGGCTCCCAGGGGCAAATTCCCAGGGCTTTGCATCGGGGTATTCCCTGGGGGCCCTTCTCTTGGAGAGCCATATGCAGGCGCTCTGCCTGTGCAGAAGGACAGTGGGATACCCACTCAAGGCACAGGCGGTTCTGTCCCTGCACCTCCAGGCACAGCTCTGTCGGAGCCTGAGAAGGCTCAGGGGCCGGCTGCCCCCTCACACATTACATCCCACATGTAACATTCCAAATCCCAGCTCCCCTGGGCGAACGACCCCTGAGCCACCAGGGCGGCTCCGTGTCACTCCAGGCCAGGAGCCAGCCCAGCATCGCAGCCAGCACATGCCCTGGGGTACCCGATGGTGCCCTGAGAAGTGGCTGCAGGCAACCCAGTGCCATCTTCATGCCGGTCCCTCCCAGCAAGAGAGGAGATGCCTAGCCCTGCAGGCAGCTGGCCTGGGAGCCCCTTGCTCTGGGTGGTTTTGGCTGGGAGCTGAGGTCAGCCCTGAACGCGGCGCCTCTCCGGGTGGCTGTGTGGTGCCAGCAGAGACGGCACTCGTGGCGCCCAGGCATGATCCATCCCGACTTCTATCCATCCCGTCTTCAATCCACCCTGGCCCTGGCACACGGTAAGAGAGGGGAGGGAGCTCAGCGCCCGGGGACACGGACACCGCTCGGGAACGGGACAGGGTAACGCGGGACCACGGGGATCCCGGGTCAGCTCCGGCGGCGTGAGACTCGCCTTGCACCCTCCGGGGCTCCGCACGGCGCCTCCCGCCGCCACCGGGATCTGTCCCTGGTGCTGAGCGTGGCTGCGGCGACACCGAGAGGCACCGGCGGCGACACCGAGCGGCACCGGCGGCGGGCGCGGAGAGAGCATCGTAGGAGCGGCCGGGACAGGAACAGGGGGAGTCCCGGAGCACCGAGCCCGGACACGGACACGGGAGGGTCCCCGAACAGCGCGTGGCTTATCGCGTTCGGCCAAGCCGCGGGGGCTGCGGGGCCCGGCCGAGTCCTGTCCCCTTGCAGTTTCCTGCGGGCATCGCCACCCCCGCCCTGTCACCCCCCACACCTCCCGCCTCCTCGGCCCCTCCTCGGCCNGAGGGGCCTCGGCACCGACGGGCACGGCCCCCGCCCGCGGGCACGGCACTTGGCACCCGCGGCGCACCGGGACCGGCTCGGCACCGCACCCGCCGAACGGGGAGGCGCCCGGACTCCCTTGGCTCCAGGACCCGCTCAGCCCCGGCCCCCACCCCGGGCCAACGGAGGAAGGAGCAGGACCTGCCGCGCCTCCGCTCGCCCCAGCCCTGGTCCTGCACTCACCCAGCTGGTCCCGCGCACACCCCAGTGCAGGCCCCACGCGTGAGCCCAGTCCGGGCACCGCGGAGAAAGGCACCTGCCCCAGCAGCTGCCCAGGCACTGAGCTGTGCCCTCCTGACTGCTCCTCAGAGAGACCACACAACTGGGTGACATCAGGCTACCATTTATTGTAAAAGGCCGCGGTGCCCGCGGTGCCCTGAGCAGGCTGAGGCAGGGCCAGGGCCAGGAGGAGGTATCTGAAAGTGCTATTTACACTGAGCTCCAGGTGTGTGTCCCAGGAGACCAACTCCCCAGGGATCCCCTCTTTATCCTCACTGCTCCCACCCTGCTCAATAGAAGCTCCTTACAGTCCCCTGGGCCTGGCTCATGCTCAGGTCCCTCCTTGAGTGTCCCTGGCACTCTCTGGGGCTGGCAGGACTGGCGCCAGCACCCCGCGGTGCTGGTGTTGCCTGGGTGTCTGCGCCCGCGGGGCAGCCCGAGGTGTCGTGGCAGGTGGTGCCAGGGTGCTCCCCACGCTTGCCCATGGTGAGGATGCCTGCGGCATGGTTGCCGGAGCCGTGGAGCAGGCGGTACAGTCGGCTCTGGAAGGCCAGAGGAACACTCTTTCTCTTGCCCAGCGTGAGGATACCAGCGGCGTGGTTGCCCATGCCGTGCAGGAGGTCATAGACACGGCAGGAGCAGGTCTTCTGCCGGCAGCAGTCGGGCAGGCTCTGCCGGGCAGCGGCCAGGGAGCAGAGCAGGAGCAGGAGCAGGAGGCAGGCAGCTCGCTGGAGCTGCCGGAGCAATGGGCAGCATTAGTGCAGGACAGCGACAGTGCAGAGAGAGGGAGAGTGCACAGCCCCAGGGCTGCCCCCCTGTTCTGCCATGCCCAGTGGTGTCTCAACTCCCTCCTGCCCCGATTGTTGCCATGGGGGCCCAGCCCCACACCCGCAGTGAACTGGGAGTGTCATCCTTTGGTGCCCTAGGACATGGCCAGCAGCCAGATGTGGGTGCCCTCACCACACCCCTGTCCCACTGCAACACACAGCAGCCATGGCAAACACCCTCCCCTCACTGCCCAGTGCCACGAGACCAGTGACAGTGCCCACGCTCAACACCACAGGCACTGTGCACCCAGCTCCCTCCCAAGGAGCCTCCTGATCAGTTGCTGGCCACAGCTGTATAACCCTGGGGATCTGCCACACACTCACCTTCCCAAGCAACTGGCCAGGCCCTCCAGCACCCCCAAGCCCTCCATACTGATCTCCCCCCAGTCTCTGCCCTTGTCTCCCCTCCAGCACCCCAGCCCCACCTTGATGTTGGGCACCTCCATCCTTCCTGGGGTCTTCAGACAGCCAAGTGGCTCTGGGGCATGTCCCACTGGGCAGCCAAGAGCACAGTGCCCTGTGCTGTTGCTGCCACTTTATAGGGCCCAGCACAATAGTGCTGCCAAAAATACCACCGGGGCAGCAGGAGCAGATGGTCTCTGGGAGACGCGGACTCGGACTCGCTGGGGCCGGTAGCCCGGAGACCATCCAGGCCTTTCCCCTCATTTGCAGCTCCTCATTGTGTGGGTGCTCACTAGTCCGGACACCAGGCACTAATGAGGCTGTAATTGCCCATGGGCCGTGTGGCTGCGCTGGCACAAAGGGGCTGAAGGTCAATGCTGGCCGGCTCTTGCAGCGCAGCATGCAGAGCCACTGCTTGAAGCCCCATTCGGCTAATTATCCCCCCGAACAAAGGGATGCTGGCATCAGCATGGCTTCCTGACGGTGGGGGGTCATCACTTCACACTCCCCGTGGTGCCAGGAAGGGATGGTGCCTTCAGGGCCCCATACCCAGTGCCATCCTCCATCCCCTTTGGTGACCCCATCCCACCCTGGCCCCGTGCCAGGCACAGAGGGAGCCACAGAGCACCAGGGAAGGTCTTGCACTCTTTATAATGCTCCACAGTCCCAGTCCAACTCCAGAGCAACCCCGCCTCTGTTTGTGCTGGGACCCCCTTGCACTGGATGATGAGTCCCAACAGTTCCCTGGTACCACAAGCCAAATCTGCTGTCCACTGACAGCCTGGTCCCACAGCTGCTGCCCCGCAGAGCCCCCAGCCACTCTGCACAGTGGTGCCACGGAGCTGACAGGACTAGCCAGGACCCTTCCTGCTAGCCAGGTTTTTCCCAGGACTGAAAAAGGCCATACCTGCAGCCCTGGGGAGTGAGGGCATGAGCCCAGACCTGGGGCTGCTTTTCCAAGCAGCATCTGGCACAGCAGGCTGGGGGTAAAAACACACGGGCACTGGAGTACCAGCATCTCCACTGGCCCTGCAGCAGAGTGCTGGCTTTGGAAGCATGTGGGAGGGATGGAGGAGTCTCCTGGGAGCTTGTGGGGGACAAGCAGGAGCAGGATCACCCCTCCTCAACCTCTCCACCGATCGCTGATGCAGCTCCTCAACACCGCAGAGTGCAGGCACTCCACTCCAGACATTTCCCTCCAGACAGGCTGAGCCTGCAGGCAGCCCCCTGTCCATGGGCAGGCTGGGGCTCCTGCTCCTGGCCCCTGTGTCTGGGGTTGCTCAGTCTGGGCCCCAAGCCCCAGGCCGGGGTTAGCCGGATGCCGTGTCGCCGCCTCCATCCGTCTCAGGGATGGGCTCCAGCGGGGCGCGCGGCCGGGAGAGCTCCGGCGAGGCCGAGCCATTCCTGCCGATGCCACAGGACTGTCCTGCATTGTGGATCTGCCACAGGTTGTCCAATGCCTCTGCCTTGGCGTGCTTGAGGAGGTCAGCCTGGCCCTGCAGGGAGAGGGCATCAGGGGAGGTGTTGGAGTGGAGGCACCAGGGTGAGGTGCCAGGGCAGGACAGGTGTGTGTGTGCAGCTCTCACCCCTCACCTTGAGCACAGTGATGTTCCAGGCGAAGCTCTCCAGCGCCTTCTGCAGCTTGCGGCCCCGCAGCCCCTCCTTGGTCTCAATGCGGTGCAGCTCCTTGTGGAAATCCATTCCTGCACAGATGGGAGTGGCACTCAGTGAACACAGGGATGCTGGCATGGGGATGGCCACTACTCACCTCCAGCAGGGACCAAGCCAGAGGGAAGCCCTTTGCCTGCCATGAGGGTGCAGGCAGAACGGGTTCTCCACAGCCTCAGCAGCCCCAAGACCCCTCCACACCAGGAACAATGAGCCAGCAGAGCACCCAGCACCCCATGGCGGTGGCCACAGCCTGTGGCGGTTCTGGGCACTGGAGGTCATGGGATTCAGAAGGGTAGCAAAGACCCTGGGCAGAGGCACAGCTCTGCATGCCATGGCTCACCCAGGGGGGATCAGAGCAGGGCTCCCAGGCCCCCCCCTCTGCAGTGCAGGCCCCAGCACTGAGCACCACGTGATGCCCTCATGAGCAGGTCTATATTTACCCCTCCTGACGCAGCACCAGCTCCGGGCCCACTCGAGGGCTCCCACGCAGCCTGCTGGCCCACACGCTGTCAATCAGCACCCTCAGCCTGCACCCCCCCACAGCCCACACCTCTCATGACCCCCAGCACCCGCCAGCTGGGCACCAGCCATGCCAGTGCCACAGGGGCACAGCTAAGGCAGAAACACGTACAGACAGCACCAGGGCATGGGGGTGGGGGCTGCAGAACCCAAACCACTACTCTCCATTCCCCAGAGGGGCCACACACCCTAAGGCCCTCTGCCCTGCAACACACCAGCACAGCAGCTGGAGCGGCACAGGAGGGCACAGAGTTCACCTGTGTCCTGTAGCCCATGCCCCACTGCTCACTCCCCCAGTGCTGGAAGCGGTGCCAGAGCTGAAAGCCAAGAGCTCAGGGAGGTTTCCGTCTGCCGCGTAGGCAGAGAACAAACAGGGCTGCTGGCAGCTAAGCTGGCATGAGGGGATGGCAGAACAAGGTCCCCTCCTTCCTCCTCAGTCCCTCCAGCTCCTGAGGCTCTCCCAACCCGATGGGGAGCCCACACAAGCTCTTGGCCGGCAGTCACCCATGGGGGCCCACAGAGAGGCCATGCAGCCACCAGGGCCTAGAGTGGACCTGGGGGTCCCAACCAGCTGCTGCAGTGGAGGTGGCCTGGGAGGGACTGGGGCAGGTAACAGCAGCACCTGCCTGTGTGGGTTCTGCCATGTGTCTGGGAAGTCGTAACACTCAGTTGCCTCTTCTGCCGTCAGCCCCAGCCTGTTATTTCTGGCACTAATTATGTTCTGGCATTTGGCAGCTAATGACTCTTCCCTGCTTCCTCATCAGCCTCCCCCGCTCTGCTCATTCCCTCCCACACAGCCCTGCAGCCCACCCATCCCCACCCTGTCCCAGCACAGAAGGCCCCACACCCCAGGACATGCAGAGCCACACCGGGGCCAGGACTGCCCTCTGGGACCCACCTGCCTGCTGCGCCTGGATGAGCTTCCCATACACCACGTCGGCAGACTCGATCAGTGTCCGGCTGGTCTGGATCATCTGGGGAGAGGGGCAGCGTGAGGAGCTGGGCAGCCCTGGCCCTGCACCCGCTGGCCGAGGGGATGGGAAAACAGGGCTTTGGCTTGTCAGGGGCTGCCTGTCACCCCAGTGTGGTGCCTGGTATCTGGCCCTCCTCACTTCACCATACATGGCCAGGTGTGGTGTGATCAACACCTGGCTGGTGGCCAGGCTCTCCACAACACAAAGGAAGGAAGCGGCTCTGGCTGTGGCTATTAATGGGATTTCTCCCACCTGGCAGGACCAGGGCAAGGGGCAGGCAGTGCAAGGAAAGGGGCAGGGGCTGAGGGGTCCCAGGGTCATACTGAGCTGGAAAAGCCTGTGCCTTGGCAAGGCTTCCCCCTGGGTAGCCACTAAGCAACCCCTCCTCTGCTCAGCTCCTGCTGACACAGGATGGATGCAGCAAGTTCAGGTTCCCCTGTCCTGGGCAGGGCACTGGCCCTGGTGCCACTGAGCCCTGGCAGGATGGCACTTACCGTCTCGTAGGCAGTGAGGACCTTGCGCAGCAGGTCAGGGATGGGGCCCTGGGCCTCCATGGGGGGGTACTGCTCGGCCAGGTTAAGGGTGACGCTGAGTGTGCTGTCACTGTGCAGCAGCCATGTGGACACTGTCAGGATGCACTGCTTCATGTTGGCAGCAGGCGTCAGTCCACACAGCTCCTTGAAGGAGACCAGTGCGTTCTGTGGGCAGAGATTGGTGTCAGTAGCTCCCCACCCGGGAACAACCCCGTTTCCCCTGTCTCTCTTCTCCAGATAAGGCTCCTTGCTCACGTCCCCAAGGAAGAGGGGGACACCCAGACCCCATCCTCTCCCACAAAAACCAGGTCCCCCAGTGCCTCTGCAGGATCTGTACCTGCACATTCTCCCGCAGGTCAGTGGCCTCCCGCAGTGGCTGCGTGGCCGTCCGGAAGACCTCATCGATGGCTTTGATGCCTGTGGCCTTGGTGGAGGTGTATTCCCGCACTCGGCGGCCCCGGCGCCCTGCCAGCCCCCGGCGGTGCCCCTTGCCCCCACCACGGCGGTCAGTGATGGCCACATGCACGAAGAGGGTGGCGTGGGGCAGGGGCTCCCCAGCCAGTGACTGGAGGGGGACGTGGCGGTAGCCAGGTTGCAGGCACTCGAAGGGGATGGTGTACTGGGCAATGAACTCATCCCCAATGTAGTCATCATCCAGCACGACAAAGCGCAGGACAGCCAGCTCTGGCAGGTTGATTTGGAACTCCAGGCTCTCGTCAAAGATGGGGTTGTCCCCACTCTGCAGGGCTGTCTTGGTGCGGTGCTCGGCACAGTCGGCTGGGATGCCATGGATTTCGGCACAGACATAGGGCTCCACCACCTCCCCCTTGGCCCCTGAGCCCTTGGGCTTGGGCAGGTTCTGCCCACTGATAACCTTGAGGTGCAGAAGCTGGGCGGGCACCCCAGGCAAGGAGTCCTTGGCATTGGCACTGAAGTAGGAGACCTCCTCCCGCATGATGGCTGGGCGGAGGACGTAGCCACAGGCTCCATTCTGACGGAACCAGCCTGCATTCAGGTCCATCATGAGCCCTGGTGTCTGGTAGTTCATGGCCACCATCTGGCAGCCGCACTTCCAGAAGTCCTGGGGGTTCATGTTGCTGGCGTCGATGCGCATGGGGCTGGGGTAGATGCGGGAGAGGAACCGCTTGTTGTAGCTGACCAGCTCAGCTGGGCACTCATTGGCAAAGCGTCCTGCTTCCACCTCGCTGAAGGAGCACATCTCCCAGTAGCGCTGCCCACGCCGTGAGCTCTCAAAGTCCTGGAAGGGAACAGCCTGGCAGAGGCTCACCAGCTCCGAGAGCTCCCGGCTGAGGCGCACCCGCCGTGGGCCACCTCCCTCCGGTGCCTCCCGGTCCTCCTGGCCCAGCCGCCGCGCCAGCTCCCAGCCTTCCTCCTCGTCTGACACCTCCCCCTCGCTGTCCTCACAGCCGGGTGGCAGCTTCTTACCCTTGATGAGGATGCGGCCCTTGAGCTGCTCTGGGGAGGGCAGGTAGGATGCCACGGGGTTGGGGGGCTCCAGGTACAGCTTCTCCCCCAGTGTCTTGCGCAGGCACTGGGCAGCGAGGCGCTGCTGGGGGGCCGAGCAGCGCACCACCAGGCAGAGGATGAGGGGGTAGGCAGAGGCAGTGAAGGCATGTTTATCTATCAGCCCCACCACGGCACGGAAGGGCACGCAGGAGGCAGCTGAGGGGCTGGTATAGACCACAGGCTCACCCTCAGGGCCATCCCACAGCACCAGTTCGATGCTGCGGCAGCCCAGGCCCAGGGCACTGATGTAGCCACTGATGTCTGAGCGGCCCCAGAAGTTGTCCTCCAGCAGGCAGGCGCTGTGGGCAGAGCTGATGTAGTAGTGGGAGAGGGGCTGCGCCATGTCCTGGCAGACCTTGCGGTGCTGCGGGTCAAAGATGGAGCAGTCAGCAGAGAGCAGGTAGCGTGTGAAGCCGTCGATGGCCAGATAGCCCTTCTCCCGGCCCTCCTTGGAGGGCTCGTATTTGCCAACGATCTCCAAGCACTTCTCCTCCGTGACCCCCTCCATGCCCTGCTCCACCTCCAGGAACATCAGCAGGTCCTTCACACCCAGGTATTCCTTGTTGCTGGAGAACTGGACCAGCAGGAAGAAGATCTCGGGACGGGTGCAGAGCTCACAGTATGCCTCCACGAAGAGGTCACAGGCCACCTCCCCACCAGGACGCTCACTGGCCTTCTGCAGCTCCTTGAACTTCAGCTCGATGGTGGAAGTCTTCATGCCGGGGTTGAGCGCTTTGATCAGCTGCACAGCCCGGGACACAGGGATGTGACCAGACTTATCCAGGTCAGCAAGGTCAAAGACAGAGGAGATCCAAGAGGTCCGGAGGCTGGGGTGGCCAGTCCCAGGTGCCTCAGGGCTGTGCTTCCCGTAGGACACCAAGTACCGCAGCCCCATCACCCAGGCGCTCACCACATCGGCCGAACTGGCCACCAGGTCCAGGGACTCGTAGTTGTCTCCATATATGATAGAGAAGGCGCACTCATCCGGGAACTGGTCGGAGAGGCCATTGCTGCGCAGGACAGGTGTCTTCTTGCCCACACGCACCTCTTTGACTGACTTGATCTCAATCTTGGCCTTCTCAGAGTCCTTCTTGGAGGGCTCCCAGCGCACAGAGCGCATATCAGTGTCCAGCACGAAGAAGCGGCTGTACATGCGGGAGTTGGAGCGCACCTTCTTCAGCTCGCAGCCCTCCAGCATGAGGGAGATGCAGGCGGCCGTGCTGTTGATCTTGCGGTCGTTGGGCATGGAGCTGAAGGACACTGTCTTCTTCTTCTGTGGCGGCCGCTGCCGGGAGCCATCCTGCCAGGGGGGGAAAGGGGCAGAGCTGTCAGGGACAAGCAGGCATCATGCACCCCACCAGTTCCTGGCACCCTCCTGCCTCACAGTCCCCTTGGCCTAGCCCAAAGCAAAGTGCAGCACCCCAGGTTGCCCAAGGGTGTCCCAATGCCACATGAAAGCCAGTTCAACCCGGTCCATCCCTCTCCTGGAGGCTGGAAGCTGACTCCAGCCCTGGCCTCCCCCACAGTTCACTCTTTGGTTTATTTTAACTCTGCTTTCCTTCCTTCCTTCCTGCTCCCAGCCCTGAGACAGATCCTTCCCCACTGCTTGCTCACCCTTGGAAGCATGGCCACACACTGGCAGCCCAGTGCAGTTCCCAGCTCCCTGGACTGGGTACACCGGAGGAAAACCAATGCCTGGCATGTGATGCATGAGCAGAGCTGCTGCTGGGGTGGGGAGCCCCAGCCAGACCCCCCGGTCTTCTTCTGGGAGAGGAGCAGGACAGCCCCTGTCAGTGCCACATGCCGGGGACAGGCACGGCCACAGCCCCATCCTGCAGAGCCAGGGGTCACAGGGGCATGGGCTGTCTGCTGCCAGCACCCTGTGCCTACACTCTGTCCTGTCCCACAGCAAGGAAGGGGGACCCTGTTGCTAAGGAGATGGCAGGGGCAGGAGATGAGGGGGAACAGCAGGGCCAGGAGTGTATTATGGGATGGATTTCATTAAGTAGCGCAGTAGGAGGAGATTTAATCCACTTCTTCAAGATTATGGTGAGTCACCTCTAATCTGATGGTGTCTCTGTCAGAGGCAAGTCCTGCCCAGCTGCCCAGGTTGGGGGTGAGGAGGTGTTCCTCTCCAATGTCCTGAGACCTTCCACATCTCCTGCATGGGTTTGTGGCTGGAGCATGTCCCTGTGCCTGACCCTGGGGTGCTGGGATCTGCCCCTTGGAGTCAGACCACCGTGGCCAAGGGCAGTCGGGACAGGTTGCACAGATGGACAGATGGCTCCCCCAGGGATACCTGGGACACAGTGCCCCAGGGACAGGGGAACCAGCCCCAGCCCTCATCCCCTTGTTAGAGCCAGCCATATCCTGCTGTCCCGGAGCTTGGATGTGAACTATTTGCATTCTCGCAGTGCCAGATTGCTCCACGGAGCTGGCCGAGCTCCAGGACCCCTCCTCTGTGCCAGCCAGCCCGGGTCGGCAGGGGCTCAGCGGCAGGTCACACCACCGGCAAGCCCTGCGGGGAAAGTCGCTCCACCGGATGGCTCCTCCAAGCTGCAATCTGAGCGCTCCACTGACGGGCAGTCCCGGCCCTCGTCCCGCCTCGGGGCGATGGGCACCGAGGGCAGCACCCTCTGCCCCGGGCAGGTCCCCCGCATCTCTACCGACCCGCTCCGGGCACGCACCCACCCCGGGCGGTTCCGCACCGGGCCCCACAGCCGAAAACAGGAAATCCATCCGGAAAGGAAACACGGGCGGGGGACCTGCGTGCACCCAGCGCCAGGGACCTGCCTCCGGGCAGCCAGCCACACCCAGCCGGCACCAGCCCACTGGTACCCACGCCTGGCCAAAAGCCCGAACGCCTCCCCTGCAGCCCCTCACCCTTCGGGATTTGGGAAGGGAAGAGGGTGCCCTCTGCAGCACTTCGGGGTGCAGATATGTGGCACAGACCCACGAGCGCCCTGCAGCACACGGGCTCTGCTCTCCCTCTGTGTGGGCCGGCAGCGAGTGGGGAGCAGTCGATGGGAGGGGTGTCCTGCTTGCAGCTCCTCACTCCGGCCCGGGGACTGGCAGGGAAGAGACACTGCTCACTGGTAGCCCCTTCATAGGCTGTTCCAAATGGTCTCCTGCCCTGGGGACACCCCACGAAGAGCTGGGCACGGTGCAGGCAGGAGCAGCAAAGGCAGGTGAGGAGTGGGCAGCAGCGCAGCTGGGAAGACATGACACCCCTGGCCACGGGAGCTCAGGGCCCCTCCAGTCAAGGGGCAGGACTGCAGCCAGAGCAGTGATCCTGATCACTGTACCACCGAGCTGGCAGAGAGCAGACAGGACTCTGCAGAGGGAAGCACCAACCATGGTGCTGATGCCACCCACGATGCCAATGGTGAGCATGGGCTGGGCACGGAGGGCACGTCCCAGCTGCTTGTGCACTGCCCAGCGCTGCAGCGTGTGCTAAGTACCTCTTTAGCCAATTACCTCCTGCATTAGTGCCGTGGCGAGTGCTGCTGCCCTAATCTCAGCCTTCATGTGGTGGCCGCTGCTACTGGCCATGCAACCTGCTCCCAAGCTCAGGATGGAGAAGGGCCCATCAGTCGTCCCTCCTTTCCCCTTATTCCTTAGCCTGGCCATGACATGACTCATGTGCAGCTGGTTTCCCCAGGTCCCGGGTCTCCCCACTACCCCACCCTGGGCCGGGCAGTGCTGGCAGGGATGCAGGCAGGGGTGCAGACACGCAGCAGCCCCAGAGCAGAGGCAGTAGGAGACCAAGCACAGTCAGGGTTTTTCTACCATCATTTGTTCCCTGCCAAGAAGAAAGCGACTGACACATCCGCTCCCCGCAGTACCAGCTGCCGCTCCCCAGCAAGGGGCCATGGAACCAGATCCCAGTGGAGGCACCACACAGCTCCTGGAGCTGGCACAGGATGGGGAAGGGTCACAACAGGCAGGACAGCAAGATGCTGGGAAAGGGCCACCTCCTGCAGTAGGGAAGAGTAGATTCAGTACCCCCAAGTCTCTCTCCAGCATCCTCATAGCACAACAGACCTCCAGACCCCTCTGCTTCTAGCCTGGGGAAAGAGAAGGGGAGAGGTCCTGCAGCCAGGGCACAGGAACACTGCAGAGGCCAGCTCTGGATCCCGCTGCCCCGGGGCCCCCCAGCTCCACATGGCTGGTGAGTTGTACTTTCAGATTCACTCCTCCAGCCTTTTCTGGAAATCCCAAAAAATAACAGAGCTGGCAGCTCTTCCCACATGTGCTTCCACTGCCACTCAGGCCCCGGATGGACTCGGAGCTGCACGATGGATCAGCACAAGCTGGGGACACTGTCCGGGTCTGACCTCTGCCCCGGCCAGCGCCCTCCCCCGCCTGCGCTGGCCCAGGGCCACCCGACCTTCACGTGAGGCCAAATCCCGCGCTGACGCAGGTGGTGACGGGGGCATGTGCCCGGTCCGGGGACAAGCGGGGGGTTCAGCACCACCAGCCCGCAGCGCCCGCAGCCGCACCCTGAGCAGGGAGGGATGTTGGCCCGTCCCGGAAGGAGCAGGACACCCCAACGGAGTCCCCAGGGAATCCGGGCACTGACAGCGCAGCGGCATCAGCCTTGGGCTGCACGGGAGCACCGGGAGGTGTCACCGCGTGGGTGCAGCCCGGCCACCCCCGCAACAGTTTGCGGTGGGAGCCCCGGCAGGCGCGGGCACGGGTTCAGGGTCCCGACGCCGCTGCCCAGAGAACCGGGTCCGGGAGCAGAAGAGTGAGGCTGGGGCACCACGGGAACAGCCCCCACATGGGGTATTAATAGCACTGGAGCAATCCCAGCTTAAAATAGGCTGCCGGGAGCGGGGAGGCGAGTCCCGGGCGGACGTGACCCATTGTGTCAGCAACCACGGCCAGCATCAGCACAATCGGGGGGTCATTTAGGAAAGCACATGTGTGATCCACTGCCCACATACGTGGGAGACCCCCCAGACCCTCCCTGACTACGGCCCCACTACGTCCCGGCTCTGAGAGGTGTCAGGAGCAGGCGGGGAGCTGGCCAGGCCGGCCAAAGGCTCGGTGCTTGGCAGAAGGCAGCACGGGAGAGCATAAGCGGTTCGAGGGTCAGGAGCGGGCGCCTTCTCTCTGGCACCCAACGGTGCCCTGAGCAGGACCGGGTGATGTTGCAATGTGGCCATGCAGGGGACTCGCGGCACCGCACGGTGCGACCCATAGACACTCCACAGAGGTGGTCGGGACAGACCGTGCCCTTGGGAACTCCGGGGCCGGGCAGGGCACGGGGACATCGAGCCGGTCCCGGCGTCACCGGCGCCGCGGGCAGGTGGTAACCCCCGGGCATCGACCGGGGATGCGGCTCCTCCGCAGCTCCGCGGAACCGCCCCACGGGCACAGGGGCAGCGGGGGGCGGCGGGCAGGGCCAGCGCGGGGGGATGTGCGTCTCGGCGGTGGGACACGGCTCGGCCCCCCGAGCGCTGCGCAGGTGCCGGTCCCAGGGTGCGGGGGGTGCCGTGCCGGTGCTTGGCTCTCACCTTCATGATGCTGGCCCGGGGCGCGGTGGGCGCGGGGCTTCGCTCCGCCGAGTC
>VWZD01006991.1:238155-257807 GCA_013396695.1 Sakesphorus luctuosus
GGATGGGGACGGGGACGGGGACGGCGCGGCCCCCCTGCCTCGGGCTGCAGCGGCGGGGTCGGGTACGGGCACCGGCACCTCCCACCGCCGGGGCATCCTCGGCATCCGCCCAGCGCCGCAGCGCCCGGGCCCGGCAGCCGCCCCATCCCGGAGGGACCCCGGTCGAGCCCGCACCCTGCAAACGGGCACCCAAACCCAGCCTAGTACCCTGCAGGGAGGCACCCGCACCCTGCAACCTTGGTGCCAGCAGCCCAAACGAGCCTGCACCCAAAACAAGCTGCACCCTATAGCTGGGCACTGAAATCGACCTTGAACCCTGCAGCCCGACACCCAAACTCAGCTGACACCCGGCAGCCTGGCCCTGCCCAGCGGAGTGCCCCCGCCAGCCTGCACCCTCCCCAGGGTCGGTGTCCAGGCAGGGCAGTGCAAGCAGAGCCGGCCAGTGCAGCCCTGGCCCCACACACCTCTCCCGGGCATGGGGCTCAAGGCTTTTGCTGCAGGGTACACCCAGTACAAGGCAATGCTTCTCCCCGACTTGCAGAAATTGTGCTCCAATTTTTTCCTGGCAGAGTCCAGCCCGGTTCATCCCTGGCGGGGGTCTCGGCTGTGCCGGGGGATGCTTTGCTTTGTGTGAGCCTTGTCCAAGACATCATCTCCTGCCCACAGCCCGAGAGCAGCTGCGGCACAGCAGGTGCCCCGCACGCCCTCACCAGCCCTTAAAATAACCCTTAACAAGCAGGCAGGGAAAGGACCAGTCACTCCCAATGATACACGGGTGCCTTAAAGGCACAAAGAACCCAACACTTCCAGAGCCCAGCCAGCCACTGAGACAGTTAAATATTCATGGTTGTCCCTTCCTCAGGACCGCCAAGAACAGCAGTGACTCCACAGCCCCCAGAGTAGTCAGATTGCTTGAGCAATCTCTTTAATGAGGATTTAAAATATTAGTATAAAAAATCAATCCCAGAGCACGGACCTTTATTTATTTTTTAAGAGATAATCCTCCTTTATTTTGCTTCTGCTTTTTAAAACATTAAAAGCATTTCTCACTGGAGCTTATACTTTCCTAAACCACTGGATGTGCACTGGAGCCCGGCTGGGGCTGCTCTGTGGCACCTGCCACCACCAGCCACCTGCATCCTGTCCACTGTCCCTGCCAGGGGACAAAATGCCACAGGGCCACAAGCACTCAGTGCAGTGATGAGCCAAGGCTCTGCTGATCCTCCTGCTCCTGCAGAGGTTTCCATTGTGGCCTCTGCCTGGTACATGGGCTGAGACAGCCAAGGTGTCTCTTGGGAAAGGCACAGGCACTCACTTCACTGCGGCTGTGGGTGCTGCCGAGGCACTGAGTGAGTGGATCTGGTGGCTGCAGGACCCCACTGCCCCATGACATTCCCCAGCACCCGCTCCATTCCCACAGCAGCACTGAGCAGGTGCCCAGTGGTGCCTGCTGCTGCCATGGAGCAGAGGCATGGTCAAGCTCACTGTGTCTATCTGCTCCACTCAGCCAAACCCCTGGAGCTGGGCACCTTCGCCCCCACGGCCTCCGCAGCAGTGACACGGCCCCACTCCCTCCTCGGAGGGTGCACACCAAGTGAAGCCCAGGGTGGGAGGGCTGCGGGACCCCTGGGCTGCCCTAGGAGATGATGGAGCCCTGAATGAGCCGCAGCAGCTGCTCCTCCCGCAGCACCCTGGGCATGGGCACAGCAGAGCCCAGTGCCTCCCGCAGCCGGGCAAAGGCCCCAGACCCCACCAGGTGCAGGTGCAGGGGCCCTATGCTGCCCTTGAAGCGGAAGGACTTGTAGACAGGGAAATCCTCCTGAAGACACTGGTCCAGCTGCAAAGAGAGGGCAGCTGCTCATGTTGGTCCCACACTGTTGTGCCAGTGCCTCTAAGCAAACCCCACTAGATGCCACCAGGCCACCCTGGACCAGAGCCCACACTCCCCTCACCTTGTAGCGCTGCCCCTCTGACAGGTCCCGCAGGCCCTGCAGCTCCATGAACACCTCGTAGTGGGGAGCACAGGGTCCTGAAGAGTCACCTGGAGCAGCACCATGAGCACATTAGGGACACCTGCAGCCCCCAGCCCATGGGCATGGGAGGGCAGGCAGAGCCCCAGGCAGCACCAGCCACATTTTGGGGGGACTCACCCAGCAGGCCACTCTCCGCACAGACATAGTCAACCAGGCGAGCACCCGGCCACATGCCCAGGGCACGGCACAGGCTCTGGCAGAACTGCTCCTCAGGGATGCTCTCACCCCGCACGTTCAACTTCTGGCTCTCCCTGTGGTGCACGGGGACAGGGTGGGGCACAGGCACCCTCCTGTCCAGACCTTGCCTACCACAGGACCCCTCATCAGCTCCCCAGGGTGAGGGGCAGGGGTTGGTATATCCTCACCTGCGCACAGGTTCCACTACAGGACACTGCTTGTGGAAGCCAGTCACCCTCAGCACCTCCCCCGTACGACACCTGCGTGGGCAGAGGGAGCGTGAGGTGGGACTGGGTGTGTGGGGCTGGGGCAGGTGGCCCCCCAAAACTGCATAGCAGGGAGGAGGCACCTGTACTCTCCTGGCTGAGCTGTCACAACAAGCCCATACTCCCGTCCCTCCCAGAGCTCATCCAGCAGCATCGTCTGTGGCTCCTCCTCTGCAGGGCAGGGCAAGAACTCGAAGAAAGCCCAGTCAGAGCACAGCAGGAATTGAGGCACTGTCTCTTCTGGCCACAGGTTCACACCGAGAAGGGCTGGGCAGAGGCAGCGTGCATCAGTGTGAGGCCCCAGACCCTCTGTCCTTGCCCACACAGCCTCGGCCCCTTCAAGGAGGAATTTTTTGCTGGTGCCAGGACAGAGCTGGTTTTGGGGAGCAGGAAGGGGATGTAGCACAGAGATGGGGCAGGGGATCTGTGCTGCCATACAGCAGCAGTTCCCCACATGCACCCAGAGCAGGCCATGGGGACACCCTGGGATGGGGAACGCTCACCTCCTGCCACCTGGTAGAAGGGGCAGTAGAAGGGCAGCCCCTGGCAGTCAGCCTGGCGGAGGGCATCGCAGTAGAGCCGCTCTGTGCCGTGTGCTGACCCTACCACCACCACCTCCAGCTGTGGCCACAGACGCCGCACGATGCCCTTGAAGCCGCGGGCACACTCAGTGCGGAGCTCGGCCGCCCGGGCAGCATCAGGGGTCAGCAGCGCCTGCAGCTGGCTCCGCACCCTCTCGGGCAGCCCGGGCTGGGGTCTCAGCCTGCCCAGCGCCAGCTGCTGGGCCAGCAGGGGCCATTCTGTGCGCAGGGCCGCCAGCGCGTCGTGCAGCTCGGCCGCCAGCCCGGCCTCGAGCACTCGCAGGGCGCGCTGCCGCAGCGCGAAGAGCAGCTGCACCCGCAGCGCGGTGCCCCGCGACGGCAGAGCGCCCGCCGGGGCCGGGGTGCAGTACAAGGTGGGCAGCGCCCACCCCGCCGGGGCGCGGGGCCGGCCCGGGCTCCAGTGCAGCAGCGCCGTGCCCTGGTGGGCCAGCGCCCCCGGGAAGGCGGCATCGAGGGCATCCAGGTAGAGCAGGGACCCCTGTGGGGCAGGACGGGGTCAGGAGGGCAGATCCTGCGGGAGTCAGACCCCGCGGGGTCCGCGCCCGCCGCCTCCGTACCTGCAGCGGGGGGTCGGTGTCCCAGCAGGCGCGGAGCAAAGCCCAGGGGCGCAGCGGGGACACCGCATCTCCCGCCGCTCCGTCCCGGCAGCGCTGCGCCAGGGGATGCCGCTCCCGGAACTCCTCGGAGCCTGCCGGGAGAGGCACGGGGTGAGGGGGGGCGACCCCGGCACGTCCGCCCGTCCAGCCCCCCGCGCCGCCGCCCTGCCCTCACCGCCAGCCGCACCGGCGCCGGTGCCCAGCAGCCGCCGCAGCCGCCGCTCCTGGCTCCGCCGCACGTCGATGCCCAGCGCCTCCAGCCGCCGCCGGTATCGGCCCCCGACGCAGCGCAGCGCGGAGCGGACCAGGCGGTGCCGCAGCGCGGAGACAGCCACGGCCACGGCCACGGCCACGGCCATCACCGCCGCGACCGCCACCGCCGGCAGCATCTCGGGTCGCGACCGCCGCCCCCTCGCAGGGACCCGGCCCCGGACCCTCCCCGGCCACGGGCTATTCCGCCTCCGGCAGAAATGACGGAGATTTATCGCGCCCGGCGCCGCTCCCCTCCCCTCCCCGCTTTACTTTTATTTTCATTTTCACCTTTCTACTGCACCCCCCGGAACTCCCGCCCCGAGGGGAACTCAACCGCAAGTGAACCCCGAGTAGCAGCGCCCCCTGCGTCCCCATCAGGAGGAAGCTCCTTCTTTGAAGAAACAGAACAATTGATCAGTTTGCTTCACGTTTCGCCCGGAAAAATGGCCCCTGCCTCATCCCCATTGCCTGGACAGCCCCCCGGCCCCGGCAGAGCCCTCTGCATCCGTCCTGCCTGTGCCAGGGGAGGCCTGATGCCCCTGCCCGTGGAGGCAAGGACCTCAAACCCTGGGCCCAGCCCCAGCATCCATACCGTGCACCAGCTGGAGATGGAGAGCATACAGCCCCCTGGAAAGACCTACCTCTGCCCGAAGACACACTTGGAACCCAGAGCTTTTGTGTTATAAAAATATTCCGTGCTTTATTTACTCTGTGATAGAAAAATAACATGGCCAGGGCCCCAGAGCTTCCTGTCAGGGCGAGGGGAGAGGTGGGAGGCAGAGGGCTACACTCCTCCAAACCCCCTACCCACCCGACTACACTCGCTGGGTGCCCTCGCACCCTGCCACCCTGGTACTGCACCAGCTCCAGAGGGGACACCGAAGCCAGAGGAGCTCCTGCATCCTTGGGGCCAGAGGAGGAGATGAGGCCAGGAGGGGACCCTGCTGCTGTGGAGCAGAGCGCCAGCACGGGCCGGAGGGAGCCCCAGCCCAACCCCGCTCTGCCCCATGCCCCCGTGCCCCCCTGGGAACGGAGCCGCGGGGGAGAACAAGAAGGCGACACGTACATTCTTAGTGACGACTGCGAAAGCAAACCCGAGTCTGGACTTGGCCCCTGCCCCGGCAGCGCCGCGGGCGGAGCCAGGGGCTGTGGGGCTGCTGCTGGCGGAAGCGGAAAGCCGAAGCTGGGCCTCTTAAAAGGAACATACAGGAAAACCATGCGACAAATCCGCTGCCGTTTATACAAGGGCATAAACACCAAAGAGCCGGATGCCAGCCTGTGTTTCAGGGCAGCACAGAGCAAATCCTGGGGGCAGAGCCCACCCACCGCCCCCCCGGCACAGAGACACGAACACAGCACAGTCCTCGCAGCACCGGGGCCTGGGGCGAGGAACCGGGTGCTTGCCCATCATGACTGGGCATGGGGGATCCACTGACTGTCCACGGGGCGTCGCAGCAGCTCCTCCACATGCCTTGCCACATCCATTGTGTCATCCAGGTCGAAATCCCCCTCAGGGTCCAGCACAGGGTCTGGGCTGCAGGAGGCAGGAGGTGAGAGGGCTACCAGCCACAGCAGGATGGGGGCAGGGGACGTGGTACCTACTTCTGGGTGTACATGTTGTAAGGGGGCTGGGAGCAGACAGCAGGTGAGGGCGCCTGGTCCATGTAGGTGGCCCCTCCAGGGGCAGAATCGCCTGATGCGTTGACAAACCTATGGGGATGGGTCTCATGAGCACTGGTGTAGGACAGGATGGGCAACCTGGGGTTAAGCCGCACTCTGGAAATTTCTGCCCCCTCTGAACAGCATCTCCCAAGGCTCAGCAGCCATGTGGCCATTGGCAGCACTCAAGCTGAGCTCTGCAGTGCCCTGGGCTGCTGGCCATCCCTGCCAGCTCAACAAGGGAAATCCCATGGGACTCAGTGCCCAGGGTGTGCCTTTGGGGTCAAACTTACTCTGGCACCACTTGCTTGATTTGTGGCTTCACATATCCATCCACAGCTTTAGCTAAAGGGAAGGAGGCAGTGCTGAGGCCCCAAAACGTGGCAGGAGCCCATGGCAGCACTGGGGGCTCACATGTGGCCAGCTGCAGAGCGCCTGTGGGGCCAGTGCAGCCCTGCGGTGGCGGGTGTTGTGAGCCCCAGCTCCATGCCAGCTGGATGCACAAAGGAGGGGATGCATGTGGGGTGAAGGGACAGCGCTACCTGGCGTGGACTCACAGAGAACCGGCGTGTAGTACTTGGAGAACACCTCATCCTTGGGCCGGTCAGGGAACACGTAAATAAGGTAACTGAGGTCCCCAAGGCGGTCAGCCAGGGAGCGGATAGAGAAGTCCCTGGTGGTGAAAGGCATCAGGTTCCAAAACATCCTCTCAGCTGCAAGACAAGAGCAAGGACCATGGTGACGTCCAGAGACAGTGGTGGCTCCTGGTCCTGCTCTGGACACAGGCTGTGAGGTCACGTCAAGCAGCAAACTGCATGTCCCACACTACACCCTTCCCCTGGCAACAGTTGAGGACAAAGCATATGTCACCAGAAAATGGGATAAGGCAGGAGACACAGTGAACCCAAGGCAGATCTGGCCTCATGCAAACACACAGGGGGTGGGTCCCCCGGCCACAGGGGCTCCATGGAGTTCTGCAGTGCTCCACAGCCATGCAACCCTCAGAAGGATGCTCTTGTGGAGAACAGCAACAAGCAGACTCCTGCTTGCATGGGGTCAGGCCACCCCTGCAAACCCCTGCACTGGGGAGCACCACGGAGTCACTGCATTTCATACAGTCCACATCAGCCCCCAGGGCTGGGTCAGAGGGTTCAGCCTGGTCACTCCTCCCCACTGCTGCCACCACTTGGGCCCCGTGCAGCCATGGCTGCAGCGAGTGAGGGCAGCGCTGCTCCCTACAAGGTGGCTGAGGCATCCTGTGGGCTCTCACACTCACTCCTTTCCAGAGGAAGGCTCTAGTGTGCCTGCCATGGCACTGCCAGTACCCTGTGGCCTGATGGCCGAGCCCCAGGTGAGGGCCAGGGACACTGGGTCTGGGGGTGCCAGTGCCTGGCACATACTCACAGGAATCGAACTTCCAGGCGATGGTGATGCCACCAATCTCTGAGTCGCTGAAGCGCAGGAGGAAGGTCCCGTCGGGCTTGTTGATGAGCAGGTCGTGTGCCTGCTGCTTGTTGACGAAGCCCAGGATGGCCCTAGGCAGAGCAGAGTGTCAGGGCAGGAGGCTTGGGCTGGGCAGCACAGGGCAGGGCGGCTCTTACCCATCATTCCAGTGCGGCTTCAGATGCTTCTTCAGCACCTCCATGACCCCGTCAAACCACTGCCAGAAGGTGTAATTCCTCCCAGGCAGGTTTTCCTGTTGAAATGCCCAGAAAATGAGCACTCCTGATACCAGCCTTGGAGCCACTGTTACACAACACAGGTATCGGATGCAGCAGTGACTCGGGCACCTGGACTGTGGGACCCCCAGGTGGATAAGCCCAGTACAGCCCCCCCAGCACAAGCACTGAGGACACTCCGCAGCTCTTCCACACAAATCCCAGGCTGCTCACCCGGTTGAACTGGGACCAGGACACCGTAGTGCTGCTGTAGTCCTCTAGGTGAGAGCTGGTGCTGTTGAACAGCTTCTGTGCCAGGAACACCAGGTTCTCCTTGGTCAGCCCACGGCTGCTCTGCACCTCTGCCTTGAACTTCATGTTGAGCGCCTCGCAAAGCTGCGGCCACTGCACCTTGTCAGGCACGGCAAAGGGCACGCGGCCCTGGGGGCAGAGAGCAGGGTCAGCACTGCGCTCTGCTTGCTGCCTCTGGGCAGGTCTTGCTGGGAGGCTGAGCCCGACTCAGCACCCCCACGGGGCCTACAGGGCCTGTCCTGCCCCACATGGCACTGGCACTCACAGGCTCTGCAAAGGCATTGTCCCAGAGCACAGTGGCTGTGGCGTTGTTGTCCTGGCTCCCGTGCACAATCACTACCACAGGCAGGGACAGCGTCTGCCAGGAGGAAGGAGACCAGAATGGGCTGTGGGGCACCATGGGAGCATCACCCAAGGGCACCCTATGGCTCCAGCCCAGTCCCACGCCTGTGGGCATGGTGTCCATGGCTTGCCTGGGGCCTGCAGACAGGACATGGCTGGTGACTTTACCTTCACCTGGAAGACCAGCTCATTGCCACCAACACTGAACTGAGACTCAAAGAGGATGGTGAACTTCTCCTCTGTCACCGACTCGGCCCCACGGCGATCTGAGCGCTTGATCCGCTTAAGGGACTGCAGAGACATGAGCAGTGAGCACAGAGAAACAGACGGGGACACCACCAGAGTGAACACAGGGGGACACGAGGGTACAGGAGGGGAAGTGGAGACACTCACCATGTTGCGGAAGTGGGCACTGAGCGTCCCAGTGGCCTGGTGATACTCCATCACACAGCAGTTGTTAAGGATCTCCCCACTGCTCTCGCTGCCGCCAGAACGCAGAGGGTCAGGGGACCACCAGGGCTAGGAGCCATGTGAGGTGCAGCCCCAACCCCACACCCTGCTCCGTGCTGCCTTGGAAGCCCCAGCCCCCCCGCTACAGCCCTCCAGCCCCCAGCATTACTTGCGTGTGCTCTCGTTCTTCAGCAGGGCCTTGGCTTGCTGCTCGCTGATGATGGTGGCCTTTACCTGGGGGGGATTCATGTGCACGTTCAGCTTCCCCCCCACCAGGAGCCGCACAGTCGCTGCGAACTTGGTCTGTGTCTTCAGCACCTGCGGTGGCTGTTTCTCGATGATGAAGGTGCTGGGGGGACAAGAGGATCAGGGAGGGTGGGCACAGCAGGGCCAACTTGGCCCCCCCACCCGCTGCCTCAGTCTACCCAGACCCCGCCAGTACCTGGTGACCAGGGCAGAGATGATATCAGTAATGGTGCTGTTCAGCTCTGACAGCATCTCCTCCACCGGGCCCGGGATCGGCAGCTGCTGGCACAGGTGCTCAGCCCGGCGGATCTGCTGCCGGTTCTGCCAGATGATCTCTGCCAGCTTCTCGCACCTGAGGGGAGCAGCGCTCAGCACACACTGCAGCTCAGCACCCCATCCTGTCCCGCCCCACCAGGCACCCACCAGGTCTGAAGCACATCCAGAGTGCCCTCGGGTGGGCCCCCATTCCCTGCCAGCTGCTGCCGACGCTTCCACTGGATCAGCTCATCATCCAGGATGGTCGTTTGCTGCTTGCGCAGCAGCTGCAGCGTCTTCTGGTGCTTCTCAGCCAGGTCCTGCGAGGTGGGATGGTGTCATGGGGTGCAGGGACGGCACCACAGGGAGCAGAGGACAGCACCATGGGGGACTGGACACTCACTCACCACACGGTACTGCTGTAGTGTCTGGGCCTCCCGGTGCAGCCAGGCCTCCAGCGACGCCTTCTTCTGCTGCAGTGTCGTCTCCCGTGACATGCGCTCCTGGGGGCCCAGCTGGGAGAGCTGGGAGAACTGGGCTGCAGGACAGGCCATGGCTTTAGTGCCTGCCCTGCCAGTGCCCCGGCACCACAACCCTCAGACCCCCACTCACCCTGAAGGCGCATGTTCTCCTGGTACTGGATGATGAAGTACTCCTGTGTCTGCTGCAGCTTCTTGAGCTCATTCTCTGAGTCCTGTGTGATGAGCCGCAGCTCCTCGAAGGTCTGGTTGATCTGCAGGTGCTTCTGGGACATGGCATCCACCAGGGAGCCGGCTGGAGAGGGGCTCTGTGCAGGGCACGGGGCACACTCAGCATTGTGAGGGGAACCCCCTGTTCCCTTGGCTGCTCCCCTCATCATTCTGGAGCCCCTGAGCATTCCCCCATGCCTGCAGGACTCCCTCCCTCACCCCTCCTGGCCCCCACTCACATTGTTTGCCTCCCGCACCAGCCGCTGCTCATGGTAGAGGATGTGCCGGATGCAGCGCACCAGTTCCATGGGGCACCGGTCATACGTGTTCTGTGGGAGAGCACAGCCTGAGCCAGGCACGGGGCACAGAACCCCCAGCCCTGCGCCCCCACCTGCCATCCCCCACTTGCCTGCAGCTGTGTGGCGTAGTGCCCCAGCTTGATCTTCAGTAAGAAGCCATCCTCACCCACTTGGTGGTCTGCCTTCTTCTGCAACTCCTGGATCAGCCCCTCCAGTAGCTGCGTTGCCTTCACATTCTCCTGGGGATTATCGAGGTCGATGGAGTCCCTATGCATGGAGCAGAGAGAGCATCAGGGCAGCCCATTGACAGGGGGCACCCACCAGCACCCCCAGGGCAGCCGCTGCCAAGCCCAGCAACCCACTGGGGGCAGAACCCCCGACCTACCATGCCTGGCTCTCGATCCACTGCGACAGGTAGTGCCGCACCTCGATCGGGAAGTGCTGCCCATAGAGTGCCTGCATCTGCCGCAGGGCTTCGCCCTGGAGCTGCTGGGCCTGGATCCACACTGCCATGGCTCAGCACCCGCAGGAGATGGGCCGTCCAGGCACCTGTGGGAGATGGGCCGTCAGGGCACCCACAGCAGATGGGTGGGCGCTTTGCTGCACAGGGTCTGGCCCCAGCTGTCCCCACACCCTTTGCAGGAGCTTCCACATTCTCCTTTGCAGGAGCCTCTGGAGTCTCTAGGGCTGCCAGCGCCGTCTCCAGCTGAAAGAAGGGGTGTGCAGGGGCAGGGGACCCTGGCTCTGAGTCACCCCCATTTCTAGGAAGAGCCCTGGGGCTGCCTGGGGCCAGGGACGCGCCTCTGCGCAGCCTCTCCACATGGTTCTCATTTCCCCTCACTGTTCAGCGGGATTGCAGCCATCACTGGCCACGCAAATGAGGAAACGGGGCCGAGGGGAGGGAGGGCTTGCCAGAAATCCAGGGTGACGCAGAGCAGAGGTGCCCCTTGCGCCTGCCCTGCTCCTGCCCACACCCCGACTCTGCTGACGGGAGCAGCAGTCCCAGCCCCAAGGGACCATGTGGCACTGCAGACCCAGGCAGATCCCTGGTTCCAGGGCTACTGCATGACCTGTGTCCTGGTGGAGATGCATGGAGCTTCCCAAAGCAGTTTTGGGGCAGCTCTGGCTCCCATGAAGCAAGCAGGGATGGGACGTGGGTACAGCACCTCTACTACAACCTAGTGCATCCCCTGGGCAGTCACACCTGCGGTTGAGTGTTCGAGGGTGCTGCAGTGGTGCTCAAGGCCCACCCAAGAGAGGAGTCATCAATAATAAGCATTTAGATACACTCGCACCCAAACCACCTGGGATCTGGCACCACACAGAGGGCCTGGGCAGGGGTGTGAGGCCTTGGGCCGTGTCCCAAGGCCGAGTAACCATCACAGGACCCGGTCACTGCTCTGGCTGGTGACAAGTTGAAGGATTGGCAGTGGGAGCTGTGCCTGCCTCCCCACCAGAGCACTTTGTTCAGCCTCAGAAATGCCCAGTGGCCTGCAGGCTTCCAGAACTGCTGCTGTCCCACAGTCAGGGGCACATGCTGGGAGGGCAGCAACGGGTCTGAGCGGGGCAGCCACGGCTGGAGCCCCTGAGCCCGGCACACCCGCCCTGAGCAGGAAGAGGAACAATAACCCAGAGCTGGCTAAAAATGAATTTTTCCCCTATAAAAAGGGAGGACCATTTCCACATTCACAGAAATCACCAAGTTGGAAATGCTGCTGGCAAGGAGGGGCCTGGGGAAGCACAAGAATGCCAGTGAGGAGGAAAGGGAAGGTGGGATGGCCAGCAGCAGGACAAGCTGCTGTTGGAAACTGCTTGATAAGGCGCAGCAGTGGCAGAGCCAGGAATGGCCACAGCCATGACAGTGCCACCATGCCACAAGTGACCAAAGTCCCCAGCACTGCAGGGACATCTGCACGGACACAGAGCAAACAGAAGCTGCCCTGCCTGTCGAGAAAATGGTGATCTCTTCCCATTTCACAGTGACAAAACACTTCCTACTCCACTCCAGTGTGTTGTTAAGCAACGAGTCTCCGGCTGGCCTGTGGTGAGCTGGCAGGCACGGCACTCAGCTGGCACCAGCCTGGGAGCAGGAGCACCAGCATCGCATCCACCTCTACAAGGGACTGTGCAGCTGTCAATGGAGGCACAGCTCACCCGGTGTGTGCCCCAAAACACCACTCATGCCAGGCTTGGGCACAACCTACATGGGCACTGTCAATGCAGCAGTGGCCATTTTTCCAGGCACCTAATTATTATTTCCTGTCTCCCTCCACCGTGGACTGACAAACCAAACCTCCCCATAGGCAGCAGGGTGCTCTGAGTGCCCCAGCACAAGTCACCAGTGCTGCCTGCCATGAACAGACAGGGCTTTTGGCCCTGAGACCCTGAAATGCTGGGGTAGCAGCCCAGTTTTGGTATGAGCTGCAGCACCATGATCCCACCATGCAGCCAGAGCCACTACCATCAGCTTTTCCAGGCAGCCCTGCCTCCTGCACCCATGTGCTGCTGGCAACCTCTGCCCTGGCTTGGACCATGCCCTGCACAAACCAGCACTGCACTCTCCCATGGCACCACTGGCTGCCCAAGGGGTGGGAGCCTGGGGGTGGCTTCACCACTGTGCCCAGGGACTGGCATTCAACCATCACAGTGTCACCCCCAGCCCACCAGTCCCAGCACTCGCCATGGCTCTGGCACCACAGCAGGGCCACTGGCGCCTCAAGTGCTGCCACGGGTCAGCGGTGCTGCCGCCGCCAGCCCCACACACGCTCCAACAACTGCAACAGGCAGATAATTGTGGTGGTTTAGGCTACTTTGCATTTACTCACTGGCAGCTGGCTGGAACCCACCCGTCACTGCAGCTCGGTTAACCAGCAGCACTCGACAAGCCACAGCAACGCACTCACCGGAGACTTATCGGCTGCGAAGCGGCACAGGCAGCAGCTTGCCAGGGTAGGACCAGCACTCAGGAGAGGGATCCCAATGCCATGGGGAGGGACCCCAGCAGCCCAAGGACTATGCAGAGGGAGGGAGATGCCAGCAGTCATTGCTTCTGCCTCCGACAGTCCTACTCCCTGGTGCTAATGGGGAGGCACTGCCAAACCTGACACAAAATCGGTGAAACCCACCCAAAAGGGGCTCTCAAAGGGCCAGAGAGCCAGAGACAGCAGCGAGGAAGAGGATGGGCAGGGTGAGGCTGGCAGCACTGCTGGGACTGGGGACAGCCAAGGGACTGATGTGACTGCACCAGAGAAGGGTTGCAGCACAGTGGCAGCAGGCTGGCGCCAGCAACAGGTCCCAAGCTGCAGAAGAGCCGGAGCACATCCGTGAGCAGACAAAAGGAGGGAAATGCCTCACGGGGTGAGGCCGGCAGTGGCACCTCCCCACGTGCCATGGGCACGGCAAAACACAACCACGCGCAGCAGCCACGCTGGGGCCGGGACACGCTCCACACGGGATGCTCCCTGCACACAGCCATCCCGACGACCCTCCTGTGGGCAGGACACCCCTGTCCTGGTGCTGGCACAGCCCCCGACAGCGGCCCCCTGCCCAGTCCCACGCCCCGCAGAACCGGGCAGGGGCCCAGCACCAGGCAGAGCCCTGTGAGGAGCACAGCGAGGGGCTCTGGCTGGAGCCACCCACCCATCCCCCGCTGCCCGCTGACCTCCCGGCGCGGGGGTGTCCGCAGCGCTGTCCTCCCCGGCAGGGCCCGGCGCCCCCCGCAGTAAACACGGACACGTGGTGTCTCGGCACCTCCGGGATCCCGCGATCGCTTCCAGGTCAGCGCCGGCCCCGCCGGCGGCCGCAGGGCCGGACCCGCACCCCGCGGTGGGGGCTCCGCTGCTGTCCCGGCCGGCGCTGCCCCTGCCCCTGCCCCTGCCCGGCGGGAGGGGCTCCTGCAGCCCCCACCGTGGGGGCCACGAGCACGGTCCCTGCAGGGCAAGACGTGGCCCCAGCCAGGCCCTGGGGCCGGTGCGAAAGGCACCGAGAGCGGCCGCTCCGCACACCCGGGGGCTCCGGTTCCCCCAGCACCGACACCCGCCCCGTGCCCGCCCCAGGGACCCGCTGGAGCCTTGTGCGGGGTGCCCCGTCCCGCACCACTCCCCGGGGCAGGCCCTGCTCTGCCCCACGCAACGCTCCGGTCCGCGCCCCGGGCAGCTCCGGGCGGGCGCTGCCGGCACCGCCGGCTCCCGTTTCGCTGCCTGCGCACTACAGGAAGAAGCAGAGAGCAGCTATTTCCTTCCAAAATGTCAGCTGCCTGCGCAGGGCAGCCTGCCCCGGGCTGCTGGCAGCCACCCCTGCCACGGCTGCCTGCGGGGAGCCCGCCGGGGAGCGGGGCCAGCACAGCCTCCTGCTCGCCCCACGGGCCCCCGTGGTGCCAGGGCCAGCACAGCCTCTGTCCCCGGCAGGTCGGCAGCGCTGAGCCCCCCAGAGCCCCCTGGCTGCCCAGCTGAAAGGGATGGGACGCTAAGGACCGATGCAGGAATTCGGCACGGGGGGTGACAGGACCCCCTGACCTGCACCCACCAGCTCTGCTCACACCCGCAAGGCACCAGAGTGGAACCCGCGCCGGGCACAGCCGCGTGCGGGGCAGCAGCGCCCGGGCCCTGGCCCCACTCAGGGCTGCACCAGGGCTGGTGGCACCGGGGCACAGTGGGGTCAGCACCGAGGGCCCAGGGCTGCTGCAGTGTTTGACACTGGCCTGTGGTTTCCAGCTCTGCCTGGGAGGCAGCAGCGCCCGCCGGCGCGGGAACGAGCTCCTTCTAGAAGCTCCGTGCTTTGATGGGGTTTGTCTGTCTCCCACAGTAAGTGGCAGCAGCCGACGGCTTCGCCCCAGCGGCATCGGGGAGGAGGCAGCTGAGCGCCCCAGCCCACGCTGGAAACCTCTGGGGCCAGGCACCGTGGGCCTCACGAAGGAGGTATGGCTGACTCTGGTAACAAAATGTGCCCCCCGAGGGCAGAGGCAATGGGCTTCATAGCCAGTGGGCAGAGACAAGACTAGCAGCATCAGGACCAGCCAGGAGTCCTGGCACCTCTGGGAGCCAAAAATGGAGAACTAGCACTGTTACAGGAACAAGGAAACCCCCGATGTGATCTGATGCTGCCAGGAGGCACAGCAGAGGTGCCCCAGCTGGGGACAGGTTCCTTGGGGGTCAGGGGCTGCTGGCAGCTCGGCTCACACCATGGGTGGGGGGCTGTGCCTGCCTGCCTGCCAGCACTTGCCATCCTTGGAAAAGGTTTTTCTCCTCCATTCAGACTTCCTCTTCCAACCACAGAGGCCCAGAAACCTGTGTCAAACCAAAACCACCAAAATCCCAGCAAAACCCCTCAATTCCAAGGGCTGAGACTGTGAGAGAAAACCACCCTGGGTGCACCAAAAGCCACCCCAGGACAGCCATGGCCAGATACAGGTGGGATTCCCCCAGACACTGGTGCATATAGCAGGACCAGCACCAGTGGGCAGAACATACCATGCAGGCACACTGGCAGAGGCCAGCACCCAAACAGCCCCATGGGCACGAGTCCAGCATGGATCCTGCAGGACAGTCACCGTGGGGAGCCCAATCCCAGCCAACACTGGTGCTGTCCCTGCCATAAACCCACAGACAGGATTAGAGGCTGGGCAGAACCTTAATTATTCCTGGCTCCCTGGGGCCAAGCAGCCAAATTAACCAGATGCAGCACTGCTGGGCTGGCACAGCAGGGAGTTGCTGGCTCTGACGTCTAGGGGCTTCCCCCAGGCTTGGTGGGGGAATCCTGGGGCAGGCACAGGGCCACTGCCCAGCCCCAGCACCCCTGCTCAGGCAGGCTCTGGCCCTCGCCTGGGATGGACATGCAGCCACCTCAGGCCAGGGAACTCGGAAAGGGATTTTCCCTCCACACTAATGACCCGCCCCAAGCCCCTGTAACGCCACGCTGAGGGGACAGCCCCAGGGTGCCACAGGTCCTGTACCTGCCCCCAGCATTGAGGCTACATCCAGCACAGCCCCTGGCTCAGTGCTAATCCTTGCTCAGACCTGGGCTAGCCCAGGAAGGATAGGCTGGGAGGAAGGACTTGAGGATAAAGATCATTTCAGCATCAAATTAGTCCTGATTGGGGTGATTGGGGTCTGCTGACACAATTTCATTTTCTCCGCCATGCTCCAGCAAGCACACACAATGGCTCTAATCCAGCCACAGCCAGGCTGGATTTTCCAGGCAGGACCCAGGTGGGCTAGGGGTGATGTGGGCAGCAGCTCCACACAGGGTGATACTCTCACACCAACTCAGTGGAGCAGGACAGAGAAGAGTAAGGCCTTGCATTTGGAACAGAGGATACACAGACATCCAGAGATGCTGGCAGCAGGCGAACTAGTCAGAAGGAGAATAAACCAACCAAAACGCCAATGGTTTGTGCAACAAAATTCTCAGTCAATCCCAGACAAGGGTGAAGCACAGTGTGCATCCACATGCACACAAACATATCCAGGTGGGAGAGCTGGGTTTCAGGTTTCCTGGCCCTGGATGGGTTCTGCAGCCCCTGGAGCAGCAGCAGCCACTGGCAGTGGCAGGACAGAGCCCCTGCCTCTGGGCTGCACCTTGAGCCCCACCGCAGCAACTCCGTGAGCAGGGCCAGGGCAGCTGCGCCCCTGGGGCTGGAGCCCGACAGCACCAGGGCCAGGTGTTCACACCAGGCAGGACAAAGATCATTTTACAGTGGTTCCAGCTGATGAGAGGGCTCAGAGCTGCCAGCAGGAGCTGCCTCTTTCTCTTCTAAAGGCTTTGCAGGGCCGTTGAATGAGAGAGACAAGAGGCCAGACGGAGCAAGCACCCAACACGTGGTGGGCAGGGCTGAGCTGACACTGCTCTGGCCCTTCAAGGCAGCAGTTTTCTGGCACCAGCCTTTTACCCAGTTCCCTCCCCAGCAGAGCTGTGCTATAAACCAGCATTTACAGTTCATAACACAAAGTTTCAGGGAAGATTGAGATTACAAAACTTACCAGTGACTGTTTGAACCGGGAGCGGGTTGTGACCATGCTGTGGTTTGGCTACGCCACTGTGGCTGCCCCAGCCCAGGGATCAGCTGCCCAGCAGCACATCACTCCTTGTGCAGTGGGAAGCAGGAGATGGCACTCAAGGAAGCGCTGGGCATGAAGTGCCTGTGAGCAGCCAGTGCTCCCAGCCCCTCTGGTGCAGCCAGATGGGTGGATTCTGCTTTATCAGCAAGTAAGCTCAGCCCTATCGTCCAGGAAGCTGTTCACAGTGCCTCCCCCTTGATGTTTCCCAACACGGCGGGAGCCACAGCGCACGGCAGCCTACCTTTTATCAGCCAGCAGATGTTGCTAGAACTGTTGCTGCATGCATGTAAAATTCAGGCATGCCCAGCGCCACTTGGATCCCTGCACCAGCCACGCAGTGCCAGGGTAAACACCCCCGCCCCCTTCCTCCCAGGATCAAAACACTTGGGGGTTGCAAAATAGACACCCCATGAAAGGAAAGGCATGCCACAGAAACATTACAGCTGTCGAGGCTACTTCTCCTGGAGTGTACTGGAGCCCTGGAGCCAGCAGCCGGCACAGCCTCCCGGGCCGGAGCTGCCTGCGCAGCCGCAGAGCCCCTCAGTGGCCGGTCCCAGTGAGGCTGGCACTGGCAAGCCCCTGCCCTCGACCCCCAGCACGCAGGGCCGTGCCCCAGCTGCCCAGCAGAGGCTGCTCCAAGGACAGCACCCACAGCGTGCGGGACACTGGGACTCGCAACAGCTGGACGGGCAGGGGGATGTGTCCCCCATGCAGGTACCCAGGGGATGCCATGGGAGGGAGGTCCCACTCACCCCACATGCTGCCCTGACGTGCTGGCCTTCCCACCAGTTCTCCCCAGCTGCCGTGAAGCCCATCAAGTACAGCCCAGCTCACAGTCATTCCTTGCAAACCAGAAAGTCATTTCCCAGCTGATGGGGCCACTTCACTGTACTCGGCTTAGCACAGTCACCGCTCTCCGCCCACACCGTGAAGGAGTGCAGGGAGCAGGGATTTTTTGCAAGCAGGGTATCTGGGTTTTGCTGTCACTTGTGAGAGAGCTGGGAAACCCCATGGCAAAGCCTTCACAGTCACTCTGGAGTCAGCACTTCCCCTGCTGTGAGAGGGGAAGGTCCCTCCAGGGGCTCCATGTGCCCTGCACTGAGCATCCACAACTGCAGCTCCCTGTCCAGCATCGCTCATCCTGTCCCAAAATATCAGCCTCAGCACAAGGCAGGTGCAGCAGAGCCGTCAAGGTGGCTCTTATGACAACTGCAGGGGCAAAACATTTCTGAGGGAGGACACTGTCAAGGTGTCACGAAATGCAGAGTGGGTGACAGTCATCCATCACACTCCATTTCCAGCCCAGCTCTCCTTTGCCCCCAGGCACACACTGTTGGCATCTCTCAACCTGCAACAGAGCTCCTCCTCCTCATGCTGCACCTACAGGACAGCCTGGCTCGGCCCAGCCCTCCTTGGGCCCAGGGACCAGCTGCTCCCCAGGAATGGTTATAAAACCCAGGGAGACAGTGTCCATGCTCACATTCAGGACCTTGGAACCATGTCAGATCAGGCTGCGATCCCTAAGGCTTGAGGAGCACCAAGGCCTGTGGCAGGTGACTCTGACACATCCAGTGCCTCCCCTCCCTCGGAGCCACATGCACAGGGCACAGCCAAGCTCAGCACTGGACCCAAGCAAACCTCCCTCCAGCATGGCTGCAGTGCTGGTGCAAACGTGCTGAAGCAGGAGGGCAAACCTCAACTCAAAAATCACCCCGAGGGAGCACCACAGCTGCAGCCAGCCCAGGGCCATGCTCCCCGCCACAGGCCTGTCCTCCTGGAGTCGGGACCCGGAGGGCAGAGCTCCCACAGTGCAGAGCTGATTCCCGGTGCCCATGGTGGCAGACAGGCTCTCCAGAACACCCCAAGGTGCCCACACCAACTGCCCTCACCCATGCCACTGCTGGGGCTCGTGCTGCTCCGGGCACAGGCAGGAGTGCTGCAGGGACATGGGGTGACTATGGACAGCCAGCACAGGGAGCCAGCCCATGGCCAGGAATGTCCTGCTCTAACCAGGTGACCCACACCCCAGGGACATCGTGTGCCATGTCCCTTCCATGGGCGACCCACGCGGCCCCGCCCAGTGTCCAGCGCTGCCTCCCCTCGCAACGTGCCCCAGACCCCGCGAACGAAGTGCTGCCGGTCACCGCCCGGCCCTGCCCTGCCACGGGGCACCCAGCACGGCACACGCAACTTGAACGAGCCGCCGGCCCTGCCTCGCCACAGCTGCCCCCGGAGGTGTCACCGCGTCGGCGGCTCCGAGTGCGCCCGGCGGTGCCGGTGCCAGGTGGGCACCGGAATCCCGGAGCGGCTCTGCCTCGCGGCTGGAGCTGCCCAGGGCCGGCCGGGCACGGAGCCCTGACAGCTCCGAATCCCGCGGGACAGGTGGTGCCCCGGGCTCGCAGTCCCCGGCCGCGCCCGAGCTGGGTGAAAGGCCACCAGGCGCTGCGGTCCCCGCGGTGCCACCGCTCCCGCACCGCGTGTCCCCCCGTCGGCACCGGGGTCCCGCCACCCCGGGACAGTCCGCTGCCCGCGCCCGTCGCTGCACAGGACCCCGCCCGCTGTCCCGAATCCTCTGGCTGCCCCGGGACCGGCGCTCGGGGCCGCTCCGGCGGGGCCCTGAGGGGAGAACCGGCCCCGCTCGGCCGGGAGAGGAGCACCCCCGTTCCGGGATGCGCCGGGCACCGCGACGGGCCCTCCGCGCCCTGGAGCGCCCCCGCTCGCCGCCTCCGCCCGCCCCGAGGCCGCGGGCCCGGCCGGGTCC
>VWZD01006991.1:257835-276270 GCA_013396695.1 Sakesphorus luctuosus
CCCGCCCGCCCGCCGGCACCGGGCACCGGCACTGGAACCGACACCGGGCACCAGCACAGAGCGCTGGGACCAGCACCGGGCACCAGCACCGGACACCGACACCGGGCACCGACACTGGCACCGGGCACTGGGACCGGCACTGGCACCGAGGACCGGCACCCGGTAATGGCACCGCGTGAATGACACCAGCACCGGCACCAGGGTTTGGCACAGGGTGCCAGAAGTGCATAACGGCACTAGCACCGGGTAACAGCACCGGGCACGGACAGAGCCCAGGGCAGCTTCAGCACCGGCTCTGGCAAAGGCACAAACCAGCACCGGCGTTTGGCACTAAGTACCGGGGAAGCCCAAAGCAGCACCGGGCCTTGGTGCTGGGAGCAGGAATGACCAAACTGGTACCAGGTGGCCACAGACACGACTGCTGGGCTACCTTGTGTTGACACGGGGCCCTCTGAGTGAAGCGACCGTGGCTGCCTGATGCCAGGCTGCAGGCCCAGGGTTGTGGCCATGTGCACAGCCAAGTCCGCAGCGCTGCCACAGCCTCGGGCACCCGCAGGGACAGGACGCTGCATCCCCTCTCCTGAGCTGCCACGTCCCCTGCACGCTGCGAGGAGAGCCGAGGTGCTACCGGCTCCGCTGGGGTTGCCCACACAGAGAAAGGTGGCAGCAGCCACGAGAAAACCTTCCTGAGGGGCTTTTGCACAGCTGCCACCCATAGCAGACCCCTCCCGGCAGCACTGGCACCGCAGGGCGATGGGGCACCCCAGGCGGCTGTGCCCGGTGATGGGCAGGGGTGGTGACAGGAAGCAATACTGGGTGTGCTCGTTCTGCCCCAGCGCTCTCGCCCACCGCATGGGATCTCCCGGGCTTTCACTTTCGTTACCAGTTCATCTTCTGTGGCCTCAAAGAAACTCCGGAGGGAAATTCGGCCAGCCCAGGGCCCTGTTCTGCTCTGGGCTGCTAGAAGCATGGATGACCCCGGGGTGGTGAGCACCCAGCCAGCACCAGCCCTGGAATCTGGGAGGGATGGGTGCATCTCTCCTTGTGCCAGCACTGGAACAGGATCGCCCTCAGACAGATGATTGCCACAGGCAATTGCAGATCACTTGGCTGCTGTGTCAGAGCACAGCCCCAGGTTCCCACCTCTCCATTGCTTTTGTACTAGAGTCCTCCAGCTTGGGCTCCTCACTGCCTTGTCCAGCTTCACACATCCAAGAGATAAACACCTGTGGACTGGGCAGGAACCAGACCAGCACCTGCTCCGTACAAACGGCATCCACAAGCTGGGGCTTTCTGACTCACCTCCTCCCTGCCAGCCTTGTCTGTGCCTGGAGCAGCTGTGGTGAACAGGCCAGCCCAGGGCAATGCAACTCCAGCCCGAGCAGCCCCCATCTCTCACCAAACGTTTTGCTGCCTGTGCTCATCCACTTGGTAGCATTTCATGCGTAGGGTCTGACACATCGCTGCTGAGACACCACCAGCAGAGCCCTGGCTGTGATTCCCAGTGCTCCTGCAGTGCTCTGGACCTCTCAGGAAGGTGAACTGGGACTGCAGCAAGGTGGGGAGGGGTGCCCAGCATGAGGCCAGCAGCTTCCACACTCCCTTTGTTTGTATCCACTGAGACAAAGGAAAAGGAATGGGAAATGCAGCCCACTGCCCTGGTTCCTGCCTGCCCTGCTCAGTTAGGACGCTCTCGGTCCAGCAAGTTGCATCACACAGACACACAGCTTTCACAATCCCTGGCCCACATAACTCATCAGCATAGTCAGCTGGGCACTGGCTGCTCAGGCCAGAGAATCAAGGTCACACACAATGTCCGTGGCTGCTGGGGCTCTGTCTGGGCACTGCAGGTCCAGGGGAATACAGAGGGTCTGGGTATGCAGCACTCCCTCTGCCAGAGACCTGCACAGCCACACGTGTTTGGGAAGAGCTGGAAGATGTACACAAAACACTCTCCATTTCATCTCCCTTCCCTCCCTTCTTCCTCCCCTTTTTGGTAGAAAGGGGAGAAATAGGAGAAAGAAATCAGTGATGCAAGAGAAAGAGGAGAGGACTCCATGCTGGGAGGGGAAATGGAATCCAATAAAATCCAATCCAATCAAATAACAGTTTTGTTTTAAACAGATCCCAAGGAAAACTCTGAGCTGGCTGGTGGAAATGTCACCCAACAGAAATTCCTCTTTTCTGGAGGAAGAGAACAAGGGAGCAGCAGCTGCAGCAGTGACCTGCAGCCTGGAGAGGCTGCCCCTGGCTCTGCTCCAGCACTGCCCCGACTTGGCCCCAGCTCTGCCTCAAGTCTGGTCCTCAGAAAGTCTCAGAAAGCCTCTGGGAAGGTGAGCAGTGTCCAGGCTGAGCTGCAGCCGGACGTGTGGTCACCTCACATGAGCTCAGCAGGATGCCAAGTGATGCTGTGCATTCCAAGGATAGAGGTAGCCTGGGGTTTTGTATGTGATTTCCTGGAAAATTGCCTCTGCGTTTGGAGCAGGAGCTCAAGGAGTGCAGGCAGAACAGCCTTTCTCTCTAAGTAGCATTTCAAGGGTCTTAATTATTTCTCAGGAGTGGAAACATTTATTTAGGTGTCTCTGGAGAGGTCCTGAGGTTTCTGCCTGCTGCTCTCCCCTTCCCAAAGCCCTCCCAGCACTTCCTGCATGGAAAGCTCCTCTACAACCCTCCCCGCTGCTCCTGGGATGTGCAGGGTGTAGTGCTCAGGGCTTGGACAAGGTACAAACACCCAGCCATGTCACCTTCAG
The DNA here is from genome assembly GCA_013396695.1 of Sakesphorus luctuosus. Classification (NCBI taxonomy): domain Eukaryota; kingdom Metazoa; phylum Chordata; class Aves; order Passeriformes; family Thamnophilidae; genus Sakesphorus; species Sakesphorus luctuosus. The sequence goes on from VWZD01006991.1 coordinate 260,586, forward strand.
GGAGGACACAGACTGAGCTCCATCCTCTTGAGTTTACCAGGAAGCAGGAGGTCTCATGAAGAATCCCAGTCACATCCTCTCACTGCTTTGGGTCCCTCACACTCCCAAGTTTGTGCTGAGGCCACAAAATCCTTTTGTGAGAATCCAGCCCAGCTAATGCAAAACAGATGAATCCCAAAATTAGTCACAGCTTCATGTTTTCCCACAAAGGTCCCATTGGAGAACCAGCCCAGATGGGCCCCAGAGGGTTCCAGTCCTGGTGCTGGTGTGAAGGGTGGCCTGTGGAGATCAGGGCCAGCAGCTGGAGGGACTGAGGAGCACCACAGACCTTGCTGGGGCCTGGCCAGCCTATGGGCACTCGGGAAGCTCATCACTGGCACAGGCTCAGCCCCACGGTGCCTTGTGCCAGCAGGAAAGGAGGATCTGCTCCAGCAAAAACCTGGAAATGGCGTTTTACGTAAAGAGGAATTTCTGCAGGAAACCTTCCAGCCACTCAGACATGGCTGGTAACAACCCAGCAAAAGCTCAGCCTCGACAGCTGAGCAACACCATTGCCTGGGCAAAGGCTCTTTGTTCCCTCCATAATTCCTCCAGCTTGGAAAAGACATCCAGTTTCTGCAACTGGAACACCTAGAGAATTGACAGCCCAGCTGGGTCTGGGGTGGGCACCAGAACCTCCCATCAGTCCAGTGAGCACTGCAGCCTCCCTGGGGCCCAGCAGCACCCACAGCCCAACCAGAACACAAGAACACAAGCATCTCATGACCCCTGCTCAGTGCCAGGACTGGCTGGGGGCACCCAGAGCCTGGACAGCAGAGCAGCACTTGGCCCTGCCACCCTGCACTGCTGCATCCCCACACCCCCATGCAAGCCCCTGTATCCCTGTACATCCCTGTGCTCCCCCTGCTTCCCTGCTCTCCCTCGCAGAGCTCAGGTTGCCACAGTAACCGCTCTGCCCCAGCTGCTCCTGCCATAAACACGCTGCCATGGGTCAACCCAGTCCAGCACTGCACCAGGGCCAGGGCTCTTCACCATGTGCGAGGGTGAGCTGAGGCCACAGCACTGGTGCTACCACAGCCAAATACTGCACTCCGTGCCAAGATGGGATTCCTGTAGGGAAAGAGGCAGGCTGTGTCCTAATGGCATGGTCACCAGTTGGGCTGGCAGGTGATGACTTTGGGGACCACCCTGTGCTGAAGCTCCAAGTCTGATCTCTGCCATACCTGGCAGTGGGAACTGCCACTGCTTGGCTCTGCTCTGCTGCATATTAAAGTCTGAGCATGATGCAATATTTGACTGTTGTGTTACAAGTGCTAAAAGCAGGGACTGGGGTGGCTCTTGGCTTGGGCAGCGATGGCATGTGCTCTGCTGCTCAGAACGTGTACCTGCAGGAAGACTTTTCCCAGTGCCTGGGAGGGCCAGAGGAGACCCTCAGGCAGGTCTCTGGGCAGGTGGCAGCTGGGCCCAGGGGGTCTCTACCTCCCACCCCACTCTGCAGCACTGCTCGTTCAGTTGCTTGGCTCAGGAATGGAGCTGGAACCAGAGCCACAGCTGAGCTGTGGCCTCCTAATCCCTGTCTGCTGGTTTATTCCCAAGGAACTGTCAATATTGCACAGCCCAGACAGGCCTGGGGCCAGCAGGACCCCGGGGGCCAGTGTGGCCCCACATGAGTTGCCCACTCCGGACTGCTCACGGCACGAGGCTGCCCTGCCAGGTGGCTGCCCCTCCCCGCAGGGCCGCCCCGTGCCCGTCACGCAAGTGTCTGCATCCCAAGCAGATTATCTGCATTTGGAATCCCCTAATCCGTTTGCATGTTTGGCTCAGACACTGTCCCTGCTCCTCCCCGTTGCGCTGCAACTCTGGGCAAGGAGCAAAGCCATCCCGTGACCTCCTTTCAGAATCACAAACAACCCCGTGCCCCAGCATGGGCAGAAAGCACAGGCTGCAGCCCCCCCCGGGTGACTGTGACAGCAGGAGGGGGACATGCTGTTGTCAAGTGTCCCTTGCCCCAGCTGCCCCCTGTGCTGCAGGGGTCTCACCAGCCCAGCACAGGGACCTTGCCTGGGAGCTTTCTCCTGCTGCACATCAGGGTCCAGCACTTCCCAGCCTGCTGCCAGCCAGAGCACAGACATGGGAGCAGCAGCCCATTAACCACAATACTCAGTGCTGTCCCCTGGCTAAGCAGGACATATTCCAACAGGGATGCAGGGGACACAGGGAGAGAAGAAACCCTTAATCTACAGGAGTGCAGGATGGGACACCACGCTCCTGACACCAAATGGTTGTGGCAACTCCAGGGTTTACAGATGGGTAAGAAAATTCCTCACGTCTGGGTTCTCAATCCCCTGCTGCAGCTGGAGCTGCCGGGGTAGAAGGATGTCCCTGAGGATGGGCTGGGCCTCCTTCCCCTGTGAGCTGCCCACTGCACCCCACCCGGCCTCCACCACCAGCAGCCCAGGCTTCACCACTTGGAGCTGGGTAACAATGCCATGCAGCTGCCTTGGGAGCAGGGACAGCTTTGTGGGGGCTGTGCAGAGCCCTGGTTAGCTTTGACAGTGAAATGGAGGGTCATGGGCAGGGCTGGTTCCTGGAGCAGGGACACATGGTGGTCTCAGCACTCAGCTCACACCCAAGCAGGATGCTCCACGGTGCAGGGAGGGCAGAGGAGGTTCCAGGGCACCTCCAGCACCTGAAGCACCACAGCACAGCCCCTTCCACATGACGTGCATGAACAATCCCCCTAATCCTGCTCTGACAGAGCAATAATCTCTCCATCTTGGCCTCACCAGAGCACAAACCCTAGAACCATACTGTGCTCTGTAGAGATGTGGAGGGCCACAGACGCAAGTGCTGTGGAGGGATCTGCAGGGGTCCTGCAGGAGATGTTGGTGCTCTATGGCCAACTTGCTCCCAGCCATGCGCACCCACGCACCCCTTGCCCTGCAGAGCCTGGGACCTGATGCCCCAAACTCCAGCCCAGTCACCCACAGCCCACTGACCCCCAGGGCAGAGGCACTGGCAGGAGTCGTGGTGCAGCCCCAGGCACTCGGGGCTGGAAGCAGCCAGAGAGGGCCCCAGCATAGCCATGTCCTCCCACGCTGGCACCAGCATTTCCTTTACACAGGTGAAGGAGACCCAGGCACAGCTCTGGGGCAGAGAAAGCAGCCATGGGCTAGGGCTCAGCAAGAGCCCCCCACATGCCCCCATAAGGGGCAGTTGTTGACACGTGCTGGGCATGTATCGGCAGCACTGGAGCTTGTTCGTGCCGAGCAAACCGCAGCTGCAGCACCAGGGCCACGTTTCACTGACGGAGGCCCCAGTTCCTGGAGTGGGGTCAGGCGGGTGCTGCAGGCAGGGCCAAGTTCACACCCCAAAACATGTCATTTCAGGGCCTTTATTTTGGAGAAAGTTAAAGTCTGTAGATACAGCAATAAAATATACAAAAAATAAAATTTTTTACAATATTGAATGCTGCCCTGGGCTCCAGGGACTGCAGCTGGAGGCAGCTATAGTGAGCACAGGGCCCTCATGCCCTCTGAGCATACCCATGCCCAGCCATGCACCCCCCATCCTGCTCCCACACAGTTCAGGGGGGCTGGCCTGGGCCTCACAAGCCCCAGGAGTTCTTCCTGCTGCCCTCTGGTTCTCTGCCTGCTGGCTGTGATACAACTTGGGGAGGGGGCAGCTCTCCCACTACTTCCCTTTCCCCTCCACTGCTCATCCATGTCTGTCTGCCCACTGCATGGAAAGGGCAGAAGAGCCTCCCATTCTGGCAAATGCAGGATCACAAGCACTGACCCCCCCAAAAGCTGGGACACCTGCCCTTCACAATACCCACTTCTCCATCACGTGCTGCTCCACAGCAGGTTCCTCTCCCTATGTCCATCTGCTGCCTTCAACTCTTGTCCCCTCTCACCTTATTTAAAGGCCAGCCTCCAACAGAAATGCCACATGAAGCCCCCAAGAAGCTGCAGAACCCCTGCCTGTCCCCTCACAAGCCAGAGGGAAAGAACAGACCATGTGACCCACTGCAGACCACACTGGCTCGAGCAGTTCCCCAAGGTCCAGCAGGTCTAACTCACACAGCATGCGAAGTACAGCTATGCTCTCAGCCTGGCCCCAGGGCAGCCACTGTGGTTACACCCAGGTCCCAAAACTGGCCCCAGCTGCAAACGCTGCTCATATGCAGGCACCACTGCCTGGAGGCAGCACTGCCCTGCTCTGGGCACCTTCTGCCCCACGGGGACAACAGCCATCCCAGCAGGAGTCCAGGGCTGCTGGCACTGGCCAGAACCCTGCACTCACAGCAGGAAGATGGCGACAAGCACAAGCAGCTCCCAAACATCCCTGCTCCCACCAGAGCCCAGGCAGAGTCCAGTGGGAGCATTGTCCTAGCAGGGCAGGAGCACCCAGGCACATTCCCCTTCAGCTCTGAGCCCTGGGCTGGTCCTCCTGGCAAAAACCAGGGCAGGGGGAGGCAGAGGGCAGACCCTCCTGCACCCCGCAAGTTCTGGGGGGCTCTGGGCAGCTGAAGGGCAGCTGCTGCACGGCCGATGCCCTCTGCTAATCCAGGCTCAGAAAGTCTTGAGGGTTTGGGCTCTGGCAGTCAGGGCAGGAACTTCCAACCCTGGGACTGGGGCTGCAGAAGCATTTGTAGGAACTGCGGCTGCGATGGGAGGCAAATAGGCACTTAAATGAGCAAAAATAATAAAAAACTGTTATGAAGGAACTAGAACAATGTTCATCCCTCTGCCCCACAGACAAGCGACACCGTGCCAGAGAGGGGCTGCTCCATGGGGGCAGGCAGGGAACTGCGGGCACAGACCCAGCCCCAGCTGCTCCTGAGGACAGGCCTGGAGCAGCCACGGCCGAGTGGGACAAATCTGGGGGAACTTTCTGGAGGTGGAAGGCCGAGCCCGGGAGGGCCCCACACACCACGGCAGCCCCTCACATTGGCGAGGACGCACACTCCGGGGTCAGCTCCATGTCGAAGGTCAGCGACTCTGCGGGCAGACACAGCGCGGGTTACGGGGCTCGCGCGTGGCCCCGTCCAGGGCCCCCTGCAGCCCCCCCAGACTCACCGAACTGCCCTCCCGCCGTGGCCTCCGCGCCCTCGCTGCTGTTGCCGAACTGCATGAGCGAGTCCAGGGTGCGCGGGGACATGGGCAGGTCGATGGTATTGCTGAAGGAGGTGCTGTTTGAGGGAGGAAAAGCACAGAAACCGCCGGAGTCAGGGCCTGGCCAGAGCTCTCACATCCCCTCTCCCCACTGAGGGGCCATTGGGCCGTGCCAGAGACCTCCAGAGGAAAGAGTTCTCCAGAGGAAAGGGGCCCCAGAGGGGAAGAACAAGGCTGTGGTTTGGGCAGCAGCTGGTGCCTAGCTCAGCCCCTGCCATTACCCCCAGGCTAGGAGCCCCAAGGCACCTGGGCAGAACCCAGGCAGAGATGGGAAGGAAGGAAACTCCTCTTCAAGCAAAGTTGAGCACACAACCACCCACCAAGCACTGACAGACACCCCCCAGGAACACTCACGGGGTGACACAGATGAACTTGGTCTTCAGGTATGGAGCAGCACCTGCAAGGAGAGAGCAGCCTTGTCAGCAGCCACCCAAGGATGAACCCCACTCTCCTCCTGCCTGCACCCTATGGGACCCCACGGCTGGTTCCACACTGTGGCTGTGCCCTCCAGGGATAGCAAGGGGTCCTGGCTGGTGACAGCTCTTCCAGTGCTGTCCCTGGAGCCTCCCTGTGACACACGAGCCACGGAAAGTCAACAACTACCTGAGTCCGTTGCTTCCGAGTGCTCCTGGCTCTCAGAGCGGCAGTACTTCCCGAACGCCTCCTCCTTGGGGATGTCTGGGTACAGGTACACCAGCGGGGACACCAGGATGTTGGTGGCATCCATGATTTTGTAGCCCATGATGATCTCCGCAAATGACATGTTGTTGAGCTGCTGCTTGGTGTAAGGCTCCACTGACTGGATCTGTGTCTTCCCTGTGCAAGAAGAACAATTTTGGCAGAGGTCAAAGGCAGAGCCTCCCTCAGAGACCCCCTGAGCAGAAAGGACGAGATGGGCTTGGGGCACCCAGCAAAACACAAGGCAGGACTGGGACATGCCAGCTGGATTCAGTGCCATGGAAAACCATGCCAACAGCAGCACATGGGCAGGGACACTCAGGAGGCAGAGACGAGCAAAGGGCAGCCAGGCTCAGGGGGTTAACCCAGGCGGAGGGCTTGCTGGGACAAGAACAAAGGACAGGGGGTCCCAAGCCTCCTTAAGAGCCTGAAATGCTCAGCCAGGCACCCAGGGCACCCAGGGAGAGCTCTTACCACTGATGTCCTTCTCCACCCATGTGAAGGTGATGCCACCCTCCTTGCTGCTCTCGCTGAAGCGCAGCAGGAAGGTCCCCGGGGGCTTGGTGCTCAGGATGGCTCGCTCCCGCTCCTTGCTGATGAACCCCATGATGTACCTGGGCAGCAGGAAGCAAAGGCTCATCAGGGCATGGGCACAGCTCCTCCAGGACGTGAGCCCTGCCACCTCTGCTCAACAGCAGGATCTGGCCTGGCCACTGACATTTTAAGGATTCCTAGCTAGGTTTTCACTCTGAACCAGCAAAAAGCATCCCAGGGGAGCCCACCTGCACGTGGACAAGGCATCTCACACCTTCAAAATGAGACCCATGAAACCCCTCCCAAGGCCCAGCCCAGCCAAAGACTCTGGGCTGGCACTCACCCTTCGTTCCACAGTGCCAGGATGTACTTTTTCACCAAGTCAATGATGTTGTCCAGCCAGACCCAGAAAGAGAAGCCTTTGCCAGCCATGTTCTCCTAAGGATAAGGCAGAGAGACTGTGAGCACAGTTTGGGGGAAGGGAACAGCCAAGGGAAGGTGCTCAGGGCAGAGGGGAAGTTCTACCTTGCAGAACTTGGCCCAGGTGATCTGACAGCCAGAGTAATTCACACCTGGTCCTGGTAGAGAACAGAAACATGAACATTTAAATACAGCTGTTCTTCCAAAGACACCATTTCCACAACTCGAGTTTTGTGTCATTTGGGAGAAAACCAAACAACTGAAAATTACAGCTTCTTTGCCAAACATGGGATCTCGCTCCTGGATGGCATGTATAGGTGGGGAGTGACCCTGAGGGACAGCAGAGACAAGCAGGACACCCAGCTGGGTCACCCAGCACTTACCCAGCAGTTTTTCTGCCAGTGTGGTCAGCTGCTCAATGCTGAGGCCACGCTTTGTGGTGGAGGAGAACTGCCAGCTCAGCACCTCTGCCACCTGGTCCCAGGTCCCGATGGGTGGCTTGGTGAAGAAGTTCACGTTCTGCACCAGGAAACACATGGCCCTAAGCGGGACACAGGAAAGGAGCAGGGCCAGGTCCTGCCCCAGTCCCACTCCCCAGTTCCAGCTTCCCTCTCCCCCTGGGACACACCTGTCCTGACACCTGCCCTGCTGCCTCCCCATGCCAACCCTACCTTGGGGTTGTTGGTCAGCATGTTGTACCACAGGATAGATGCCCAGGCATTGGGCATCTGGCAAATGTTGGAGATGACCACCACAGGAAGCGAGTGGGTCTGCAAACAGAGGATGTGACCATGGGCTGGGACATCTCCCAGGGCTCTTCTGCATCCAGGCCCATGGCGGCGACAGGCAGTGACCTATGTCTCACCTCCAGGTCGATCTTCAACCCCTGGTGATACACCTCTGTCTCAAAGGTGATGAGGTGCAGCTCCTCGGTGACTATCAGTGAGGCCTAGGGTAGAAGGGGACACCATGAGCACCAGCAGACTGCTGCTTGGCTCTGGCCTGGCAGCTGCCAATGTGCCAGTTGCTGCCTGCAGACTCCCCACCCTCAGGGCAGGGCTCCTGCACCCCCCACTCACGTCACAGTTGGCTCGGCCTCCGTTCCCACAGCGCTGCTCCCTCAGTGTCTGTGGAGAGAGGGACAGGCTGCAACCACACCGTGACAGCACCCAGCCCAACAGGAGCAGCCCGGGAGCTCATGGTACCCACCAGGTGCTTGAACTCTGCAGAGAGGCTGCCATTGTTCGACTCCTCCATGTTCATGACCTTGGTGTTGGTCCCCAGGATGTTAAACTTCCGGGACCTGGGAAAAGACGGACTGTGGCTGACAGGGCCCTCTCGGAGAGAATGTGCAATAGGATGTTTGCCAGGAATAAAACCAGGAATAGAAAAAAACACCAAAACAAACATTGCACTTACCCTCGAAGTGCTGCAACATCCCCAGAGTCTCTAGAAAAGGGGAGAGAGACACCAGGTCATGGCCATGGACTTCCCACCTTGAGCAGACAGCTGGTGTGCAGCACTGGTTGCATCACAGCACAAGTCCCAGGAACCCCCTAGGCTGTCCCTCCTACATGGGGACAACCCTCAGGACCCAGTGCCACTCTGCAACCTTCCCTTTGACTGGGTATCACGCTGGCCCTTGGTGTGGAGATGGGGCCCAAGTCAAGGGCAGCAGGAGCCAGTGTCCGCCCAGTAAGCCCACCCAGTGCCACTAGAAAGGGAGCACTAGAAAGGGACTCACTTGTCAATGCAGACTTTGATTTTCAGCTGATAGTTTAGCTCTGGAAACTTGACCAGCAACCTGCAAGAGTCAGCAGACACTGAGTGTGAACACTGTTCATGGAAACACTTCCTGTTCATCGGGCACAGCTGGGTTCCAGCAGCATGGACCAGCTCCTTCAGCATCCCTGGGCCCATCTCACACAGGTGTGGGCCACATCAGCCCTGATACTTGCCCCCAGAACAGGGGAGGTGCTGATGCTTCACTGGACACCCTGAGGAGCTTGTCCGGGCTGGTGACTGCCCATACCATGCTCTGAGCAAACACCCTCCACGCCGCTCTGCGCCAGGGGCTGCCATACGCCAAAGGGGCAACAGGGGCACAGCTGGGAGAGGACAAGAAAGCTCCAAGCAAAGTGTCAGAGCAGCCTCCCTCCATTGAGGCTGGCAGGGAACACAGCCCATCTGAGCAGCAGCTGGCCAGGGATGCACTGACACTTCCACCGCCCACCCCCGCAGTGGGATTTACCAGAACCGGCTGCCTCCAGGAACATGGCAAAGCCTCAGCCAGCCCTGCAGTGAGTCACACGGGCAGCATTCTAGCCTGCAGGGATCCATCCCACTGGGATCCACCCCCTCCCAGCACCTGTGCTCCTCAGATAAGCTGGGGCATGCATCTGCACCAGCATCTCCTTTGGAGAGTGATCCCTCTCCACCCTCCCTCACCCACAGCCGCAGCGACCCACCTGACTTTGGTGGTGAACTGCACACCCGTCTTGATGACGAGGGGCCGGTCGGGGTGCATGGGCATGCAGGGCTGCCTCTCCACAACGAAAGCGCTGAGGAACAGCAGAGAGACCACAGTCAAACCTCACTGCCCACCCTCCACCCACGGCCAAGACTGGGACTGCCCACAGCTCCCGCCTGCCCTTGGCACCTTTTCATCAGGTTCCTGAACAGCTCCACAATCCGCTCCTCCAGCATGGGCCGGTGCTGGACAATTGGGTCACCCTTGTAGGACACTTTCTGCTGGAGTTCTTCCAACTTCTTGATCTGCTGCCGGGTCTGTAGCTGCGATTCAGCAAGAGAGGTTATCCTAGAGGAGATGCGAGAACCAGCATTAGCTCTGGCTGCGGAGCCTGCACACTCCCAGTATGCAGAGCCCTTCTCTTTCCAAGCAAAGGGACATTTTGCATGTTAAATGGAGACCAAACCAGCTGAGAACTGAGCGTGTCTGTGGCTCCCAGTCCAGCATGCTTTTCTAGGCCATGTATTACAAACAAAACCTGCATATGCCCAAGTTTTGCAGACACAAGATCAGAAACTTTCTGGCAGCCTCAGAATCCCCCGACCTGGGGCTGAGGACACCAGGACACCATTCCAGCACCAGTGCCCACCATCAAGGCTCAGTGTGATCAATGGGTTACACTGAGACATGCAGGTATTGGAAGCCATGTTGCAAGCATATTTCCAGAGGCAAAGAGCTCATTTCCACAGCAGATGTGTGAGTACTACTGCTCTGGGGACTGACACAGCCCCAGCCAGCTCTCACCAGTTCTCAAGCCGGTCCAGGCAGATATTGGGTGGGCCACCGATGCAGGCGATTTGCTGCCGCCTCTTCCAGTCTGCCAGTTCCTCATCTGCCAGCATCTTCTGCACATACTCCATGGCTGACAGCAGCCCAGCCAGCTCACTCACTATACCCTGCCAAGAGAGAAAGCAGAACCTTCAGCACACTGCAGCTCCTCCTGAGGTTGGCAAGTTTCACATTCACAGACAAGGAAGTTGCCCAGGGTTGTGCTTCCAGCACTGCTTCTGGTTCTGGCCATGTAGGAACACCAAACTCCAACCCTGAAGAAGGAGGATCTGCACCTGAGGGGATCTGGAGTGCTGGTTGCCCCACATACCCTGCGCATCTGGTCCAGTGCCGTCAGCATCTGCTCCAGCTGCTGCATCTTCTGCCGGGTCACCGACTGGTTGTTCCCGTTCAGGTCCTGCATGTCTGTGTGGAGGTGAGAAGCTTCAGCCACAGATGTGGACTCTTCCCACCCTCCCAAGTGAGACACAAGCACAATAATTCCATGGCAAAGCACAGGCATCCTGAATGCCCCCAGCAGCCAAGCAGGAATCTGGCACAGCCTTGGTGGCTCTCCTGCACCCACAGGGACCATTCTCTCCCCATCCCACTGCTGCACTCACAGAACTCTGGTTCAGCTCTCCCAAGTGCAGCATTAGTGGCAGAAACAAAAAAACAGGTTTCTCCAATTGCCACGCATTTGCCTGAGCACCTTCCTGCTGGGAGCTGAGGCTGGAACACACCCTCCAACAAGTTTCCTTGCAGGAACACACTGTGGTTTGAAGACACTAATGAGCTGTCATTACCTCCTTGGCTTTTCAAAGTCTTGTAGTTAAAATCAAAGTCATCCTGGAGATTCTCCACCACTTTCATCTTCTGCTCCAGATCCTGCAAGGCAAGAGATGTGGATTCATCCAAAGCACTAAAGCATCGTGGTGGGTAAAGCAGGAGGTGTCCAGGCAGACATGTACCTGCACCCTCTTCCTGACATCCTGCAGGTGCTGCTCCAGCATCTGCTGCTTCTCTGTCACCACAGCTGCTGTCGGATGTGTTGCCTGTCCCCCTTGCTGCAGAGGGGACAAGGAGGGCATTAGGACAGGGCTGTGACCCAGGGATGCTCCCTCCCAGCCTCAGAAGGTTCTGCAGGGTCTTCATCCTGTCCCTAACACATGCCAGGACTGCTGGCTGCTCACTTCAGCATCAGCTCTGGGGTGGCACAGGGGTCAGGGCACTACTCACATGAGGGTGAGAGGAGAGATGGAGGCACCCAGCTCACAGCCCCCACTCAGAGCACCCAGGCTGTGTCCTGGCTGTTGGGAATGAGGATGAAGGCCCTGGAATACCTGGCCACTGACCTGGGTTGCAGTGGCAGCTGTCTGGAGGAGTCGGGACTCTTCCCACAGGCAGCGAGCTACGATGCGAGCGATTTCCATTGGCTTCTCCAAGTACCTGCTCTGTAAATGTTCAAACCCTCGTCGTCAGCAGGCACAAGACAACCCCTGGCATCTCCACATCCTTTAGGGCTGGAAGTGGTGAGCTGTGCCAAGGAGATCGCTGGACTCCCAACAGCTCCCCCCTCCACCTTCCTCTGCCAAACCAGCACCTCCCAGCTCACCTGCAGGAACTGCTTGATGCGGCGCAGGTTGTGCTGGTACAGGACGTTGGACTCCTGCAGGAAGCGGCTGTACTGCTGGTCGATCTCCCCCAGCAGGTTGTGGAACACCAGCGTGGCGTGTGACTCCTTGCTGGCTGCATACGCCCTGCACGAGAGAGGTAGAGCCCTGGGTGCCCAGCACAGGGCAGGGGGCTGGCAGGGGGCTCTGCTCATGCCTGCCATCCCCTGTGCAATTTACAGAGTCACCGAATCATTTAGGCCGGAAAAGTCCTCCAGGATCATTGAGTCCAAGCAGAATGGGCCTGACTCGCTTCACACCAACAAACCAAAGCCTTGCTGTGCCCACAAGGATGGGGAGACAGAAGCTGTGGACTTAGGCCTGCCATGCCCCAGGCAGACAGCACACCCCAGCACCTCTGGTTCAAGAGCACATCCCATGTGCTCACTGGATGGAATCCAGAGATCAGTGCTCTGTGTCAGCCCCATTTACAACAGAGATCAGTGTAAGCCAGCCCTGGATGGGAACACCCCTGCTTCAGAGCTGCCCCTACTCCTGGTCCAGCGTCTGACAGTGCACAGAGTCCCACTCTGTGCACAGTCCCACTCCTCCTCACACAAGCCCCAGGGAGGGAGGCCAGAATCACCACGACAGGGGCACAGGGAAAGCAGCAGAGCTCCTCCAGCCTGCTCAGACCCTTGCTGCCACCAGGGGTGGATGTCCTGAGCAAAGTCCCTTCACTAGTGTTTCACAAGGCCTTACCAGTCCTGGCTCTCAATCCACGGGGCCAGGAATTGCCGGAGCTCCATGGGGAAGCTGTCGCTGTAGAGCTGGTGGAGCTGCTCCAGGTACCGTGTGTCGAGCTGCTGCAGTTGGTTCCACTGCGCCATCCTGGCCAGCTCCAGAGACCTGCTGGGACAGGAACACACATGGCTCAGAGCTGGCTCCCGGCTCCCTCCTGCCAGGACCCAGCTGTGACTGCTGCACCCCTTAGGGGAGGACTGAGTGGGCCAGAACCACAGACAGCCAGGGCACAAGCCTGGGGCACACGGCTCCAGGAGGGCTGCTGTGGGCAGGTAGGTCACTAGCAACAGGTAGGAATGAGGCTTTCATCTGCTCTTGCAGACACTCCTGGCCAGCCCTGCCAGACGGCAGAGAAAGAACTGTGGAGCTTACAGTAAGTGCGGAAGGCGGAGACTGCCAGGAAACTACAGAAACAAGGAAGGAGCAATTTGCGAGTTCACAACTTGTATCGATGGAAATCAACTGACATTAACAAGGGGACTCCAGCTGTGCTTCAGAAGTGAAGGCAGAGTCACTTCCCTGCAGAAAGGTGTTTGCTTTTCCCAAGGTTCCTTCGGTGAGCAACACAGCATCACTGCATGTCCTGCTCTCCTGAGGTTTGCTACAGGGGACTCCTTCCCCACTTGTCTGGGTGTGAGGAAAGGATCAACATCCTCTGTGGGCCGAGGCACAGGGAAGGGACAGACACTGGTATCTGACATGGAATTAAAGAGGTTTTTACAGCTTCACAGCACTGAACAGCCTCAAAGGCAGGAGCAGCTGCTCCAGGCCATTAACCTTGAACCACAACCCTCTGGTGCAATCCTCAGTCAAGTTCACATGAGCCAAACCTGCTTTCAGTGGAGTAATGAGTAAACAGGACAAGAGAGAGACACTGACTATGGAGGATCCTGCAAACAACAGATGCTCCTTCAGTCCTGGACTCAGACCTGGCTGATGTGACACAGCTTTCAAGACCTCCTGGGCTGTGAACCACGGGCTGGGCTGTGTGCAGGGCAGCTCAGCAAAGCCTCTGTTCTGCAGTGAGTTCTGCTCTCTGTGGCTGGTTCTCAGCTGCAGCAGCTTGGGGAGCGCTCCCTCCACCCCAGCAGCCGTGGGGCTCCAGCCCTTTCACTCAGTCCCAGAGGCTGCTCCTGCTGCTGAGGGGAAAACCCAAAGAATGCACAGGCCAGGCAAGAGTGAAAACCCAGCAGCCCGTGGGGAGTGCCCTGCCTGGCCCTGAGCTCAGCCACCTCCCTTCCTACTGCACTGTGCGTCGGCCTCTCGCATGGGGGGGCTGCCCCAGCCCCTCCAGAAACAGTAGGAGCTGCTGCCCCAGCCCAGCTCCTGCCACAGCAGCATTCCCAGCCCTGGGCCGAGGCCGGTGCCACAGCACAGGAGCAGCTACTCGGGCAGTCTCTGCTGTGCCGGTGCTGAGCGGTTCGCACACGGACTTTCCCCTGTGAAGTTGCAGCAACCAAACCAGATGCCACATCCGGACCCCTAATCCAAGCAGACGTGTCACAAGAAAGCCACAATCCCAGTATTTCAGGGCAGTGCTGGAGCCACAATCTGCAGAGCACCAAAGGGTCAAGAGCGAAGTTCCCAGACTGCCACGCGGCAGCGGCACTTGGACAGAAACCAGAGACTTCCCACTGCCACAAACAGCTGCAAGACGAGCCAGCTCACAGCACCAAGCTTCAGCTCCTCCCAGCATCCACAGAAGGCAGGAACAGCATTCCTGGAGGGAAAGGGTCCCTGAGATGCTCCTTCCTGGAGCAGTCATCAGTGTCAGGGAAGCTCTGACCGTGTCAGCCCTGGAACCTCACGCAGGAGCCTCTCCCCAGCTGGCCCCGCTGCCAGGAAGCCTCCCTTGTGGGGCTAAAGATTTTAGCATTGAACCTTTCCAACTTCCCCAGGCTTGCCAGTCTCTACCACTTGCCCCTCCCCTGCCTTTGGTACAGAGCCAGGGAGCAGCCAACATAGCCAGGGCCAAGCAAGGCATGATACAAGGCCAGGGGTGAACACGCTGTTCAGAGCTCAGAGTGAAGCTGCTAAAAGTAGCTCAGAGGTAAAGTTCATCTTTCTTTATCTCGCTGCAAGGCAGAGCAGGAGAAGCTGCACAGCACCCCTGGCAAACTGAGACAGCTCCCCAGGCTGACAGCCTCACTCGAAACAGGCCTGCCCTGGAAGCAATGCTGCCACTGCCTATTCCATCTGCCTTCTCATTGCTGGGACACACCGGGGAACACCTTCCACCCCTGTCCCCACAACAAGCAGTGACACCCGGGGAAATGACCCAGAGGAGTCACTGGGGACTCCGTGTCTGCTGTGGTGACACAAGCAGGATGAGGCTGTCACTGACAGCATTGCACAGGTCCCACCATCACCAGTGGGAGTGTCACAGGGCCAGCACAGGTGCCATCAGCAACACTTCAGAGCCCCAGCTGTGCCAACACCGGTCCCTTGCTGCCCCTGCTTCCACACAACCATCAACAGCCCGATGGAAAACTGTTTGACACAGCAGCCAATTACTCCATCAGCACAAGAGCCAGTTTGGAAAGGCTGTTAGGAGAACCTGGCTCTGCTTCTCTGGAGCAATTTCAAAGCCAGCCTTGGAGGTGGAACACAGTGATGAAGAGATTTGCGACGGGAAGGGAGGCAGCTCTGGGTGACCCCACTGCCACAGCGCTGAGTTCCCCCATCACGCCATGGCCGCCTGTTCCCGTCCCAGGGTCCATCTCCACGGAACTTCCACTGCAGGAGCTGCCACCAGCCCTCCCTGTGGCAGGGGATACCGAGCCCTCCTGTCCTCTGCCACCACCGCTCCAGCAGCTCCACCAGACTCACAGGAAGCAGCAGAAAAGGCTCCACCGGGGAGCGACGGGCCCGTCTCGCAGCGCAATCCCGAAGCCCCCGCGTCGCGTCAGACCCCGCCGGCCCCACCGGACCGGGGTGGGTGGCAGCTCCCCCGGCGCTGCCGGTCCCGACTTTTTTCTCTCTCCGCGAAGCCGGTTCGGGCTCCGCCACAGGACTGACCCCGCTCCGCAGGGCTCGGGCCTCTGACGGCGGCGGAGCCGGGACAGGCCCCCTCGCGTTATCCCGCCCCGCTCCCGCCCCGCTCCGCCGCGCCCCGGCCCGGCCCCCACGCGCGGGGCGGCCCTGGCTCCAAGCCAGCCCGG
>VWZD01006993.1:0-19449 GCA_013396695.1 Sakesphorus luctuosus
TCCCATAGCAGTCTCAGACATCTCAATTCTTAAAATCATTTAATCTTGGTGCAATGCTAAATAACAAAATACCATCTTGAGCAGATGCTCCTGAGGAGGGACCCTGAACAAACGAAATTCTGGGCTCTATTGATGGGTTGAGAGCAGTCCTATAGAAAAGGACTTGAGATACTGGTGGATGAAAATTTGGACATAACCAACAATATGCACTTGCAATCTAGAAAGCCAACCAGATCGTGGGCTGCATAAAAGGTGACATGACCAGCAGGTGAAAGAAAGTGATGTTTCCCCTCTATTCTACTCTTGTGAGAACCCACTTGTGGAGTACCTTGTCCAGCTCTGACGTCTACAGTACAAGAAAGAGATGGGCTTGTTAAAGTAGATCCAAAGGATGACCATAGAAATGAATGAAGGGCTGGAGCACTTCTCCTATGAAGACAGTATGAGAGAGTTGAAGGCTCCGGGGAGATTCTATTATGACATAAAATCATAGAAATGCCTGGATTGGGAGCAACTCTAAAGATTATCTAGTTCAAATTTGCCACCATGATCAGGGACACCTTTCAGAAGACCAGGTTGCTCAAAACCTGGATGGGGCAGCCATGATTTACTTCTCTGAGCAACCTCTTCTGGTGCTTCCCCACTCTCATATGAAAGAATTTCTTCCTAATGTCTAATCTAGACCTTCCCTCATTTAGTTTAAAGACATTCCCCCTTGTCCGGTCACTACATTCCCTTGTAAAAGGTTTCGCCAGCTCTCTTGAAGGCACCGCTAAGTACGGGAAGGCTGCTCTAAGATTTCCCTACAGTCTTTTCTCTTCCAGGCTGAGCAAACAGCTCTCTCTCAGCCTGTCTCCATAGATGAGGTGCTCCATCCCTCTGATCACCATTGGCACCCTCCTTTAGATTCAGTCCAGCAGGCCCATGCCATTCCTGTGCTGGGGACCCCAGAGCTGGATGCAGCACTCCAAGTGGGGTCTCATGAGAGCAGAGTAGAGAGGCAGAATCACCTCCCTCAATCTTTTGGCCATGCTGCTTTTGGTTCAGTGCAGGATACAACTGTCTTTCTGGGCTGTGAGTGCACATCATTGAATCATGTTGAGCTTTTCATCCACCAGTATTATAGCATTTCAGTACTTGAAGAGGGGCTACAAAAGAGCTGAAAAGAGACTTTTTATCAAATGGGTAGTCACAGGACATTGGACAATGGTTTTAAACTGAAAGACAGTAGATTTATATTGCCCATAAGGTGGACGTTTTTTACAAGAACACTGGAGCACGTGAGCCAGAGAAGTAGTGGATGTCCCATCATCAAAAAAGTTCAAGGCCAGGCTAGATGGGATTTCAAGCACCTTGGTCTAATTAAAGATGTCCCTGCTGTTACTTTAACAAGGAAAGCAGATTTGAATTTATCAAAACACTGAAAAATTCTTGATAACTTATGGGAGTACAATGCTAGACTTGATCTGTCTGGTTACATATCTATTCTAGACTGGCAGACAGTGAAAGAGAAGAAAGAACAATCTGACTCTAAAAAATAGAGTAGAAAAAAATATTACCAACTTACAAGAAGCTTATAGGATATGGCAATTTTCCCATTCTTCTGATTAACCTATGGGAAATGAGATGAATATAAAAATGACTCCTGTAGGATCTCACATGTTAATCCATAAATCCATAGGAAGAAGATAAACAGTTCAACACTTTTCTGAAAGTTTTCATGTTTGGAATAACATGTTGAGATTGCCTTAAGGTTCAGAGATTTAGGCTACTTTATAAATACTAGGAAAAAAATAAAAGGAAAGAAAGGACCTCTCACATTTGACATATCAGAAGCCCCATTAGGTGCTGAAAAAGAAGGAAATACATACCTCTCCTAGCTCCATTTCTAGTGATGCCTGAGGGGTTTTAATTTTTTTTATATTTTTTTATTTTTATAGATTTTAGAAGTAATTGTAGTGAAACCTAGATTTTAGTATACCAGTATTCCTAGTAGCTTAAGTTCAATGTTATGCATACCAACCCTTACCGCATATCAATCCCTAAAAATTCCTTTAGTTGTTCAGACTTCTTTTCAAGGTATAAGACTGAATAATATCTTAAGGCCTGCTCCATGAGACATAAACAGCACACAATAACATCAAAGCTCAGAACAATGGAAGGCCTCCAAAGATCTCTGTGTGCTGCAAGGAAGATGAAGATGATGAAGAGAGGGTTCCACTCTCCGCCAGATTCAATTCCTGACAGTCTGTGCTGGGGGTAGGCAAGGCTGGACCAAGGGGATGGATGAACAGGGGATTGGATGGACATTATTATAAAAACCCTGAAATCAGGGTTTGGGTACACACATCGATATGTATTCCTGTGGGCTTTAGGCCTGGAAACTAAAGGACCTTTGCTTTTTATCTTATCTAAATATGTTAAATTGGCTTGGAGTCATGTTTTCTGCAGTGTCTTAAGGCATGACTAGCCACAGTATGTTTTGCTCTCAAGGTGTGCTGGTAAAACATTTTATATCCACAATAAATGTGTGTTAACATATAGGACAAGCTTCTGAACTAAGAAGCATAAATGTACCAGAAGCGACAATCTGGAATGTTGATTTTTTTCTCTTTCTGTCCAAAGGACAGAAGAAGCCAGATACCAAAGTCATTGTTTACCTACATAATGTGCTAAGCTCTGGAATTTCACCATAAAGATTAAGCCTCATTAGAAACATAGCAAGTGGCTGAAGGAGAAAAAAGAAATAATCAAGACTGAAAATAACATGATTGCTTTTGTTTGAGTGCTTCAGACTTCACCTAAATATGCAAGAGTTGTTATATTCATTGTAGGACTAGAAAAAGTTCTTTGTATTTGTTATGATTTTATATCTGGCATAATATCTACATTTGTAAAAGCACTGTCAAGAAAACATCTGTGCAGCAAGGTTTATTAGGGCAGAGATGGAGCTATTCTTATGCTACTGTGCTTCTTTGGGGATTAAACAACTACCTTTCACCCCAATTTCTTCTGCATCTGGTGGAAATATCAGCTCAGGTCAGCTCTCTGCCTGTGCTCTGTTACAGGATTTAAACACACCTCAAGTCACTGCTGAACCTTCCAAGGAAAACCTGATGTCATAAAAAATTTTTCCTGTTAGCAATTTATTTAAAATGCTGGGATGGAGAGTTTGCTTTGAAAACCTGTTCCATTAGTTCCAGTTAGTCAAAAATATCAAATGCTTGACTAAGCATAACACAAGTCTATCTCTGCTTTGTAACACCCAACATAATATAATTATATATGAAGCTAAGAGATTGACTACAGACATAATTTTGTTCTTCATGCAAAAAAAACCCCAAAACCAAAAAAACCCACTCTGACTAAAATTTGAGAAAAGAAGAGTCTGAAGATACTTTCTTTTTTTATATTTTTCCTTTTGGTCACCACTTATGGGCAGTCTTACAGCCACAGATCAACCAAAATCTCTCTTGCCTCCACATAACAGGACCAAGACCAGTATGTGACTCAAATTGACAAAAGCTTAACACAGTTCTGCAGCAGACCTTTTCTTTCTATTTTAAAGGTTAATCTAGATCACATCTGAAACTGAACATGTTATATAGAGGAGTTTATGTGTATTTGACTTAGAGTTACTACGGTACTGAGGGTAATGCACATTGCAGTAGAATAAATGCCACTACTTTGAACAGTCTTTCCTGGTTCCTCTCTGGGGATGTCTGGAGTAGTGTTGTGAGCTTATGAATATAAAAGCTGTCTGAACATAAATTCAACCTACTTTAAGAAAAAGCAGTTTAATCATGGCATAGTATATAATATAATGATCCTCTTAGCTGGAGTATAATAAGATAAACTTTAATCATAATCAGAGTTGTACTTGTGGGTGCATTTACAGAACATTTTTTGCCACAATATTATGCAAAGTTATGAATTTATTTCTCCCTGTGCATGTGATTTGAATAAGGTAGGCAAAATGGTCCTATGTACTGGGAAAGATCATATTCATGTGCTGAAAGCTCTCTTAAGGCACTTTCGGTATGATCTACACAGGTCCTCAAAGTTTGTTCATAGGAGTTTTTATATAAAATCCAGGATTACAAGATAAAGAGTTTTCATTAGGCTTGCTGGAAACTGTCCAAGGTAACTGTACAACTAATAACTATATGAGGGCTGTAATTTTTCTAGCCTTTCCTTTAGTTTGCCTCTACTTCACAGAAATGAAGTTACTTAACTGTGCAAAATTAATTTAGAATGTTGGACTGGTTTTGAATGATATTCTGAATGATGCCATCCAGAGCCTATTTCATTAATTGCCTAAAAATAAATGACAGTGTAGTTGTCTGTAAAATTTTTGAAAAAGTATGTGTAGACATGTGCTATGGGTTTAGCTAAGCCTAAATTAAGGCTTTAGTTTTCAGAGTAGTCCTTAGATTATCAACTGACTCAAGCTGGATCAGGCCAGTTGATAGCTGACTTCTACTGGCCAATGGTATTCCATACCATATTCTGATCTCATCTCAAAAATAAAAGCAGGTGTAGGAGGGGCTTAGTCCAGTTCCTTCAAGGCTACTCATCTGGAAAGGACACATTGTGTTGTTTTCCTGGACCAGGCTCCACGGCCGCTTGCTGCTATGGTAACTTAGGAGAGTAAAAGGTTTATTCTTAGTATTTCTCTCTGCTTGGGTCTGTCCCTTGGGGGATTGAGTTCTATTGGGTGCTTTTAGCTAGAATGGTGGGATTTGTGTTCGATGGGGAGGTGAAAGAATTATTTGTTATATCTAATTTGTGTAGATGTGTGTTATGTTGTAGTTTTCTTTTAAATTTTTTCTGTATAAATATGTAAACCTGGTTTAAGTTTTAAGGTTTTTTCTCCCTTTTCTCAGTGAGAAGACACTCTGACTCTGTATTAGGCAGTTGGTATTTTGCCAGCTCAACCTAACACAACATGAAAGATGTGTTTGATGCAATAGTTTCCAAGCCGTGGCTTTTTTAGAACTACTCCTGGCAAGACATAGTAGAGCGATAACATTAATAGCTGATAAATAAATATGTAAGGAATTTGGATATTTGCAACACTTTGTGTTTAAGATTTGATTTTCAATATTTGCTCATCTTTCCTTAAGTCTGGTAGCAATACTGTAACTGGTAGGCTTTTCATTGTTCTAATTCCCTCACCAATAAATTTTTAGTGCAGTTATTACACAATCAGTAAGTAGATTGACATAATTATGTTACTTTGCTATATCATCAAAGGAAGAAATGTTCAAGTGATCTTAATTGTGGTTGCTACCTTTGTTTTATTGCAGCTCATTGTATCAAAATAATTGAGTAATGATCAGGGCAAAGTTTCAAGTTTTTATCTGGGCAAAGTTTTTATCTGAAGTAGAGTTATTTTTTTTTTTCATAGCTCATAGTCTTGTCCTGGTTAGAGCAGCCAGAACCAGCTGATTATATAAATATGGCCAATCTTCGCGAACGAAGATTTGAGAAGGGCTCACCTCACATGGGTGTGCCTTCCAAGCCTGCGCAGTGGATTTTTTAGGTGAGGCTCAGCGTGCGCAAAACTGGCCCCACTGTTTAAGTCCTAAGGTTCATTTTGCCACAGCCGAGCAATCTTGGACATTGACAGTGAAATCCTTAGGACTATCTACAGCACCCGGTACTAACCGGGGCTGACCCTGCTTGGCATCTGAGATCTGATGGGATCGGATGGCAGGGAGGCATTTAACTGCCGGGGATGGTCCCTTTGAGACTCGAACTTGCAACCTTAGGAGTCGGAGACCAGAGTGCTCTCCACTACGCCACAGGACCGCCCCAACCAGCTGATTACTGTGTAAGTATAAGAAAAATCTGTGTATTCTACAACCTCTATGTCATTTCTAACAAACTGTTAACAATGGATTATTTGCAACAGCTGCCCAGGGCACACCTGACCCCTCAGACTACAAGCTGGGTGTTAGAGAACCCTGTGAGATTGGGTGTTCACACCAATGACTCAACTGTGATAACTCCCCTCCAGGGAGGCATTAGTACCTTCACACCCAGCCTGAGGGGTCATGTCTGCTATTGGGCCATCAAGAATATCCCATGACTCACAGAGTAAATCACCCATTGTGAAACTCTTTGCCCTGGAAAATGTACTGGGCATTCCCATTTGAATGTGAGCATATATAATCATGTGGTTTGGGGACTTCTGGTATCACTCATCAAATCCAGAGGAGGACCAGAACATCAACAGGACTGTGACTGCCACTCTCAACCAGACTGCAACCATCATTCTCACCAAGGTTTTCTCTTTTCCTTTTACTTTGGACTCAGAGGGACCACATGGGGCTCAGCATAGGGGCTAACAAACATCATTCTGTTTGTGCCTTGGGGTGCTGGGTTATACTTCTGTGTGTTGTGGGTTAAAACCAATTTCTCTTTGTATCATTGCATTTGTTGTAATAGTTTTATTAAATTGTACCTCTGAGTTCTAATCTCTTTTGAGCTGGGTTCATTTCTTCTGCCAGTTTGCCTTCAAACCAGCATGGTCTGCGTTTTGAATCTGTCAGTGTTTTGGTTTTGTGCTGAAAACAGTGTTGTTAAGACAGGGATGTTCTCACTATTGCTGAGCAGCACTTGCGCAGAGTCAAGGCCTTTTCTGCCTGACCCCACCCTAGAAGTGAGCAAGTGCAGAAGGATTTGGGAGGGGTCACAGCCAGGACAGCTGGCCCGATCTGGTCAGAGGGATATCCCATATCATATGGCATCATGCTCAGCCTATAATGCTGGGGGAAGAAGGAAGGGGGAAACATTTGGAGTCATTGCATTTGTCTATCAAAACAATCATTAAAGCATGTTGGGGCTCTGCTTTCATAGAGATGGCTGAACACCTTATGGGAAGAATTGAATGAATTCCTTGTTTTGCTTTGCTTATATGCATGTCTTTTCCTTTACCTTTTTAAATTACTTTATCTCAAAGCATGAATTTTCTCACTTTTACCCTTCTGATTCCTGCCACATGTCACAGAGGGGAGAGTGTTCAACCAAGTGAATGGTGTTTATTGCTGTCTAGGGATAAGCTATGACAGTGTGTCACTGTTTTCCTGTACACCACAGAGGGGCAGCACTTAAGGTTTGTCCCACTGTACTACACAGTAATATGGTATTCAAATTTTCCAGGTGTTTGTCAATCCTAACAAATTTTCTTAAAATACCTTGAAAACATTATGTCTGTCTAATCTCACAAGTGTGTCTGAGTTAAGAATCTGAATACTCAGCTTACGGAACTTTCTGGTATGCCATTCTGCGCACCTGATTTCTTGCTATGAAAAAGTCACAGTGGTTGGACTGGGATGAGGAGGCTGCATGATTTAGATGGCATTGGAACACTTAGAAGAATCCAGAGATGAGTCCAAAATCAGTCACAGAGAGGTTTTCTTGGGACCGAGATGTTAATAGTGAGATTAGAAGAAGCTCTAAGGTGAGGGTTCTGCACCTCACAGAGCTGCACAGTTACCCAGGTGATGACTGAGCCTCCTGGGAGATCATCTCTGCTTCCTGAGTTTTTAACAACAGGGAAACCTCAGGAGAAAGCCAGGAAGGATCCCTGTGAATTTCTCTTCTGTTTTTAATGAAATCAAATGGAAACCAAGATGTTTTTAATGGAATGCTTTCAATCCATAAATGGCACACCTGAAAAAAAAATCTCATCAGCCTTAGTGATGATTTATAATAGACCCATAATAGATAGATAAAAACACCATATGTTCATTACATATTTTCATCAGTGCTTGAAGGGAATGGATGACATTTATATCATTCTGTTGTTGTCTGTATTTGGTGCTGAATTAGCTAAACAGGATATCAGTAAGATTTTTTTTTTCTGAAAGCATGGAATACAAGTAAAATTACACTTTGTAAGATACATATTCAAACATAAGATGCATTTTTAAACATGTTAAAATAGATGTAAAGAAGTATGCTCAGGTGTAGGGAAGAAAAACAATTGTCCATTAAATTAAGCAAATTATGTTATTTTTTAAAATGAGTCAGCTAGGTCTGAATTGGTCTTGTTTGGTAACCATACAAATATTTAATAATTACAAATGAATAATAAAAATGCATTAGTCAAATTCAGGCTTATATTGATTAATTCAATCTTTAAGCATCCTTGCACTTAGGTTGCAATATGATTTCCTTAATAATGTTTCCTAATAAAGAGTCTTAAAATATTGTCTCATAAATTGGTAAGATCTGGAAGCAAGAGTATAGCTTACTTTGGTATGACATAGAATATTAAACTATCATAGGCAAGCATTATAATATCTGTTTCCTCTGGAAAAAACATGCAGAGGTCAATTCACTGCTGACGTGAAATTAAGTTAAATGCCTTCATGGCAGTTTGGCCTAAGAATGGACATTAGTCATGGACTTCATTGAAAGTAAAGTTAAATTAATTCTTCAAGCTGAGAATCATATATTTTCAAGTTCATTCCATAAAAGTACGTGCAAGTCCTGGTTTTGATGCTTTTATTGTAGCTATCATCTGATATGTACCAAAAGGGTCCCCACTTACATGTGTCAGTTGCGCAGGCAGTAGACTTGAACTTTAGTTGAAGTAAAAACAGAAACAGAGAAGTGCTGAACTTTGACAATAGTTTATACCAAACTTTAATAGTTCGTTAATGAGTCTAGCAATGATAAGATTGCACTCTCCCTGCTCACAAAGTGTGGGAAAAATAAAAGACCCTTCCACAGGACTTGCTTGGTAATTAAAAGGCAGAAACTTTAACTTACCAGTAAGAAAAAGTGAAAATACCTCTATATATTTCACTTCAGATTAAAAAGAAAATAATTTTAAAAGTCTTTAATTCTCATTATTTAAATAAACTTTTAATTTAAAGACCGTTTTCACTGTCATAAAATCATACACATTTCTAATTAACAGGGAGGTTTTTTTCTAAATTTCATCTTATTACAAGTTACATTATTTGATATGTAGTGGTCAGTGACAAGTAGGGTTCCTCAGGGGTCCGTATTGGCACCAGTGTTATTTAATATCTTCATTAATGAGATAGACTATGGAATCAAGTGCGCCCTCAGCAAATCTGCTGATACATGGCATAGATGACACACCTGAAGGATGGGATGCCATCCACAGGGACCTAAACCAGGTCAAGAAGTGGGGCCATAAGAATCTCATGCAATTTGGGAAAACCAAGTGCAAGGTGCTGCACCTGGGTCAGGGCAACCTGGTGTCAATACAGGCTGGCGGGTGAACAGATTGAGAGCAACCCTGCAAAGAGAGACTTTAAGGTGCTGGTGGATGAACAATGTGCACTCACAGCCCAGAGAGTCAATTGTATCCTGGGCTGCATCAAAAGCAGCATGACCAGCAGGAAAAGGGAGGTGATTCTCTCCCCTCTGTATTCTGCTCTGGTGAGACCCCACCTGGAGTGCTGCATCAAACTCTGGAGTCCCCAGCTCAGAAAGGACATGCACTTGGAGTGAGTCCAGAGGAGGGCCAGCAAGATAATTAGAGGGATGGATCACCTCTTCTATGAGGAAAGGCTGAGGTAATTGACATTGTTCAGCCTGGGAAAAAGAAGGGTCAGTGGTGACACAATCGCAGCATTCCAGTACAAAAAGGAAGCCTGTAAAAAAGATGTAGAGACTTTTTACAAGGGACTATAGTGACAGAACAAGGGGTAATAACTTTTAACTGAAAACAAGTAGGTTTAAACTAGATATTAGGAAGAAAATTTTTAATGTGAGTGTGTTAGGGCACTAGAACAGATCGCCTAAAGAAGTTGTGGGCATCCCATCACTGGAAGTGTTCAAGGTCAGGTAGGATAGAACTCTGAGCAACCTGATCTACTGAAATGTCTAGTGGAAGATCTCTTGCAACCCAAACCATTCTATGATTCTATTGTATCCAAAAAACCATCATTCATCTAGCAGTGTTTATTTTTGAGAAACTCTAATTTTGTAAAATTAACCTATTTTGCTTTCTGTCTATGTTGTTTAAGTGAAAATTCTGGTGGAAAGGAGGTTATGTTTGGGATATTCTGCATAAATGTTCTAAAATCATGGCCAAGGATTGGAGACAGTTTGTGGTAACAAATACCTATAACTACCTCCTTCTTAGAAAAGAGCTCTAAATATCTAAAATTACCTTTACATGTTTCATCAAAAATGTGACTGCAATGAAAAATAAATAAAAAGTTTTGAACACATAGCATCTGTTGCAAATATAATATTTCTCTAAAGGCAATGCACAAAATAACCTGACAAAAATACGACTCAAGTATAAAAATACTGCACTTCCTAAGAATACGTATAGACCAGTCATGTTAATACTGTGGGTAACACCCAGCATGAGAAATTAATAAAAGAAGAAAAAACTGTTTATAATGTTGTAATTACTCAACATACTACAGGAAAAATATTTTTCTAATACATAATACTTAGAGAATTATGACAAGAGGATATACAAATAAATTCAGTGACTTCAGCTGACTGCCAAATCATCCTACATTTTTTAAATAAACTGTCCTCTGTGTTCAATTTGCATTCTGTTTTTGATTGCAAATTTCTATTCTTTTGTAACTTTTTCCATTAGTGCCAGCAGAGGCCTTGCTGCAAAGCACTAAGCTGCACATTCCTGAAGGGACCTGGGGCATGAGCTGGATGGAAAGTTTTAGCTGAGAGCCGAGAAGGAGGTGCAGTACTGCCATACCTAGACTGATGGAACTTAAGGAAAAAAAGCCTTTTAGGCATTTGTAGGGAGAGGAAATAAAGAGAAGAGAAACATGGCTGATGAAATACAGAGCCCAAACAGAAGACAAACCTTTCTATAGGGATGACCCTTGCCTTTGAGCTGTCAAAGCAAGGTAGTAGAACAGGGGTCACTTGCAGGGAAGATGTTCAAGATCTAGCCAAAACCTGACTGCAGTTAACAGACAAAAAAAAGGAGAAAGAGTGTTAAAATTATTCTTATATGTGGAAGAAGGATTATATTTATGTGGGGTTTGCATTACAGAAATTTTAAGTGTTAGAAAGTAGCATGTCAAATCAAAAACAGTTTTGTAGAACAAAAGGTAGTGCTGAAGACTTCATGACTAATCTCAAAGGCAGTTCAGTGGGGTTTACCTCAGAGTAGCTCTATTTTGGCTTTACATCAAATACTCATTCCTGTTCCAAACTAAAATTCTGTCATTAGGTGCACCCAGAGAACCCTCTGGAAATGGTTAAGTATATTATGTCAAATCAGACATGACTTACTGAAAAGATGCTGACAGGAAATACTCATGATACAAACTCAGCCTGAACTCTAGGTAAGTCTTTAAAAATGTATTGGAAAAAATCCAAAAGATATTAAAAAACAAATAAAAGGTCTTTTAAGAATGTGAAAGGTGGAAAGACAGAAAGATAGAAAGACAGAAAGAAAGGCAAGAAAGGCAGAAAGGCATGCAGAAAGGCAGGCATGCAGAAAGACAGGCATGCAGGCATGCAGAAGGAAAGAAGGAAAGAAGGAAAGAAGGAAAGAAAGAAAGAAAGAAAGAAAGAAAGAAAGAAAGAAAGAAAGAAAGAAAGAAAGAAAGAAAGAAAGAAAGAAAGAAAGAAAGAAAGAAAGAAAGAAAGAAAGAAAGAAAGAAAGAAAGAAAGAAAGAAAGAAAGAAAGAAAGAAAGAAAGAAAGAAAGAAAGAAAGAAAGAAAGAAAGAAAGAAAGAAAGAAAGAAAGAAAGAAAGAAAGAAAGAAAGAAAGAAAGAAAGAAAGAAAGAAAGAAAGAAAGAAAGAAAGAAAGAAAGAAAGAAAGAAAGAAAGAAAGAAAGAAAGAAAGAAAGAAAGAAAGAAAGAAAGAAAGAAAGAAAGAAAGAAAGAAAGAAAGAAAGAAAGAAAGAAAGAAAGAAAGAAAGAAAGAAAGAAAGAAAGAAAGAAAGAAAGAAAGAAAGAAAGAAAGAAAGAAAGAAAGAAAGAAAGAAAGAAAGAAAGAAAGAAAGAAAGAAAGAAAGAAAGAAAGAAAGAAAGAAAGAAAGAAAGAAAGAAAGAAAGAAAGAAAGAAAGAAAGAAAGAAAGAAAGAAAGAAAGAAAGAAAGAAAGAAAGAAAGAAAGAAAGAAAGAAAGAAAGAAAGAAAGAAAGAAAGAAAGAAAGAAAGAAAGAAAGAAAGAAAGAAAGAAAGAAAGAAAGAAAGAAAGAAAGAAAGAAAGAAAGAAAGAAAGAAAGAAAGAAAGAAAGAAAGAAAGAAAGAAAGAAAGAAAGAGCCTCATCAGTTTCCCACACAGGCTATATATTCACTCATTCCTAATTATGATATTGCATTGTAGAATGATTGTGTCATTGTCTCCTTTCTTATATTCCTGGTTTTATTTATCTATATACACACTTGGAGAGAAAATGGGGGGAAAAAAAATAACTCAGAAATTAAATCATCTCTGACTGACTAAGACAATATTATAGGAAAAATATAATAATAATTATTAGAATAATTATTCTTAGATAAAGTATTAGTATAATCTACACTTTTACTTGTTCTCTTTTCTCTGTTTTTATTACCTTGCTATCAAATATAACATATTGTTATGAATTCTAGCATTAAAGTCTAAAGATTTAGTCTAGGAATTATGTTTAATTTCTATCAACATACACTATACTAAGTCCTGTATATTATCATTCCTCCATTCACTTTCACCAAGATAAGTAATATGTAATATATCTTATCTTCTTTTATTCTGTGCATGGTAATTCCTATAAACAAGAAAAAATATTCTGTAATTTACACCTAAAACAAAACAATGGTTCTTGATCAAAAAAACCAAAAAAAATGTAAAAAGAAATGTGGAAAGGAGAGTTAAAGAGAAAATTCAGATCACATTCATGAGAACTACTAGGAACAGTACACTTCTTTAGCTTTGGAAGTCTGAAATCCTGATTTTTCAAAGCCAAACAATTTAAATATGTATGCAACATATATACTGTTTTCCTTTGGTAGATATGAGGCACTTTTTTTACAGAAATGGTCATATTGTCCTTCAGTAGACTAAATTGTTAGAGGTTTTATGGAAGTGTGCTGAACTGCAGTCTCCAGGGATCCCATATCTGTTACTGCCACATTAGACTTAAGCTGCATACAAATCCCTTCCTTCTCTAAGGTAGGTAATATCAAAGCTTAGATGGAAAATTCCCAGAAATCATAGAAGGGTAAAACTATAAGTAGTATTTCGTCTTCAATTCATGGGACACAGAAAGGTGATAAGAGCTGGAAACAGCATGTTAACAAATTTCAAAAGACACCAGCACTGGCGAGTGATGAGCACTGTTGGATTATTATTCTACTACTCCTCTCTGGGTATATCATTATCTAGAGCCAGTCTTGCTGTCATGCAACATAGGCAGCTTGGTGGGCTTTGAAGCACCCTTGGGGCCACACTTCACAAAGGGATGTAGAAAAACACTGATAAACACCTTAGGGATGTATGTAGTTATCTTTGCAAGAAGGTATTTTACATCTGCCTAGTACGCTACCCTTCTTGAACAGAAGCAGATTATAACTGCATAAAACACTCATTTAACAGTAAACTCCATCCATATTAGAGATATTTTACTGTTTTAACTCTGTCAGCAAAGCTAAAGTTTCTATGGAAGCAGAATCTTAGGAGATGACAGAATGTAGTAGCAAGAAAGTATTACTCTTCCTGTTTGCACGCAAAAATTGAAAGAGGGAGAGAGGCACTGCTTTCCTGAGGCCACATGCAAAGATAATGACAGAGTGCAGAACAAATCCAGGTGTCTCTCTATCAGGTTCACTGATTTAAATACTATCTTTTGTGCATTTTACCAAATATGTCATACTCTGTGGTCTTTTATACTGCTTTGTTCTGAAATGATGAAAGCTTAACTACTAAAACTGCTGATTTTACAGGAAGACAATTTATAATATGCCTCAGTTTGACCATGTCTGTCATTTTTGCCCGACTTCATCTATATTAATAAATCAAGTTTGAAAACGAGACTAAACAGCTAATTCTACTTCAGAGGTCCATTTAAAATAACATGAAGTTCAGAGTGTTTTCAGTTTTGGCATCACACTATTTTTTTTTTTCTTGGGCAGTAGCATAGTTTAAGCTCTGAGTCATTTTTGTAACTATGAACTCCTAGTTTCCAAGGTCTAATTATCTGTAAAATTACTTTGGCTTGTTAGGATGGAAATTCCTAAGGACTGGGCTTATTTTAAAATATAAAGCTTTATTTGAATTTGTGTTGAGTGGCATTTTGTTATCTACTCACCTTTTAAACTGGGATTACTTCTGTGAAAAAAACAATGGAGATTTTTACTGTTTGTAGATATGTTGTTATTATGGATTCTGAGTTAATTTGCCAGCTTTGGACTGTGATATTTGGAAATGGTTGCTGACGGTAGATATTGTAAGGTAAAGAGCTGTAGTAAAACCTCTGTTAGGGCTTTATGGCTATTCACTATTTCATTAATTATGCTCCATTAATGTAGGTTTTCTAGAGTTCATAATTGATAATCCCTGGCATTACTTCTGCATTTTCTCTTGCTTATTTTTCGAAGAGAGCTGAAAACCTAACTGAGAGCTTATTACCTGGTTGTTTGTTTATTTGGCATGCCTGTTTGTTTGTTTGTTTTAAATTTGTTTCTAAAATCCTATTTCTTAGATGTTGTGGAGGGTGACCAGATTTGATTGTCAAATTGCCATATCACTTGCACATCTGCTCAGTGAATTCACAAAACTAAATCTGATTGTCTAAGTCTAACACCCTAGAATCCCCACATAGTACATACAGTTTATAATACACTTCATCTGACACATACTAGGCATTTCCTTGGAGTGAATTTTGTCTTCTGCAAGTGTTTATAATTTTTTTCCATCTTCTCATTGACTGTGCTGATGCAATCATTTAGTCAGATAAATTCCACTATATAAATCTTATTTCAAGATAAGTTGAAGAAAAAAATTCAAAATTTTATTCTTCAATAAGATGCTTGAACTGTTGTATTTTAAAAAATCACCAACATAATCTTAGTCATTGTGCTTTAATTATTGCAACTGCAGAAAGGAAATATAATGTTCAAAAGTAAAGAAATATCAATAAGAATTCATTATGATTAAATTACAGTGTCCTCCAGAGACATGTTTCAATGTTTGAATGAAATGGAAACATCAAAACAATTTCCATTGTAAGATCTTATTATTAATCTTTATTAAAAATAATACTTCTTCAGTCATATCATATGAGTTCCTTTCACAACTTTGAAACTATAGTCAAATAAAACTGTGACCTTCAAAGTGTGGTCACTTCAAAACTAAAATGACAAAAATACTGAAATATATGAATACCTCTTACACAATTTGTACATCAATAAGTTATATTAATATTTTCATATATATTATGTATTGAGTATTTTTTCTTTATATGTATTTGGGGTTTTAGTTTCACTTAATATATTTATTTTGTTATGGATATATATGATGATTCTTTAAGTAGTATATCATGATCCAGAATGTAAGTTGTTGTTACAGTGTCAGAACCGTATCTTATATAATTCTATCCACAGGTTTATTAGTATTTTTAGAACTCGGTTTCTTTTTCTCTCTTCTTTTTATTTTTATTTTTATATTTTTTCTCCTTTTTGCAGTTCTTTAATGATGTGGATTTGAAAGGATCTTGGGTTGTATTGATCAAATATGAATCTCATTAAATTCAAGAAGATCAAGTGCAAGGTCCTGCACCAGAGCTGGAACAATCATGTCCAGTATAAATACAGACTGGGGGGTAAATAAATTTAGAGCAGTTCTGTGGTGAAGGACTTGGGGGTAGTGGTGGGTGAAAAGTGGGACATGAGCTGGCAATGTGTTCTTGCAGGCCAGAAGGCCAGTCATAGCCTGGGCTGAATAACAGCAAGTGAAGAGAGGTTTCTCTCCCAGGTCTACTCCACTCTCTTGAGATCCCACCTGGAGTCCTGTGTCCAGCTCTGGGGTTCCCAGTACAAGAAAAACATGGATCTGTTAGAGCTCAGGGAGGGCCATGAAAATGATCACAGACTGAAACCTCTCTACAGTGCAGAAAGACTGAGAGAGTTGTAGTAGTTCATTCTGGAGGAATGGGGGCTCCTGGGACAGCTTGTTACAATTTTTCAGTACTTAAGGGGGAATTATAAGAAAGATGGAGAGAGACTTTTGACCAAGACTGCAGTGACAAAACAATGAGAAATAGTTTTAAACTGAAAGAGGGTATAGATTGTTTTTGCAATGAGAGTGGTGAGACAGTGGAAGAGAACATCCCAGAGAATGGATATCCCAGAGAAGCTGTGGATGCCCCATCTTTGAAAGTGTTCAGTGTCAGTCTAGGAGGCACTTTAAATACTTTGATCTAGTGAGAGATGTCTCTGCCTGTGGAAGCAGAGTTGGACTTAATGATCTTTGATGATCTCTACTAACACGCACCACTCTATGATTCTATGATTTTGTTTTATAGGTTAGTCCAATTTATAATTTGACTGTTCCTTGTTATTTCAAGCATAGTTCTATGTCCTTGTCCACCTCTTGTAATTCTAATTTCTTCATTGGTAAGATTCCTTTTTCTGTTTCCTGTTTCTGTTTTAGATGGACTAGAAAAGGAGATAGAACTTTATTTTTTTAGTTGAGACCACTGGAAAAGCAAATATGTCTTACTGAGATCTGGACATAAAAATCTTGACAGAGAATTGTGGAAAAACAGGTACACTGCTACTGAACAGAACTGATTCCAACCATCTTGGGCCAATCTGCATCCACCCACAAAAATATACCCTATGATCATTTGCAGGGAGAAGTCAAAGGTCTTTGCATGGTCACTCTCAATTTGTGAACCCCAACTGGTGTTCCTGGTGAGGTAGTCATGATGGGAAGAGAACTTTGAGGAAGAAAATTACAGATATTCTTATCCTGCTTTTCACATTCCAAAACAATTCTAGGCCCCAAGCTGTCACAATGCCTGATCCCCACAGACACAGTTCTCAACTGAGCATCTTAGGGGCTTTTCAGGGGCTTCAACCCCTATCATTAAATGAATCACTTCACTGCATCTAATTTTATGTGGGTTTCTGATAGTTTATTTCTTGGTCCTCTTTGCCATGAGTTAAGTACTTGTGGAGAGAAGGGAAGAGGAGAAAAGCGTGCAACTATGTTTACATTAACAACATTTAAACTAAACTTATGCCAGGATATTCAGGTTTCAGGAGGGACTATATTCAGAACTACTTTTTCACACAGTTACACACAATCTTAAAACCTATACACACCATACAAACTATCAAATATCACACAACTATAGCTAATTATCAAGTAATACATATTTCCTAAAATAGCTAGATCTAAAAAGCCTTATGCATCTTTATCAGCGGATTGTTATTTTCCACTGATACAGTGGAGAGGTTCCTGCTTCCAGGAGCAAGGCTAGGAAAGCGGCAAGNAAGTGTCCATCCAGAAGCCCCCATGGTCCCTATTCAGTCGCTGCATAGGTATCCCGGGTTCCTGGACCTCCACGTCCTCATCCACCCAGCGCTTGTAATATTTCTGCCACTTGATGAATTCCTCATCAGTCTGGTCTCCTCCGACACATCTTATTTTAACTTTATAAAAGAGCTCCATTAATGTTACTCCGCGGGGCTTCTGAAGGCTTCATTTCTTGCTTCTGCGCCAGCTCAAGGTCTCTAGACAAATTCCATTCTTATCTTAGAAGGTGGCACCTGCAAACTTGTCTTTGGTTTGCTAGCTTGAAAATGTGTGAATTCTCTAAAACCAAGCCAGCATTGTCATTATTCTGGGGTCTCTACAAAGAAGAAAGAAGAACCTGTAGTTTAGATTATTAATAGTTTATAGCTTAAAATAGATTGAAAAATACACTTCCGAGTGCCTCTTTTTCTTTCAGTCTTAAAATATTCTTACTGTTCATACCAAAGCATCAGTAATTATTCCAGTACTTTTTCATCCATCTATCCAAGGAACTGTAAAGCTAACAGAATAGTGACTGCAGTTAGTAGCCAGTAGATCAACCATGTGATCACCACACTTTACCTTGATTTTTACCTTAAAAAGATATCTGGCCAACATATCCCCTGCTGAAGTCCAGGGAATAGCAATCATTGCCTTGGCATGCAGGAAAAAATATTTTGATCTAAGTTTACTAACTATTAAAAGGGGGTTTTACCTGAATTGTTTTTATTTCCCACAGTTTCATTGTCTTTCCTCCTTCAGACTTATCATAAATTTGTTGACATTTCACACATAGACTATTACCTCCTAGAACACTGCCTGCATCCTCCTAATCTCTCCTGTCACTTTTAATTCCTGGGACTCCTGCTGCTGTCCTTAATCTTTCTTGCTCCTACCGTGTTTTCATTTGGACCTCTCCAGGTGTTCTCTGATTTCAGGTAAAATCTGCCTCTGTTTCCCTCTCTAACATCTAGTGATTATTTATAATTTTTATGAATAATTTTTATGAATAATTTTATGAAAAAAATATTTTATTTCAGAATATGGGCTTTGTAGTGTGTCTCACTTTTAAGGTTGACCTATCTGCTTTGAGTTGCAGAGATGATGATGCTTTACTGAAAGATCAAAGCAGGAGAGAAGGCTCATGATACAAAAAAATACTGAGGAAACCAGAGGTTGAAATCTTAATCTAAAAATGTCAGATTATAAAAGAAATAAAGAAGCTTGCAAGGTTTTTTGTAGACTCGGTTCTGTAGGAAAAATATTAAATCTACACTGAGGAAAGGAGGTGGGAGGAGACTTGGCTGAAGCAAATGTTTCTCAAAGTATTTAATTGAGTAGAAAATACAAGACCCTGTCAAATCAGTTTTAATAAAAACTTTCAGCTAGGCTTAATAATTAGCTACCAGAGCAAATTAAAAATAGTGCAGTCTCCCTCATTAGAAATTTTAAACTGAAGACTGGGCACCTTCATTAAGGCTGACTGATGCTTCTGCTAGCTCATGCAGGTGAAAGTAGGAATATTTCACTGAACTACTTTTCTTATGGAAGCAGTCAGACTAAGTGATTAAAAGTCTTTTCACCTTGAAAAAATCTAAAGGTGTTTTGGTTCGAATATTTTCTTTATATCTATGCTGTTGTCTTTGTTTGCTTATTTGTTTCAGCTTTGTTTCTATGTCCCTGCTCTGGAGGAATGAATTTAATCTACTTTTTAAACGCTTTAAAGTTTAGAGTGTTCATTTGTCATAAGAATATTTTCAGCTGCTCTCTTTATCTGTCTATCCAGAAGCAGGAGCTGATGACATCTCTCACTGATGACCTACACCTATTTAGAAATTGGCATCAAAACAGGCTTGAATGCTATAACTTTCTTAAAAATATAAAAATTGACAAAAGAGATATCTGAAAATGTTTCAGAATACTAATGGACTTTACTTTTCATAAAAAATTAAAAGGGATGT
>VWZD01006993.1:19480-36565 GCA_013396695.1 Sakesphorus luctuosus
AGATTATAATGAAAATAATTGATGTAATCATCCCTCTCAAGCCAATTGCAAAGAGAAAATAAATATCCTGCAAGCTAACAAAGGTGCCCAAAAATCATTACATTGTAGAACTAAACATAGTCTTCAGATATTATGTAAGAGGAGACTTTTAAGAGCTATTTGGTTTATAATCAAGCTGCATCAGTTCCCTAGCATCAAACAGTTCCTCAGTGGAAAAGGTGGTCTCTGTTGCTATGACTGTTCTTTCTAAAGGCGTTAGAGATACCTGCTTCTTCCTTTTACCAAAACAAAACAAAACAAAAAAAAAAAAGAAAAAGAGAAATAGACTACACATTTTGATATATATGGGCAGAAAAGAGAAGAAGAAGCTAATTACTTTCTGTCCTGTGAGGATTTTGAGTATGTCCCCCTGGAGGTATTCTGTAATAATCAATTATGCTTTATGGGTTAAAAATGCTGCTAAAGAATTTAAGTGTTAATTGAAAATCCTGCATTACATCTACAGCATGAATTACATAATTCATAGTTATGAATTATAGATATGTAGAAATCTTACACCTGATAGCTACCAAACCTGCCATTTTTGTCCTCTGAAAATCATATTAATAGTGTTACAAAAGGAATATGACTTTTATTCACCACTGATTATGCTATGAAGAGAAGTCTGAAGTATCACCTTTTACCTCAGTGCCCAACAACAATTCTCACTATTGTCCTCCCTATTTCTGTTCATCAAAAGGAAATCTAAGAATGATAAATAGAAGCCCAATATACAATATGATGTATAGTGCAGTAAACAACAAGCACAAATGGAATATACAGTGGACTTAGCCTATTTCAGAAAAATGTAACTCCCAGAAAATATTGTAACAGTATTTTTCATATAGAAAACTTTTCATTCTCAAGAGTATACGTTTCTGTTAAAAAAGGAAAGGCATACATTTTCCAGTATTCTATTTATGTATTTATCTGGTTGAAAAAATTTCTTTATATTAGAAATCGTTTAGGTATAAAATTTTCAATCTTTTCCCCTTTTGGTTGTTATCCTTCCAAATCATAGCTATTTCTAACACATTCCACTCCTTTCCTCCACAGAAGCCTATATAATTAATCTTCTTTGCTTGAAAGTGTATCTTTTTTGCTTCTTTGTCTCCAGGTAACAGTTTTGTTCTCAATAAGCTTGATTGTCACAAGATGAGACTACACTAGTTTTCTCTGAGAATGGAGGATAGAATTGTCTGGCTGAGCAGTGTTTGACTTTCAAGATACTGTGACTTCTAAGCTTACCTAGTTACTCAAATTTTTCCTTGAGGTTTTAAATTTTGTCCCCTAAATGTAAGCCACATTTCTGTTATGATTGGATAAAATAATCTTAATGATGAAAGAATGTCCCATAACAAGGATTATATGAAATGAGACTAATATCAGATAATACACTCTAAGGGAATTGAAAAAAGCAACATAGAAATCTGATGAAACACAAAAACATGAATATCAATGAAAATGTCTTTTATACAACCCATATAAAAATTGTAACTAATATTTGTGACAATTATCAAAACACTGTTGAGTAACAGAGCCAGAATTAGAGAAAAAGTTAAGTCCTGTACACAAATTCACAAGTTTAACATGGGCTTCAGAGTATAGAAAGAAAAAATGTTTCAAAATGAAAAAAAAGTACTTTCCCTTAGCAGATATTTAATTTTTTTTTAAGTGTAAAGGAAAATAATTAAAAGATAATTTAATGGATTAGGCCTTCTTGTTCCTGTAAAGAATGAACATGGACTTGCATTTTGCTGCAGTTTCCCAGCTGCATTCTTGAGAAATTAGATAAAATATTATGTTCTACTCTAGATACTGAAGTTCAAAACACCTATCAAACTCAGTGTCTAGGTCACATTAGATAAAGTTTAGCCTCTCTAATGTAATATAAGATGAAATTTCTTTTAAATCCCAGGTGTATAGGTACCTAATCAGCCATGATTTCACTGCAAACAACTTAAAATTCCAGCCACCAGTGGTGTTCCTCAGGGCTCAGTACTGTGGCCAGTCTGCTCAGTAACTTTATTGATGACCCGGATGAGGAGATGAAGTGCATCCTCAGTAAGTTTGCAGATAACACTAAGCTGGCTAGGAGTGTTGAATTGCTGGAGGGCAGGAAGGCTCTGCAGAGGGATCTGAACAGGCTGGATCAATGGGCCAAGGCCAAGGGTATGAGGTTCTACAATGCCAAATGCTGAATCCTGTCCTTGGATTACAATGACCCCATGCAGCACTACAGGCTGGGGATAGAGTGGCTGGGAAGCAGTCCAGCAGAAAGGACCTGGGGGTGCTGGCTCACAGTGGCTGAACATGAGCTGGCAGTGTGCCCAGGAGTCCAAGAAGGCCAATGGCATCCTGGTTTGTATCAAAAACATTGTGGCCAACAGGACTAGGATAGTGCTTATCCCCTGTACTTGACACTGGTGAGGCTTCGTCTCAAGCCCTGTGGTAAGTTTTCCCCCTCCACTTCAAGAATGACATTGAGATGTTTCTCCAGAAAAGGGCAAGGGAGCTTGTGAAGGGTCCAGAACACAAGTCCTATGAGGACCTTAGGGGGCTGGCATTATTTAGCCCGGAGAGGAGGAGGCTCAGTGGAGATACCTAAAAGGAGGCTGTAGCAAGGTGAGCATCAGCCTTTCCTTCCAGGCAACTGGAGATGGACAAGAGGAAATGCCCTGAAACTGCACCAGGGGGGGTTCAGGTTAGATATCAGGAAGAATTTCTTCACTGAAAGGCCTGGGAAGGATTGGAACAGGCTGCCTGGAGAAGTGGTGAAGTCATCCCCCCTGGACATATGCAAAGAGTGACTGGACATGGCACTTACTGCTATGGTTTAGCTGACAAGGTGATGTTCAATTAAAAGTTGAATCTTGGGAGTCTTTTGCAGCCTTAATGACTTTATGATTCTGCCTTAGTTTTGAAAAAGAAACAAAGATGTCTATCAAGGAAAATGAGGAATCCTTCTAGAAAGGGGCATCTCTCTCTCCTCAAACCACTACAATATTTGAAATTAAGTGACTTTAATCAGAAAATTTATAGAAAAGGATAAACAGCTATTTACTACAAATATATATATGGATAACCAAAAAACCAGAACAAAGCAAACAGCAACACCGTAACCAGAACTTTCAAAGAAATAAAGTTTTCTCTCTGCCCCTTCAATGCAGTTATGTTACAAACAGCAGGAGGCAAAGCTGTGCCTCAGGAGGCAGTAGCTGATGTGACTCATGGCCTCTGTGGAGCAAAAGACAGGGGAGAGGAGGTGCCGAACCCAAAGCTCAGGTGGGAATGGCGGCCATGGGGACAGGCTGAAACCTTTCCTGTGGACAGTGCAAGGCCCCTCGCACCTTCCTTTGTCCAAAAGCATTGCGAGTGTGTAGCAGCTCCTCTGTAGATGGTACCTTTGAGTCCATAGCGAATCCACCCAACAGTGATTTTCCTCTCAGAATAATGGCACAGGACTGGCACAGTCAGGGAGTGAACCATGGCCCCTCTCCCAGTGTTTCCACCAGCTCTGCAAGTGACAGCTGGACACTGAAGCAGATGGAAAAAAGTGTAGCAGCAAAAACTGATTACCAGGAAACTCCTCTCTCACCACCTCCCAAGCCAGGGAAAAACTGAGGTCCTCCCCCCAGAAAAAAAGAAAGACACCTCCCTCAGTCCTCTCCCCAGCCATCATGTTGGAATGCAAAGCTATTAGCTAACCCTTTCTTTAGGCTTTAGGCAGTTATCTGGCTCCAGGAGCAAGGAGTGAGAGAGCTGGGCTTTAACAGCTCACCTTGTTCTGACGCCCAACCTTCAAACCAATGTGTTGGTAAGGGACAAAAAAACCCAAACAAACCAAAAAGAAATCCCAAACAAACAAATCCATGAAATATTTTGAAACTATAAACAATTTTTAAAGAAAAACAGTATTAAAGGAATTTATGTGAATCTAAGAATGATCACATTTGAAAGTAACTCTTTGCTGATACAAAAATATTTTAGAGATGCAGGAATGATGCAATAATCCTAACATTCATCTTATACATGGCTCTTTATATTGTGCTACTTATATTAAAGGTAGCATATACACTTCATAGTCTCACGAGAGTGGAAGGGTTCTACTATACCTTCAGATCCAGCTCTCTGTCACTGTGCCTTCACATTAAAGTAAAGGTTTAAATGGTAGAAAAATACACCTTCCATGAAAATATAAAGTGAGATGCTTCTGCTCACTAGTTTTGCTCATTGCTGCTATTGGATGTTGTTCCAGAACTTATGGCTGTGAGTGGTATGTCAAGGGAGCCCTTTTGAATTTCCACCTTGTGCATATCTTAAATCTTACCTTGTCTCATAAAACCTTTGGCTGCGTTGCTAGTGCTTAGCCACTTTATTTTCCTCCTCTCTTTTTTGTTGTGTTTCTTGTTTAGTTTATTTTCTGAATAGCAGCTGTTTTCAGTCTCCACTCAAAAAGGGGAAAAGGAATTCTATTACTTAATATTTTTGTTTCAAATACCATTTTTCTCCAACAATGGGAACAATAACATGAGTTCTTTTTCTTTTTTGTGCATATCTAGTTAAACTACAAAATGGGACTCAAAGAGTGAGTCAATTCAGTTAGTACTGAAGGTATCTAAATGCCACTGCAAAGAAACTCTAAAAAATTTCCCAGAGTATACCAAATTCTGGTATTAGGAAAGTTCATTGAAACTAGTCATAACCTAAGCAACTCTTTATCCATCTCTAATGTGTTTGATCTATCACCTAATTTATTATAAGCATACTTCACAAAGCAGCAAATATGACACTTGCAAAGCATGGCAGCATTCCTTCTCATTTTACAGAGAAGGAAAAACATTGCACCTGTGACATTATTTTATATTTATTGAGAACCTTACGAGGCAATTCATTTCAAGGTGCTCTTTAGCCAGAGGAAGACTCCTGGAGTTTAGCTCTCCACATCTCCTTCTCAACAGTGTTTTATAAAACTATAAACTCAGATCAATTTCTACCACCGGGAAAGTTTCTCACATAGGAGTGAGATGGAACAAAAACACCTCCCTGCAGCTACATGTAAGAAAATTAATTGTCCTCTCACTCAAAAATTAAAAGTAAAATAAAAATTGCTTCCTTCAGGTCTTTAAATCTTAATCTTCAAACATTCCTATTTCACAAGCTGGAGAAAGCTGTCTAATAGGAACAATGAAGAGGGCTAAGTCAATCAAGTACTTGTTGGCAACTGTAGGTCAATATACATGCTTTCCTCCATACCTCTATTTCTTGACAATTCTGTCACTAACTTAACTGACTCTATTTATAGAATGAATATCACCTAGTTAAGAAGAAAATAAATACATTATTAGAAGCACCTGAAAATTCACTATACTGTTTTTTATTTTCGCTGATTGATCAAATGCCAGTATATAAAAATTTGCCTTATTTAATTCTTCCTTCCTATGGTCCAGTGCTTTCTCTCATGCAGAAAAACATTCAGCTATAATATGTGCAGAAATTCTGTTTTGACATTTAAACTGTTTCTGGGAAATTCTTAATGAGTTTTTATCTTTGCCCACTTAGTTATCTCAGGCTCCATTTTAGAATAGATAATGTTGGTGATGTGGAAAATCTAGAATTTTATAAAAAATTCAAATCTGAAATCCATGGTTAATGTGTACTTTTATATATATGATCAATGTTTCTCCATTGACTATTTCTGTGTTGCACCCATAGCCTTGTGGAAAGATTGGGTCCTGTACATCTTAATTCTTCAATCATTAAATCAAAAGCAGAGTATGATCTCTTAGATTTGTGGTTGAAAAATGGCAAAAAAATTAGACTTTTCATGATTTAGAGTAGCATGTGTCTTTTTATAAAGAAAATAGTGTTAACATTTAAATAAGAAGGGGGATCATCTGAATTCAACAATCTGTTATATACTACCACAGACTAAGCCACTGGCAAATGTAATGAAAATGTAAGTAATAGCTATGACAGTATTTAAACAGACACATTTAGGTGGTTTATGTACTTCTTCAGGACACATGTGCAAGACAAATAATGCTAATGGAAGCATAAGACTTCTTTTTACATGCTAATTTTACTCTGAAGCAAACTAATATAAAATTTTGAGAAACAGTGCTGCTACACAATATACACTGACTAGTAAGTCTTTCTACTGCACAGCAGTCGTCTTCATAGTCTAGTTAATTCTGCAATCAAAAATGAGACACACAAAAATAATGTTGAACTATGTCTTCCAATCCAAGCATTGCCATATGTATTCTCTACAGGAAATAACCTCTGTGATCAGAAAACATTGCAATGATATGTTCATACTAAACAAAAATGTCATTGCTTCAAAGCAATGTTGCACGTTTCTGTTGCAGCACTGATATTCCACCAAAAAATCAAAATTTAAAAAATAAAACAGTATATAAAATAATCAGAACCTTTTTCTTCTTAGAAATATATGTTGACAAGAGTGAAGAAAATGGTCGCAGTGATAATTACTTGTTACATAAGACTAGTCTTCTTATAATTTCCCTAATTTCTTCCTTATCTCAAGGTAAGATGAAAAATAGAAAAGGTGAAAAATGCTATACTAACAAAAAACCAACCAAACAAACAACAAAAACACAAATGATTTTATCTTTAGATTCGGGTTTACCTCCAGTAATATTTGGTAACTAGAACTTGTTATAAACCTGAAAATTATAGATTTCATTTGAAAAATTCTCCCATCTAGCCATTTCTATTTTTTTTCCCTTTCTTCAGCAAGCCACTCACAACATGTAATAACAGTTCTATAAAAAATTATACTTTATGCAAATATCAGGTCTTACAACTGGATATGTTCCTGGTACTAAATGTTCATATTATCTCATATTTCAAACTCATGTGCATCAATAGAAAATATAAAACGGGCATTAGTAATATGNNNNTATAAAACGGGCATTAGTAATATGCATGTACAATGTTATGTTAAATTCCATTCAATGAAAGATTATGCAAGAGCTTTATGGTTTTGAAATGTTATGATAAGATTTTTTTATGGATACATACATGTATTTATTTATTACAGTTAGTAAGACTTTCTTTTTTACATTGCTCTTATTTTTTCTTTATTAAAAAGAGTGTATTTTTTTCATTAAATTCTAAACCAAGGACAGCAGTATTCTGTGGTTTGAGTTTGATGGGGTTTAAAATGTTTTTTTATAAGTTATGTGGAAATTAGGAATTTTTAATTTTAAAGGAGTCTTACTGTGAAAAACTCCAATTTTCCACTGAAATTTAAGTATTGTGGAAATTTTCAAATTGTCCTATTGTTTGTATACTTAAAAGACTAATTGTTCTTAGTAAAGTACATATGGAAGAGAACATTTCTTCATTTGCACCTCTGTGTCAAAACCCTCTGTTCTTTCCATCTTCCAATTACTTTTCTGTTGATTAAAAGCATACACTGCACAGTGTCTATGGAAGAACATTGAGTTCAAGAGGAGGAGTGGGTCAGCCAGAGGACATTCAATGTTATTAATAGACATTTTATATGGATCCTAGATGTTATGTAAAGCTATAAGTGGAGGCTTGCATTAGACAGGAAAGTGGTAGAAATATTTTTCTAGCAACAAACTACAGCAGGTATTTTTGTGGTCTCAAGCACCATCAGGATATAATGTCTACTAATGCTGCAGTCAAAAATTCAAAATATTTTTCTTGATATGAACTAAGTCAGCAGAGATAATTAAATTCCTTCTGTTAAAAATATGGTATATGTAAAGAAGTGGAGCTTCCAGAAAATATTAAAAGAGATTTGGGATTTTTTTCTTGTGGTGAACAGGAAATCCACCCCCTCCTGTTGATATAGTGAGGAATGCTTTGAAACACATACAAAGAACGAATAATTTAATTAGATATGCTACTGCTAGCAGACATGCAGAACAGAAAAAAATAAAGCCTTCAAAAAAGAGTGTACTAATTAAAAATAACTAAAAATTGCCAAATTAAGAGTGTGTATACAAACTTCTTTTTTGTTCAGATGAAGGCTTTTAAGCGCATATATGTTTAAGTCACTTTTAGGCAATCAGAGCAAAATCTCAGCTAATCTATGTTAACTGGACATCAGATGGATTTACATGTGTGATTTAATACTAGATACTCCGAGGATAGGGTTAGAAGCTGTGAAATATCTCAGATGTTAAAAAGGGGCTTAAGGTTTGTCAGCAGAAGTGAAATGAATGTTTATTCTACTTTTCTTTAGAATATTTAGCATGGGCAACTTAAATCACCATTGGATGCCAGTCTTCTCATTATGAAATATGCATTTTATTTTCAACACAAAACAACATTTAGTGGCCATAAAGTCAACTGTCAATATTTCAGCATAATTTTAATGCTTCATGATTTTTATCTTTTCATACTATTGAGGTAAACTGCAGGACCTGCAGTTCATTGAATTTTTTAGGTTGGAAAAGACCTTTTAGACTATTGAGTCCAACCATTAACCCAGTACTACTGTGTTCACCAACGAATCATGTTCCTAGGTACCACATCTACATGTAATTTAAGTGCCTCCAAGGATGGTCACTCAAGCTGGGCAGCCTGTTCCAATGTTTAGCAACTTTCTCAGGGAAGCAATATTTCATAATATCCAATCTAAACATTCACTAGTGCAACTTGAGGCCATTTCTTGTTGGCTTGTTACTTGGCAAAAGACCTCACTTCAGTAAAACTTCCTTTCAGGTACTTGTAGAGAATAATAAGGTCTCCCCTGAGCCACCTCTTCTCCAGGCTAAATAATGCCAGCTCCCTCATCTGGTACTCATGAGACTTGAGCTCCAGACCCTTCACCAGCTCTTTTGCCCTTCTCTGAACCCGCTCCAGGATAAAAGTGCTCTTCTTGAACTGAGAGACTCAAAACATGACAAAAGATTCAACATGCAGCCTCACCAGTACTGAGTACAGGGGGACAATCACTGTCCTAGTCCTACTTTCCACCCTATTTCTGATACAAACCAGAATGCCATTGGTCTTCTTGGACACCTGGGCACACTGCTGGCTTATGTTCAGCCACTGTGGACTGGCAAACCCCAGGTCCTTTTCCACTGGCCCACTTTCCAGCCACCCTTGCCCTAGTGCTGCCTGCAAGTTTGTTGTGATCCAAAGGTTGGTTTCAGAACTTGGCCTGCACAAACTATTCTGAGTTGGAAGGGACCCACAAGGATCATCAAGTCCAACTCTTAAGTCAACGGCCCATAGAGGGGATTGAACTCATGACCCTGGCATTATTACAACCAAGTTTTAACCAACTAAGCTAATCTCAGGGTCTTGTTGAACCTCATACTCTTGTCCTTGGGCCATCAATCCAGCCTGTCCAAATGCCTCTGTATAGTCTTCCTACACTCCAGTAGATCTACACTCCCACCCAGCTTGGTGTTATCTGTAAGCTTACTGAGGATGCACCTCATCCACTCATCCAGGCCATCAATAAAGATGTTAAATAGGGCTGGCCCCAATATTGAGCCCTGGAACAATACTGGTAACTGGCCATCAGCTGGATGTAACTCCATTCAGCACCATTCTCTGGGCCTGGCTATCCAGCCAGTTTATGTTAGTGAGC
Organism: Sakesphorus luctuosus; assembly: GCA_013396695.1. NCBI lineage: Eukaryota > Metazoa > Chordata > Aves > Passeriformes > Thamnophilidae > Sakesphorus > Sakesphorus luctuosus. The sequence continues at coordinate 29,121 of VWZD01006993.1, forward strand.
AGTGCAACTGCCCAAGCCCTGAGCAGCCAGTTTCTTCAGGAAAATATTATGGGAAACAGTGTCAAAGTCTTTAATAAAGTCCAGGCAAACAATATCTACAGCCTTTCCCACATCCACTAAGTAGGTCACTTGGTCATACCAGGACGTCAGGTTGGTCAAGCAGGGCCTGCCCTTCATAAACCTATGGTTATCATGCACCTGGCCATGATTGCATTCTAGATGATTTGCTCCATGACTTTTTCTGGCATCAAGGTCAGGCTGACAGGCCTGTAGTTCCATGGATGCTTCCTGGACCTTTCTGACCACTCCTGTAAATGGATGTCACATTTGCTGAGCTCCAGTCAACTGGGACCTCCCCAGTGAGCCAGGACTGTTGGTAAATGATGGAAAGTGGCTTGAAAATTACTTCCACCAGCTCACTCAGAGTTACAAATTTATTCCCCTGTTTATTAAGAAACTTGCATCTTGTCCTAATGTTTAATTTAATTAAAAATCTAATCATTATCTGCACCTTTTCTTTCAAAAAATCCTGAAGTGTTTTATAGTTACTATAGTGTTACAGCAGTGATTCTTAAAAGAATTCATTCTAGTGCATTTGCAATTCTTTCTTCTTAGCATCTATGCAGTTTATAAATTATGAAATACTGTTTTCAACTGGTAAGCTGAGATTTCCTGCCATCATAATAAGTGGATAGATTCTTATTGGGGGTTAGAATCAGAACATCTGCCATCATGATACATATTATGGCAGCTTCTGAATTAATAAAGCAAAAAGCTCAAGCATATTTTTTGTTCAAGTAACAAGGTAACACAACTGATTTTGTAGATATTGTAATGAGGGTCATAGCTGGAGTTTTGGCAGCTTTTTATTCTTTGTGTAACTAAAAATACACTTTTAAACCAGATGAAATTAGGACACAAAATTTTTCATCGCTACAGATGGGGTTTTGGTGATTTTTTAATTTGGTTGGTTGGTTTGTTGGATTTTTTGGTGAGTTTTGTTTGGTTTTTTTAATTAGCTCTGTAAATGTTGCAAGAGAAGTAGTAACCATCACTGGAACAGTTTTTGCTGATGTGCTGGGGCAGCTGGCAGCAATGAAACTGTTTCCATAAAAAGATAAAGACGTCTGGATTTGGTAATGTTCACTATAACGTAACCCATAAAAATAAAAGAAAAATCTCTGCCAAGCAAGTTTCTATTCCAGAATACATTCATTGGTTTTCAGATAAATGCTGCTACTGTGATGTAAAGTAGNAGTACAGGGGGACAATCACTGTCCTAGTCCTACTTTCCACCCTATTTCTGATACAAACCAGAATGCCATTGGTCTTCTTGGACACCTGGGCACACTGCTGGCTTATGTTCAGCCACTGTGGACTGGCAAACCCCAGGTCCTTTTCCACTGGCCCACTTTCCAGCCACCCTTGCCCTAGTGCTGCCTGCAAGTTTGTTGTGATCCAAAGGTTGGTTTCAGAACTTGGCCTGCACAAACTATTCTGAGTTGGAAGGGACCCACAAGGATCATCAAGTCCAACTCTTAAGTCAACGGCCCATAGAGGGGATTGAACTCATGACCCTGGCATTATTACAACCAAGTTTTAACCAACTAAGCTAATCTCAGGGTCTTGTTGAACCTCATACTCTTGTCCTTGGGCCATCAATCCAGCCTGTCCAAATGCCTCTGTATAGTCTTCCTACACTCCAGTAGATCTACACTCCCACCCAGCTTGGTGTTATCTGTAAGCTTACTGAGGATGCACCTCATCCACTCATCCAGGCCATCAATAAAGATGTTAAATAGGGCTGGCCCCAATATTGAGCCCTGGAACAATACTGGTAACTGGCCATCAGCTGGATGTAACTCCATTCAGCACCATTCTCTGGGCCTGGCTATCCAGCCAGTTTATGTTAGTGAGCAGTGCAACTGCCCAAGCCCTGAGCAGCCAGTTTCTTCAGGAAAATATTATGGGAAACAGTGTCAAAGTCTTTAATAAAGTCCAGGCAAACAATATCTACAGCCTTTCCCACATCCACTAAGTAGGTCACTTGGTCATACCAGGACGTCAGGTTGGTCAAGCAGGGCCTGCCCTTCATAAACCTATGGTTATCATGCACCTGGCCATGATTGCATTCTAGATGATTTGCTCCATGACTTTTTCTGGCATCAAGGTCAGGCTGACAGGCCTGTAGTTCCATGGATGCTTCCTGGACCTTTCTGACCACTCCTGTAAATGGATGTCACATTTGCTGAGCTCCAGTCAACTGGGACCTCCCCAGTGAGCCAGGACTGTTGGTAAATGATGGAAAGTGGCTTGAAAATTACTTCCACCAGCTCACTCAGAGTTACAAATTTATTCCCCTGTTTATTAAGAAACTTGCATCTTGTCCTAATGTTTAATTTAATTAAAAATCTAATCATTATCTGCACCTTTTCTTTCAAAAAATCCTGAAGTGTTTTATAGTTACTATAGTGTTACAGCAGTGATTCTTAAAAGAATTCATTCTAGTGCATTTGCAATTCTTTCTTCTTAGCATCTATGCAGTTTATAAATTATGAAATACTGTTTTCAACTGGTAAGCTGAGATTTCCTGCCATCATAATAAGTGGATAGATTCTTATTGGGGGTTAGAATCAGAACATCTGCCATCATGATACATATTATGGCAGCTTCTGAATTAATAAAGCAAAAAGCTCAAGCATATTTTTTGTTCAAGTAACAAGGTAACACAACTGATTTTGTAGATATTGTAATGAGGGTCATAGCTGGAGTTTTGGCAGCTTTTTATTCTTTGTGTAACTAAAAATACACTTTTAAACCAGATGAAATTAGGACACAAAATTTTTCATCGCTACAGATGGGGTTTTGGTGATTTTTTAATTTGGTTGGTTGGTTTGTTGGATTTTTTGGTGAGTTTTGTTTGGTTTTTTTAATTAGCTCTGTAAATGTTGCAAGAGAAGTAGTAACCATCACTGGAACAGTTTTTGCTGATGTGCTGGGGCAGCTGGCAGCAATGAAACTGTTTCCATAAAAAGATAAAGACGTCTGGATTTGGTAATGTTCACTATAACGTAACCCATAAAAATAAAAGAAAAATCTCTGCCAAGCAAGTTTCTATTCCAGAATACATTCATTGGTTTTCAGATAAATGCTGCTACTGTGATGTAAAGTAGCTAAATTCATTCACTGCTGGAGTTTAATACAACAGTAAACTTTTATGTAAAAATATATTGGATACCTACAAATGTCTAGAAATATTGGCACTTTTACTGGCCTTTAGTTGAGTTATTTTCTTTCGGTTATTATGTGACATTCTTTGGGGCATGAATCAGATGTTTCCAATTACTGTTTTCATTGCTGCTGCTTTTAGCTCCTCTTCTTTTTGGTCTATACCGCCGGCCTAATTACAGATGAGTAGCAATGGAGACTGAAAATGCATTTGTAGTTGCACGGAGTCAAGAAGAGAAATACCAAAACTCCTGTTGTAGGATCACACCTGCTGATCCTTCTCTCTAAAGCTTTCTAAAGCATTAAGGATAGCAACAGTATCCAAAGTATGACTGCTTCTCGGTGTTGCTACTGCGAAGATATCAAAGGCAGAGAATTAGGAGCAACCAAATCCAATGATGGCTCATTGAAGACAAATAGATTTTAAGGCATAAGTTATTTATGAAAGTAATGTGTGCATCCTTATGTGCAGACATCTATGAAGTATAGGAATATTCAGATATCACATGGATCAATCTTAAAATTACTTGCATTATTTGCTTACTCAATTGGATTTTTCTTTCCATGATGGCAATGGCTATTGGTAAGCTGATAGAAATCAGAAGAGCCTAGAAACACCAGAGTAACTAAAGTTTGCCCATATAAAGGCATTTGAAAGCATGAGGTCATGCATATTTCTGAAGAAATCTATCAGGATTAAAGGATAACTTTTCTAATATGTATCTTTTAAGGTGTTTGGAATGCCAGACAGCCTTCAGATCTGTGTTTCTAAGCCCTTCAAGTTTCCCATTTCAACTGCTGCCAGTGTTGATTACTCCCACTTGTAGTCTTGTAAGCTCTACAGAGATTCTCTAATAGAATCAACATTTTCAGCACAAAGTCTACCCATGTAGCAAAACGTGAGAAATATGTATGTATCAAACCCTTCATTTCTCAAGGTATGCTGAAAGCTTTTCTTAGGAACCTGAGTCATTGTACTGTCTGCTCTTTTACATGGGTCTGAATCATGGGTCATCTACTGCCACCACCTGCAACTCCTCACACACTTCCATCAACGCTGCCTCCGTACAATCTTAAACATCCACTGGACTGATTATGTGACAAATGTGTCTATTCTTGAACAGGCAGGGGTCACCAGTGTCGAGGCCATGCTGATGAGAATGCAGCTGTGCTGGGCAGGGCACATCTCCAGGATGGAGGATCACTGCCTCTCGAAGATTGCGGTCTATGGAGAACTCACCCCGGCTGCCGCCAAGACAGGAGCCCCAGTGAGGAGGTACAAGGTCTCCCTGAAACAGTATTTCAGCTTTGACCATCAATGGTACATTATGGCCTCCAATCGGGATACATGGAGACACACCATTCATAACGCTGCTTCTTCCTTTGAGAACACACAGAGAATCAGTCTCGAGGAGAAAAAACAATGCAGAAAGAACCATTCCTCACCAATATCACCTAAAGAGACTTTGCACTGTGCCTTTTATGACTGGACTTGCCTATCCGACATTGGCCTTTTTAGCCAGCAGCACACTTGCAGCAAGCATAGATAGAGCCCTTCTCAAATCTCCGTTCACAAAGCCTAGCCATGATCATTATGAATTTTAAGAATCTACTTGAAAGTAGACATGCAAGTATTGCTATCTGATGGACATTCATCTGTTTGCCATCTCTGAATCCTTTATTTATGTTTTCCCTAGGAAAATTAAAAAAAATAATTGACCCTCTATTATACTAATTCCATACTGTACTGTACTTAATGCAGTAATGCAGTATGAAGGAGATGTAGGGCTTTCATCCCTCTGCCCAGTCTTGTTCCTCTTTATCCAAACATGATCCTAATGCTAAATACTCAATAACTTCTCCCCCAGATGTGTCCCCTTTTTAATGCTGTTTTCATATTCATAATCTTCTTATGAACAAAAAAGGGGAACATGCCTTTTATGTGAAACCAAGAATTTATCATTAATGTAGTTAAACTGTTATAATTAGTCCATTTATATTGATACTAGCAGACTCACAGTATATATTACCTAATTAATAAAAAATATGATTAACAATATTACAATTAAAAGTTGATATGCAGGTAAAAGTTTCTTGGTATCTACCTCTCTGCTACACTTCCCTCTTTGATGCTCCTTTGGGTTTAAACCCCACAGTTTCAGTCAGGGCTGTGGCAGGGAGGCAGTGTCCTAAATCCTTCTTTAGAAGGACCAAGATGTTAAAATTAGGTGGTTCTTCCTTCTCCATGTTAAGAGGCCCCAGATGTTGATGCAGACAACTTCTTTCTCCTTAATTTGGTTCTATTTTGGTCATATTTATCAAAAGCAAGTTCTATAGCATACTTTTCCCCTTATTCTTTCTATACTGGTCTGTCACCCTGTGTTACATCTGAATTTACTCTGTTTCATATTTTTTGCTTCTTCTTTATCTTTCCCATTAATCCTAAAATATTTTTTGTCGAACTCCAAAGTTCACATTGCTGAGAGCAGCTAAACCCTGTTGAGTCACCTAATTGTTGTTGAAGATTCCAGAACCATCCTTCAATATAATACCTTAGACCCTTACACCTCCTCGATGCAGCATCATCATTTCAGGGTCATAAAACTGCTCATGGTAACACTGCATTATTATTTGTTTTTCCTATCTGTATCAAAATTTTTAACAGTAGGTGTTCCAGTCTAGAATTATGCAAGACTATCCCAAACTAAAACAGCTAAGGTAACAAACCTGGTAGTTAGGTTATTATTGTTAATGTACAAAGGCTAAAACAAAACTCAAAGCAGCAGCAAAACAACACCAAAGAAAAGCAAGCCTGTTGAACCCAGTCTTGAAGCTTATCTTGTTTGTTTTCTATTGCAGGTTGACACTTTGATTCTGTCCAAGTGAAGTTCTGGCGAAAAGACATGCTCCCAGGATGTAGATCCCAAAGCTTGAGACCTTGCTAGAATGAGTCCCCCACTTTCTTTATAATTATCCTGATGACATCATGCAAAATGTGATAGCTGTTGGCATTACCTTCTTTTTTAAAAAAACTTTCCTCCTTTAAATCCTTAACCTTACAATGGTTGGGAGGGCTGGATTTTGGAGTCTAAGTTTTCATATTCATTGTCTGCATGGTCCCTGAATAGTTATGAATGCCAACTTCCCCACCTGCTCTTTCAATAATCCTTCATTTCTGAGATTAATTTGTAGGAAACATTCAGTAGAGATGCATGGCAATGCTTGCATCTGCAACTTACAGAAATGATAAAGGTCACGTACTAGAAGCCAAAACATTTTCCACAGTCACTTCATTTATGGAGAAAAAAAAGATTTTTTCATAAGAATAACTCTGCTGTATTGTTGACTGAAGTTTTTTTTCCCTTATTCTTTTGAGAAATAACATTGAGGGGTTTTGTTTTGTACCTAATGAATCAAAGTTGATTTGAAATAGTCAGTATTAAAACATAGAACATCACAATACCTAGGGGATGCCTGAATATAGGATGTCCCTGTCTCTAGGAAGTGTTTCTAAATTTTCTATATGGTTATTTGAAATTCTGTCTGACTTGTAGTAAAACCAACAGTAAAATTTCCTTATTTCAACTGTGCAGGAAAAAAAAAAATAAATCATAGGCGTTATGATCATTCATCATACAGAGGATTAAAACAGAGGTCCTTTTAATCTGACATTAATTTCCTAGTGTGTGTTCATGCTAAAATAAAAAAAAATTCCATAGATAACATATGGAGAAATTTCTTACTAGCTCCAAAATGGGATTACCACAGTCCCTGAAAAAAAAGGAAGTTTCTTATAGAGTTTTAAATCTAAAACAGAGTATGAATGATCTTATTTTCTATACAAGTTTCCACTACTTTCTCTTAATTGTATCCTAAGCTCAATGCTGACTTGAGTTAGAAAATCATGGAGTCTAAACAATTACCTCCTTCTATAAAATTTAAATGTCTTTTAATATTTTACCATCTCTTCTTGTTTTATTAAAAAAGCAAATATTATTTACCTCTTCCAACTTACATATTGATTGTGTCATCTGGCTGAAATCTGCTCTGTTTAGTTTAAACTCCCCCCAGAATTAAAATAAAGCCCCTCCATATCTGGAGACCTACTGCATTTGCAACATTGATCTGAGGTCTTAGGCACTCTCTCAGGTAATAAATCCTTTATTTTCCAATTGACCTCTGAAAGGCAATATCAAAATAGCACAATGATGAGATAT
>VWZD01006993.1:36572-61623 GCA_013396695.1 Sakesphorus luctuosus
TTTGATTTGTCAATAGGAATGTGGTATATATTTTGAGAAAATAACAAATACATTGGTGATGCCATCTGCATTACCTCAACCAAAGTAAAGGTCAACAGCTCTATTATGTATCTTAAGTTTTTAATTCACAGTTTTTGATAGTTATGTATAAATTTTTGGACAGCAAATGAACCTTTACAACAGGTGACCTTATCCTTCTTAGAAAGAGATGTATGTTAGAGCTATATATCAAAATGAATACATTTTTTATAATTCTGTCACTTTACTAGGATAGAATAACATATCCCCATGTAATGAATGCCAATTACCTTTGAAGTCTGAAATTCAAAAAAGTGAAAAGAAATAATACATAAAAATGATCATAGAATAGCATTACTTACTTTAAGGCAAAAGTGAGAAACAGTGTCAGATAAGAAAATTTTCTCAGTATCTTGATTTAAAAAGCATTGGCAATGTGTTCTCCAATGTTTTGGGTTTGTTTTGTTTTTTGTTTTTTTTTCAGAAGATATTTTCAGTTTTTCTTCTTACACTATTTATTGTGTGAAATAGGCTATCCTGTTATCCTATCTATCTTGGTACTACCAGCTCTTTGGCAGGGAGAAGGATGGATGGGCTGAGAATAGGGATGGTACTGGCCTTGATGACCTTTAAAGATCCCTCTCAACCCAAAATATTCTATGATTTTCTATAAATATTAGTTTTTGTTGCAGTACATTATGAATGTATTCCAGAAAATAGAACAAAAGTATACCTGAGAAGTTGAGTGACATCTAAAATTACTCCAACCTCTGAAATGTCAAACAAGTCATGTCTTTGCCAAGTGACCTATTTACATTGTTTTCTCTAAAACATAAAAGTCCATTAAAGTCTGTGAAAAGAAACATTCCTCCTGAAGACATGCCAAAATTTAANTAAAGGCTTTGGGATTTGCCTGTGCTTTTTTTAATCCAGACACTTCTAAATACACAGTAGACTCTGTGAGATATAAATTACACTGCAAGATAAACTAAGTATTCAGAAGGAGGTGCATGCAGCATTTAGCAGTATAAACTTATTCTTCTCAAAAGAAAAAGATGCTTCCATACATTAAGATAAATGGTCTTACAAAACTTTTACCATTACAGTACTTCTGAATTTTAAGCAAGATTAGTCTAGTGTAAAGAAAGTTATTCTTTCAGACATTTACTGTTCATTGATTTTATTTCAGAAGTCAGATTTTTCTACAAAGTCACTTTCTTTTGGCAAACAGGTCCTCTGAAAAGGTAATTAGTAAGGACAGAAATTTGGAAGGATGCAACAGACACAATCTGAGATACTAATTTTCTAACTGTTGTGAGTGCTGTGGTTGTACACTTCCCTTGCTGTGCTCTGAATCACACAATCCAATAAATGTAAATGAAAGCTGAAATACTGAAAAGATGAACAGTAACAACACATACCTGAGGACATTACATGTAACATTGAACTCAACCAATCTAGGTAGAGAAAATAGAACATCACAATGTAAGATTTACAATTGCAATATTGTCTTATGAACAGAGATATATTGATATTTAAATCTGTAAAATTACTTGTTTTAGTTGTTCATTACACAAATCCTTCTTCTTGCTTTTACGACACTACCTAACAGAAAATTTAAAATTATAGGGAGAGCATCAAGCTCTTTAAAAAAAAAATCCCCAAAACTATTTGTATTTTTGATTAATTTTAGGAAGGGAAGGCAAGGCAAGGGAAGGCAAGGGAAATAATGCTAAAGATTCAATATAGAGATAGAGAGAAGAAAGGAAAAAGAACAAGCAGCAAAGTGATCATAAAAGTCTCTTCTCTAAAAGCAAACAGAAAATATCTTTACCCACAATACAATATGAAATATGAGGCTGAGTAAAATTACATAAACTGTCATACACAGTCTATAGATTTTTCATATTTAGACACATTAAATAGTAAACAAATTTTCAAGCAAGCCCAGAAATTATACTTTTAATTTTAAGAAGATAAAAATACATTTCACACATATTTTCTGGCATACTTAGGTGATTCACTTGTAGCTATTTCAGCTTCCCAAATAATGTAATGAGATAGAATAGTTTTACATATAGATAAATAGAGATATATTTAATTTGTAAGAATGAATGCAAGTAGTAAGGATAATACAGAGAATGCAAGTGCATTGCAATAGTTTTATAATGAGAGTGAGGAAGAACTGGGAGGATAACATGACAATTCTAAAGACATTAATGACTCAAACATCACCAGTTCCATATTCATAGAAGATTTAACCATCATTAGGTGAGGAATGGTTTGTAGAATTCTATGATTTTCCTCCCAGAATTTGCTAAATATTTCTCAGTCAAGTTCTGTACTAAACTTGGTTGTTGAGTGAAGAATTAGAAAAAATTCTGGAAAGAGGAATCATACTCAAGTATTTTATCCAACAGGTAGCTTTTTCTCAATCCTATTCTATTCATGTCCACATTAATCTTATGTCGTTAATTTTGAAACAGATAATGGATTTGGCATCCCTTTAGTGCTCGATCATAATGTAGATAATGGCCAATCTTCGCAAACGAAGATTTGGGAAGGGCTCACCCCACGTGGGTGGGCCCTCCGAGCCTGCACACGGGATTTTTTTTTTTAGGTGAGGCACAGCGTGCGCAGAACTGGCCCCACCATTTAAGTCCTAAGGTTCATTAACCGGGGCTGACCCTGCTTGGCATCCGAGATCTGACGGGATCGGATGGCAGGAAGGCATTTAACTGCCGGGGCCGCCCGTACTGAGACTCGAACTCACGACCTTGGGAGTCAGAGACCGGAGTGCTCTCCACTACACCACGGGACCGCCCCCGATAATGTAGATACTTCATCTTGAAATCAGTGGCAAATAAACAGCTCCAAAAAGCTTCCCTAAGAATGAAGATAGGTAAAGATGCCAAACCCTCAATTTCTAACAGCAAACAAAAGAGGAAGGTTCTCCTTCCTTTTTGCTACTTTCTTCTGCCCTTATTCCTTTCCTAGCAATTCCACTGCATTCCAATGTGTTTTGACGGGTGCCTTCTGCAAGCCTCTACTACAGTTGCTTGGGTTTACTTTGTAACAGGTGTACTCCAAGACTAAGAACTTAAATCAGGTAATGGAAGGCTCTAAAATGTGCCAGAGTTGGTGCATGTTGGTGCATGATATGTGGCAATATCTTGCAGTCAGGAGCAAGGAGGAGGAAGAGTGGATTATGAGTCAAAACTTTTAGTAGCAAGAAGCTACAGGATCTACTTAATTTTACCATGAGTGATATAGTTAAGATCATGCAACAAGTATGTCAGAGAGCAATAAAAACTAAAAGAGAGGCACTTTGTTCTGAATTTTCCTGTTTAACAACACTACTTCTGTTTCACTCAGTAATAAAATATAAAGTGTGCCACTTTATATATTCCATGTTTTACTGTACAGTGGTGTGCCACAGAGAATTTTAATGTGACGACATAACTTTTATATCTTAAGAAGTATAATAGTAGTCTATGCAATCTATGTATCGGTTTTAGCTTCACAATGTAAAGTAGGATAGGAAAGGAATATTATTTTTTAATTAAAAATGAGGTGAAGATCTCATTTAAATATCATGTTTTGTATAAGCAATATTCCCAAATCAATAATGTATAATCTGATGCTTGTAAATACCATCAGGATGTTTAAGAAACAAAATAAAAAAGTCATGTTAGAGAAATTGAGGCAGAAGAGATATTGGTCATTTCATGAGGAAAAAGTCAGACGAGATACAACTGCACTCAACATTATTTCAGTTTTCCAACCCTGTGTTTCTATAGGTTTGTTGAAAAAACAATCAAGCCAACCCAAAATGAGTCATATTATCTCTTAAATTCTTTTGTTTAAGATGTCTGGCTTTTGCTTTTTTCTCCCTAAAATTTTCTTTCACAGAGATTGAACAGGGGATATTTAAGTCTTTAAAACTAAAATAGTCAATCTTCTTTATTTCCGCACTACCCTTTCTTCACTCAAAAACATACAGGGAAAGTAATGTTAAATGTTCATAACACTATATTTAATTACTACACTGGAAACTGAACCCCACACCCAAACACTCCTGAATACTGGAAGGGTAAGTGTGGATTGGAGTTATTTCTGACTCTTGTCTAGAGGAGTTAGACTGTGCTAGTGCTGCTTCCTAGGTTCATTCCATAAATTCATTTCTTTCATCTAAACACACATCTACTAGCCAGGCATGGCTTATTGGCAGCAAAATTTCCTCTCACGGAGGTCAGTCTCTGATGCTGAAAATGGTGGATAATGGAGAGGGAGGCTTCAAAGGGAACATCAAGACATTTTGAGAGCAACAGGGGCAAATTTAAGGGAGTTAATTGACACTGCCATAAAAATGGGAAACACCTGAGCAAATACATCACAGATCAAAAGAGAGAGAAATGACCTACAGAAAATCAGAAGGAAAGGGGAAAAGGAAAATAGAATTCATTCCAAAACCTAAGAAACTCTGCATGTAACTTTGTTATATTAGTTATAAACGTATAATCAAGCTTCAAAAAATCACATTTGGGATACCTCAGAGTTTAGGATATTCAGTCTGCTGTTTTGATTGTGACCCTTTTATACTTGAAACACAATCTTACCAAAGAGAAAAATATTTATTCTGCCCTGTGATAACTAAACTATTACCACTGAAAAGCCTTTGTCCTTAATATTCTAAAGAAAAAAAAAAACAACACATATTTTTCTCACTCAGTAAGAACTGTTTATAAATTTTGACTATTTTTCCCATTATTTTTCCTTCTAAGACATCTAGAGGTCTGTTCTAGCCATACTTAAGGTATGTCTATGAATGGCGAAGCTAAAATTTTGTAAGACATTCAATTCTTCTACTAGTTAACGATAAAAGGATGAAATTTCTCTGCTCTTTCTCTTCAATAAGAATGGAATTAGTTTGGTTTTCTTTAAATTTTATTTTATTTTGAAGCCCTAGAAAACTCCATACTTAAAAAATCCTAAGAGCATGAAAAAGAGAACAGATTATATGGGAAATGACATCAAGCATACAGAGGGCCAGATACCCAAACTAATCTTGATGCAATGCAACAAAACACTTCGTAGGCATCTATGCAAGTATTACCTTTAATTGTGTACATATATATATACACACACACACACACACACACACACATATATATATGTAATATATATATGTAATATATATATGTAATACATATATGCTCAATTGTTTTTAGTCACATTGAGTTCTCCCTTTATTTTATCTACTTAATTACCAGATCTTCTGTACAGAGAGCTTGTTTTCATAGTTACTGCAAATCATTGACCACCTTTAGAGTGCTATAAAAATAGTAATATGAGATGCATAATGCCTGTAAGGTGATTATTTTGAAAATAACATGTCACCCAACAGTTACATCCCAGAGAGTGATTACTGAGCTACCCTCATAATCAGAAGTACCACTGAAACTTTGTGGTTACATAGGTTGATTTTTCTTGTAGCTAACACAATAACTATTAAATATCTGTCTTAGTTGAGCTTTATACATTCTGGGTAATTGCAATGGTAAGTATGATGATCATAACTTGTTCTTCATTATAAGGAATAGCAAGTGAAAATTTGTGTGACTTAAAAAGTGTATTGCTTGTGAATGATGTAGAGCTCTTCATCTAGAGTGATTTTTCTTTCCAGCAGATGAGCCAAAATAAAAATACTGGTGACTCCTCAGTTCTAAAAACCTATTCATAGTTATTTCCCAATGTCTTGAATTTCAGGACACACTGGATGAAAGTAAAAGAAAACAAACTAAATATCTGTTGCATGCAGGAGTTAAGGTCCTTCTAGCTGACTATTCTGCCTGTGCTGAACTTGCCAAAGTATTGGTGTATTCACAGCTCCCTACTCTCTCATGTCATGTCTGGGGAACCAGTCATAGAAACATGATTTTGTTTATTTCCTTGTAGACAATAATTTGACCTGCCAATATGTGGAATTCCCATTTCTTGAAACATTTATTAAAAGTGAAGAGAAAGGTTGTTTTTCTCTTTAAAAATATGCAACTTCAAAACACATGAATATAATATGCCTATTCTGAAATTTAGATAGGTAGCTTAGATGAATAAATCTATCTGTTGTAGGCAAATGTCTCTAAATTTATGACAGAAAAGATACAGTGAACATTTGACTATTCTGCCCTTTGCCCATACAATATTGGTCTCTAGGAGTTCAGGAGACCTTTTATCATTAGCTGCAGCAAGTGTTAGGAATATGTAATCATAACCCCAGATTCCTGGGCACATGTGCAAAAGCTAACAGTTTTAGTAAAAAGTAAGAGCATTTAACCATCCATTCTTTCATTATATTGAGCTATTAGCATCTACAGGAGGACAATAAAGATGGTGAAGAATCTTGAGGGGATGCCATATGAGGAGAGGCTGAGGTCACTTGGTCTGTTCATCCTGGAGAAGAGGAGACTGAGGGGAGAACTCATTGCAGTCTATAACTTCCTTGTAAGGGGAAGAGGAAGGACAGTCACTGATGTCTTCTCTGTGGTGACCAGTGACAAAACCTGAGAAAATGGCCTGAAGTTGTGTCAGGGAAGCTTAAGGCTGGATATTAGAAAAATGTTCTTCACCCAGAGGGTGGTTGGACACCGGAACAGGGAAGTTGTCACAGCACCAAGCCTGACATGGTTCAAGAAGCATTTGGACAATACTTTCAGGCATATGGTGTGACTCTTGGGTATGGTCCTGTGCAGGGTTGAGTCAAACTTGATGTTTTCTTGTGGGTCCCTTCCAATTTGGCATATTCTGTGATAAAAAAGGGATTTGAAAAGTGGTCTATTTAAAATCTCACATTAAAGTTAAAATTAGGGCAACACGTATCATTAGTAAAAACACTGACATTAAGCACTCCAGGACTTTTAACTAGATGCTACTGGCTCATCGAAAGACAAGAATTTGAGTATGGTCCTTTTAGTTGCTTATGCCACAGAGAGTGTCAAATTATAAAAGCATTATCAAGCATGGTCTCGGCTATCAGACTATCACAAGCATGCAGAAAGGAATAAACATTCACACTGGCATTAGTTGTCATTAGGTCACAGAAATGGAGTTGCACACACTCCCAAAATACTGAACTAAGTATAAAGAATATTTATTACTCAGAAGTTATAGATATATTGACCCAAGGAAAAAATAAAATAAAAATAAAATAAAAAAACCCAAACAAAAATAAACAAGAGGAAAAATGCATCCAGTTTCAAAAAGCTGCTTTCTGACAGATAAAAGTGAGGCCAGAGGTGTCATCAAAGGAAAAAAAGAAGCTCAGTTAACTGAAGACAATGACTATCCACTGGATGTGACTAGCCATACACTTCTGGTGGCTTTTAACATGTCTCTCTGGAGTGCTCACTGGGGCTGTCAGATAGGACAGAGGAACTACAGGTGACCTATGCCATTTGGAGCACCAGCTGACATCAGGCAGGAAAAAAAAGAAAAGAACATGCTTCTCTTATATAAAGTATTAGATTTATCCATGTATGTAAAGAAATATATGTGTGTGTGCATATACATATATATATACGCACACATACAAATGTATGTAATTTCACATTAATAGAAATTAAAAACAAAATAAAATATTTACATTCTTTGAACTCAGTTAACTGAACACAGTTTTTTGGTCTGTTTACAGAACAGAAATAAAAATAATAACAAAATATTTTTACTATATCAGACTCAGGCTATTTTTCCATTGTTTTTCTGTCTTGAATCTCTTAAGTTCATGATATTTGTAATTTACTATAAAAAAACAATGGGTTTATCTCTAGACTCAGAGTAGTAATATCTAATACTTTGCAAATGAACAATCAAGTACTTAGACAAAACTGCAGACAAACTAAAAAGCAAATAAAAAAATAGAACAAATGAATACCAGATGCTATTCTGTAGGATGTCACAGCCATACAAGACTTCTTATTGACTTAATCACATCTATTTATTTCCTATAATATTACCTACATACAAAATTAAGTCCAGGGTCTTTATTTCTTCTTAGATTCTAGGCCAACTAGTTTCAGCTAGTAACTGGCTCCACCATACACTATTTCAGTTGAGAACATTTCTCCTCAAGACATAATACTGTAGAGACAGTATCAGCACTAATTTAGAGTCTATCTCACCCTTTGCTATGCATCACTAGCTGGGCAGAAGAGTTCCTGACTGCAGAATCTGATGAAAGTCATCCATTTAATTCACTGGGTTTTGAGAAAGGAAGGAGATGGACCTCTGCTTTGCTGTGTTATATACTTAACAGTTTAGAACTAGTTTTAGTCTAGAATAGATGCTCTGTGCATTAATGGGTTCAATCATTTGTCATCACAATTTGGTGTTACATAAATATATTTCCTTCTGTATTAAAATTACTTTTTAGTAGTTTTAATCTGTAAATTCTTTTGGTGGAATCTTGAAGATAAAATAGATGGGAAAGAAAGAAGAAAATTCCATTGGTGTGTTGTCTGCAATCTATCCAGGAAAATACTGAAAATTGTTTAACAAGAAAGATGTCATGAGAGAAAAGACTCAGAAGGGGCCTCACAAGTGCAAATAATGATTAATTTTCAGGTCTAATATTAAGTCATATGCACCAAGTTTAGCTTCAATTAGATTTTTATTTTCAAACAAACTAACTTCAGAAACAGCAGATTTTAGTTTGTTCATTTCAGGAAAAAGATGGGCACAGTTCTTCCTCAAGACACTGAGTCTTAAGACCTCAAGGTCTTAATATCACTATTAATCTTCTGAGATCCCACTCAGATCGTATATTTTACAATAACATTAATTTTCAAGCTGCATATCATAACATCCTATTTAGTAGGGAAAGCAAAAACTGTGCACATAAGCAGAGCAAATCAAGGAATTAATTCACTGCTTCCCATGGGCAAGTAGGTGTTCAGCTCTGCCGAGATGGTCAGCTCCATCAGGCGTAATGGTTACTTGAGAAGACAAACATCATCGTTCCAAAAGTCCCTCACTTTCCCTCTTCTTCCCCCCACTTTATATTCTGAGCATGATGTCGTGTGGCATGGAATATCCCTTTGGTCAGTTTGTGTCATCTGTCTTCTCTGTGTCTCATCCCAATCTCCCATGCATCCTCAGTCTGCTTACCAGCATGGCAGTACAAAAAGCAGAAAAGGCTTTGTATCTGTGTAAAAAATGCTCATCAATAGCAGAACGTAGGAGCATGGCTTGAAAATTCTGGCCATGGCATCCTGCTAGAAGCCTATCTGCACAACCCCCTGTTCATTGCTAACAGGCTGGCCAAGGACACACCACCCTTGGGGGAGTTTGGCAGTGGGTAAACAACCTCGAAGCCAGAGGAAAAACAAGACCCCGACGGCGCCAGCAGCACAAGGTAGGCCGTGTGGACAGCACCCTCTACCCAATCAGCATAGCTGCACGGGCACGTGGACAGTTATAGCTGGCCAATCGCCAGCTGGTTTTGTGTGCATAGTCGGTTCGAGAAGTTATATTAGCCCTGTTCATTTCCTAATAAAGTTGGAAGCATTGTCCATATCTCTGTGAGCAGTAATCAGTGACTTCCGTGCCGGAACTGGGTTTGTGCGCTAGGGGCAACCCACGAAAGACGAGGGGCTCTCGCTGTTAAAGAGACCCTCACCAACAACAGAAAGATCTCTAGATTACCAACCCCGTGTTGATAGTATAAAATCCAAAACTTAGCCCCATACCAACCACTGCAATGACTATAAGCTCTACCCCAGCCAGAACCTGCACAACAACTTAGAGTCCTCAAAACTCTTCAGTAGTGTCTTTCCATTTTCCACCATGTCTTAATGTCAGGCTCTTCATTTCAACCTTCAATCCAGGAAGTTATTTCCCTGAAACATAGATTAATCCCACTCTGAAAAAAATGGATTTTTTTTTTTAAGTTTGTCCATACCAATAATAAAATATCTATAAAAAACTGTTCTCATAGCTGCAATGTGGTCTGGCTTCTAATCATGAAAATCTCTTCTGTGCCCCTAGGAAGTCTGCTGAGATTCCATTTCTACAGCTGGGTATCCTCATAGTGCTGGTTATCCCCCTGACAATGCAGTTCAGCACCATTTTCCCTGCTGTTATGTCCATTTCAACCTTAGGTGTACATTAACAAGATCCATCAACTTGTTCCTGGCAGACAGCGGAAACTTCAATTTCCCGAATCAGCTCTAGGGTCAGTTTGTGAATTCTTCTTAACAATGAGGTTTTGCTATTATGGATTTGACTCTTCCTGATGTGGATGTGAATTTCTGGTCTTATGTTTTCCATTCTTCTACTGTATAATCATGTCTTCATTTCTTCTGTAGTTCATGCTCTTCCCAGCTCTAACTCTCTTGCTACCATTTATACACATTTTTTTTTCAAAGAGTAGGGGTTTGGTATTTTGTTTTGTTTGTTTTTGGTTTTGTTTGTTTTATTTTGTTTTGTTTTAAATTTGTAATTTTTTTTATTGATGCATTGTTTTAGTGTTCTCGATATTTTCTTTCTCTTTCATTTTTTTCTTTTTATTTTACATTTTTACATTGTCATCCTCAAAACCCAGCAGTTGGTGGGATCAGTTGTTCATTCTTGTAATTAAAAGAAATAACCACCTCTTCAAAATTGCTTTAAATAAAAAGACATTTAGTAGTAGAGTACTTGTCGGAAGAAGGCACATGCTACAGCAGTAGTCCTAAAATGGAAAATGTTTTTATTCCAAAGAAATTATTTGGGAGGATAAAATACAGAAAAATTTAAATTGAAAGGTTTTTTTCCCATTTGCAGGCATACATAGGTCTCATGGCAAGTTAATTCTGTGACCACCTATTACATTCTCATTGAGTATCCTGTTATAAAGAGATCCTATTTTTCAGCGTAGTTTTAATACAATATAATTATCATACACATCAATAGATATCTTCTTCAAAAGGACTGAATTATTTAAAATAAGGTACTTGGAAATAATGTCTTTATCATTTGCAGTTTTAATCAATTCAGAATTTTTTTTTTTTGCGCTACAGTTAAATAAAACCTGTTCCATCCATTTAAGAAATAGAAATTAGCTATTTAGGGTATTTGTTTGTGGGGACTTTTTGTGGGTTTTGGGGTTTTTTTGTTTGTTTTTGTTTTTATTTAACAGATTTTTAACTAGACAATAGTTTGAAACAAATAATCTTCAAATCATGGGCAACTGTCTACTATGCAACAAAGAGGCACATTTGTAAAGGAAATTATAATTATTCCCCTTTTAGAAGCTAGACAGTTGTACTTCTGAAACACCAAGGCTTTTAAGTGGGAGCTAAATTAATCTTTATTAATCCTTGTTATCATGATTGCATAATGTCTGGATTTAAATGTCGATGTACAGCTATGTTTCCTGCTTCTATGGCAATCAGAAGTGTGAAAATAAACCTTACACTTTAAAAGAAACACTTTATTTTTAAAAAAATAGATATAATCATCTGTACTATTTAAAAAAAAAGTTTTACTTCACACAAGAATAAATATACACCATGTCAGAGTTTCAGACTTGCTATTTTATGTTAAAATATGCACTGCTACATGTCAGAGCTGTGAAAATGGGAGGTAAAACAAGAAGGCATTTAGCCAAATAGTTATGGCAAGACTTTTTTTCCATTAAGATTTTTATTTTTGAGAATACTGCTTCTACAATTTAATTACAGCATTTAAAACACTCTCTAAAATGGTCTCTGTGCGCACTACTGAAACTTCAAACTACCCTAATTAATGATTAGATCAGAGTCAAAAACAAAAACAGGTTTGAGTTTGGGTCTTCTTGTGCTTTTTTACAAGCCTCTATGCTGCAGAAATGAGCCATAATTCAAAAAACCACTTTCAAACAACAGATACAGTGTATACTGCCATTTAAAGTACTTTCTACAGACACATCACTAGTTTAGAGCTAGCTTTACATTACTTTGGCCATTGCAAATCCAATTTTTGAGGAGAAGAGGGGTTCTAACTTTGTTTCAAATGTGTATTGCCTAAATGAGCTTAAGGAGAATATTCAGCTGCAAAATATTTCTTACTTAACTACATTAGTTCTCAGAAATAAATTAGGAGTTTGGGTTGAAAAAAATACTGTCAAAAGAATATTTTCCCAACATAGGTTTGGTCTCTTAAAATAATATTAAAATTTAATTAAAAGTAATATAGTTTTAATTCCATTTGGTATTATATTCTGAGTAATGAAAATATGTTTCTCTCACTGCAAGGGGGTACAATTGTGTGTTTGTTTGTTTTGATTTATGGTGTTGTGGGAAGTCAAATCAAACTGTAGTCTCACACTATATGGTTGGAATGTATTGTATAAATAATTGAAGACATATTGCTATAGAAATGTTGACTATTGACTTCTGTTTAGACAAGTATGTTGATACAAGATTTTTACTAATTCAAGTGCAATGTGCTGTGAAAAAATGTATATTTACTGCTTAGATTGTAATACAGACCTTGTGCAAATGTTTTTTACAGCCTTTTATATTCCCAGTGACTTATTCATGACCCCATAATTGTTTAAAGTTTCTCTCATAAGTAGCTGCTTCTTAAGAGTTGACACAAGATTAACTACATCTATACTGGCATAACAAGATGCTCTCGAGAGCAACTTTTGTAACAATAACCTCGCTTAGATTACATGCAAACCAGTTTCCTTTCTATTGTCTACATGTCGCACCTCCAATGTACTTCTGAGCAAGGACAGCCTTGACAATGGGTACATCATTGTCTTCATTGCAAGTCCCCGGAATTCCCTCCAATGTTTATAACACTACACATGACTGAGATCTCAACATCAGGCTACATATCACTTTCAATATGCTGTGCACCCCATGGATTTCATAGAGACAGAGCCTTTGAAGGCTTTACTAATTGTGAGGTACAGTTTTGGAGCACACAGCTTGGTAACAGAGACAAAGATCTTCCCATTGTTAAGTCAAGAAGTGTGTTTCCCTGTTGCTGTAACAAATGACAGTTATTTCTTGTCCTATTTATAGCTGGAACCTTATACACACGTGGTGAGTTTTATTGGCCTACAACATAGGTGGAGAGGGGCTTTTTACAGAGGCACATAGTGACAGGATAAGGGGGAATGACTTTAAACTGAAAGAGGGTAGGTTTAGATTAGGTATTAGGAAGAAATTATTCACTGTGAGTGTGGTGAGACACTAGAACAGGCTGCCAAGAGAAGCTGTAGATGCCCCATCCCAGGAAGTGTTCAAGGGTAGGTTGGATGTGACTTTGAGCAACCTCGTCTAGTAAAAGGTGTCCTTGCCCATGGCAGCAGTGTTGAAACTAGATGATCTTTAAGGTCCGTTCCAGCCTGAATCTTTATAATTGTATGAATGCATGTAATTTCAAACCATATAACAGCACAGGTAAACCCTTGATCCTGAAGGCAAGTATTGTAACCAAAACACTGTTGTCACTTCTACACTGGTTTTCATGGTTTGCCCATTACTACTGTAGCACTTAGGATTTTTTCTGTATTACAGACCATATATAAACTTCTCACCTTTGAGGTCATCCTTCTTCGTAACCCAGCAGACCTAAGTAATTTTCTTTTAAGACTAGCTTTAAGAAACTGACACTTACTAGCAGTTTGTAATAACCTCATGAAGTCCTGAGAATCAGTATTCTTCTCTGAGTGTTTACAGTTTCCATAGTCAAACCAACCACTTTGAACCATTCCATTTAAACCACTCTCAGGGGACTAAAAATGCATACAAAGTCTGATGCCCCACTTCATCTGAAAGGTAGTAATTAACAACTTGACATATTTATTTCTGAAATTTGTTTCGCAGGTGTATTGCGTGATGAAACCCTATTTTAATGAGAAGGTAAATATGCTGGATTAAACCAAACTTGCGAACATTTCACACCAGTCTGGTTTGTCTTTGTTGTGAAATATTAGAGATATTCTAATCCATGACTAAAAGTGCTCATTCTGCGATTACATAGGTTCTTGGCAAAGAAACCAGAACTAACAAAAGACCATTAAATGTTATGTACATGAACATGAAGCATGTTCAATGTATTAAGAGTAAAGTGTTCTACATTTTCCCTGTGTCAGCTTCCATCTCTACTGTATTTAGTACATACTAGAGTGACCAATGTGTTTCTGCAAAATACGTCAGAATATTCATGCAGATGCTCGACTAAATTCCAATGATGATTAAGTAAGTCATAGATTTAGTTATATTTCACATAAAGTAACAAAACCTTTTTTTTTTTTTCAAGTACACCTAAGGTATGAGTTGTTCTTTATCACTGATATTTCATAGTACTTTCTCTGGACTGTCTCTATCTTTTTTAAAGTCCATATATTAAAGCTGCTGAAACTTTGTCAGTAAACTGGGCATTTACAGATACTTCTCTATATGATCGCATAAGACACAGGAACAACTGTGTACATATTTTATGTATTTTATTCTTTTATTTTATTTTTATGCCAAATCTGACATTTCCATCTCTTTTTCCTTTTGTGTGGACATCATTCATGCAATTTTATCTTAGAAAACCATACTGTTTATTTGACACACAATAGGTAATCCTAGGTGTCATGGAGAAAACAAAACAATGCAAAAGTAAACAAGGGAAAGTTTGACTTAATTATCATCACATTTATTTCTTAGATTTTTCCGCCTTCAAGACCCCAAAGAGAAGACACTATATTACCAAACTCAAGACTTTTTAAGGTTTTATCTGATTAGACACACATTTGAAGATTCACAGGTGTGGGAGATATGATTCATTTTAAGAAATAACACAGTTTCTTTTTTAATACTGAGAACAATTCAACCTTTACTCCTTAATATGAATTTGGTATTATGAACATTCAAAGAGAATTAATATTCAGAAATACTCAATTGTCTGACCATGAGGAGAAATAAAAGAATTAGTATCAGTAAATATCTTCAGAGTCTGCAACAAAAATTTGGGGAAAAAGATAGGTACTACACCTTTAAATATGCCTTGGTAGAATAACTCAAAATAGTAATAGAAAATAAGCTCCACCAGGTCACTTTGCACCTTCTCCTTGGCTAAATTGGACTCTTCTGCTGCAGCTATGATATCATGTTGCATATTTGGAAACTTGACATATGTCACACTGAGGACAAGAAGATTAAAGTGCTTTCCTTTTCCAGTGTTTTCCTGACAATTAATTCTATATTGCCTCAAGACCCAGAATATGCAGCTTGGTTAATAATGCTCTTTGAACTTTGCAATGATTGATCTATTGTGATTCAACTTTGAACTCTGAATATTACCAGGTCATCTTATTGTTGGCAGTAGTAGACTTGTGAGTCCTCTTTAAAATGAAATCCCGTGATTAAGTCAGTGATCCAAGAGATGACAAAAGCCATATCATCTAAATGACCAGCCATGCCCTCCCTTGCAGAAGGAAATAAAAATGTGGAAAAGAGCAGTCACATTGAAATGGGAACACATATCTAATTCAAACACTGAATTGTGTAATTATCATTATTAAATAGATCTAGTACTCAAGTATAACATTTTTAAATAAAATAAAATTAAATAAACAAAGTGCTATGCTAGAAACCAGAGCTCTCATGAGCTTTGAACTGACTATTTTCTTAAAATGTCAAATTCCGACACCAGAATTTCCCCCACACATTCAAGCTTATGTAAAACTGAGACATAAACCCCTTCCCCTACAGTAACATTAATTTATCTAGCAGTTGGGAGTCTCCGATGAGATGTGGCAGAGAGAAATTTAATCTTTTCTTCACCATCAGATAAACCAAGGAAAATTGTCTTCTACATCTCACTGAGTCCTCTAAACACTGAAACTTGGTGGTTTTCCCTAGTGCAATACACACTTCTCTACTCATCAACTTTAGTTTTGATTTTTTTTCTCAGTATTTGAGTAACAGAAACTTTAAAGGTTTCTCAAGAAATAGAATGATCACTTTTTAAATTTTGCTGTCTCAACAGGAAGCCATTCTATTCTTGGGTGGATTTTTTTACTATTTAGATTATTGACATAAGCTCAGACAGTCTGGATACCTTCTACTAAACTATGGCCTGAACTATGTGTTGCACGGTGATTTTGAAATATGGAAAAAGAGGTCTGACATTTTCTTGCATTAATTCTATGTACTTATAAAAGTTCAAATATTAATCCAAATTACCCACATATGCGAGAAATAATGACAATTTTACCCATATTGACTTTCCTAGAATTTTTCTAAAATGTCATCTCTTTAGATAAGCCCATTTAAATATGAGAACAATCAAATAATACTGGGAAGACAATAGACTATTTGAAAGTCCTGAGTATGAAATAAGTCTTGACCCTGTATTGATGCAAAGAAAGGTATACATAGATACAGATAGACAGAGACATTATAGAGAAGGATATAAAATCTGCTTTCAAAATATTTCTTTCAAATAAGAAAATAAAAAGGTCTTCAAGGTGTTAATCTATAACAGTATTACATGTAGTTAGAATTCCACATAATCAAATTTATGAACACACACAAAGTCTTTGTTTAATTTCTTCTAACAGCCTATGTCATCTTCTGTTCCTCATCATTGCAGACATCTAAAAAGAAGACAGTGAAAAAATGTAAACTCTCATAATTATTTTCTAGCATTTGAATAAGAATAAAGTAACATATCCACAGAAACTCTTTGAACTTTTACCACGTGCAGATTTCCACAGATGTTTAATACTCTACTCACTCTGTAAAACACCTCACAAAGAGACAGGGAGAACTTATAAAGGAGGAAAAAAAAGTTTCCTCAACTTTGCAGTATTCTTTCATTTTTCCACTCAGAGAAGATAAAGTGTTAGTTTTCACACAAACCATACAAATGTAATTTTCTCTATACAGATCAAAGGCACTATAATTTATTTTAGTGACTTACCAAACCCAGAGGTTATGCCTCACTACTTTCTTTCCAAAACATGACTGCACATAAGATATATAGAAAGTGTACAGAACCTGTGCTTTTTTATAGTATCTTCTGCTTCATAAACCAATTCCTACTTTTTCCTTGTTGGCTCTTCTATGAAAAGGCGTAACTCTGAACAATTTGCTATGCCATACTCTTTTAACTGAAATTATCCTCGTTGCTGTTTTTCCAGGAGCCCCTCTGGTCTGGGTCCCTCGTGATGGTTTGGGTTAGCTGCTTTGAAAATGACTGTCTGATTTCACTTTGCATTACAAGCCATGAGAGAAGCTATGCAGCTTCAGATAGAACACCATTTTTATAAAATGATTCACAAGAAGGGAGAAAAATCCCCAAAACTCTAATGATTTCTCCTATAAAACAGATTAGGAACAGGGAATTAAAAAACAACCTAACAGAAACCACCAAAAAACTCCAGACACTTAGAAACCTAAGAACTACCATCATGGCAAAATACATTAATTACTGAGGAAAGAGAAAATAATCACACATACATGAAATTTTGTCTTCCCATGACAGTAGAAGAAGTAATTAATAATGGCAGCATTTATTATATGCTTCCTCAGTTTATAAGTATTATACAGCTTTTTTTTCTAACTGCAACAAATATATTTTATAGACATCTAATATTAGCAGTTGATATTTAATTTTGTTCATTAGTTTTTCCCAAAAAGAAACTTGTCCGGCTGACTGAAAGACAGTGCTTTTTACTATCCACTTGTGCTATAAAATCCTATATGGGGCCATCACTGGATTATTTGAAACTTGAAGGTGATGTTCTGAGTTGTTTCCTTGAATGAGTTCAAGGTCACATTTGGGAAAATTAAGAGCAGGTTTATCTGAAGGAGTAGAATAGATCCTCAGCTTCTGAAGATAATTCTGTTTAGTGGAGATTAACAAGCAGGAAAAAGAAATTAAAAACTCTAGACTTCTGGAGTAAATTTTTAGAGACTGACCCACACACAGCCTGGAGTAATGAGGTCACTGGAGAAGTATATTCTTGCTTTAAAAAATGCGCAGCAGAATGCAGTAAGATCATCCAATATCCTATACTCTTCCACTTTAACCACAGCAATTTTTCCTACATTTTATGGACAATAGTCAGGAAACATTAAGGAAATCACTTGTTGAGATTACACATTAGCTTTCCAAGACAAACTTTTACTTGCACAACATTTATGACATGTAGTATGCCTGTAGTGAGAGTTTTAATTATTTAAGATATTTTTAAATCTCCCCAATGTATTTAATAATTTTTTTTTTCAATTTAGTGTTCAAAAAAATCACACTTACTATTTTTGTTTTTCAGATTATTTTCAACTGTATCCCACGGAAAATATATTTCAACAATAATCAAGTGCTATTCTCAAAATGAAAATATTACTTATAGTACAAAAGCACCTTAGTTTCAATGTCTTGGGGGGGATTTTTCTGTGTTTCAGTTTCAACTAATTTAACTTTCCAATATCCAATACATACATATCCAATATTCTTAGACCTGGCACTCATCATGCTAGCCAGCTAAGACTGGCTAGCACATCACTGCTTGTTCCAAAATAATTTGAAATTGAAAGCTTCTTTCATCTTTCTTCCCCTGTGCACTGATTCACCTTCCACCTTTACAAGGGATGTGTTATTATCTTGTTCAGTTGACTTCACTGCATCAGTTCTGACAGGAAGATAAAGTTTCCACTACCATAATACATGTCATTTCTCAAGAAATTTTGTCTGAAAGGAACATAAATATGAATTATTTCTTAAAACCTTCTGCCATAGTGAAAGGGCTTTTCAGGAACTGAAGATATTTTTGTCTAAGTTTGAGAAAAGGCTTTAATTTTCCAATGTGATTTTAATCAATTAAGAATTACACTGAACAATGACGAACAGGCATGCAACTACCATCCACGGGATGATAATAAAGATGGGAATAAGACAGTTTTGCATAATAAATATATTGCAGACAACCTACATGCTAAAGGTAGAGTGGACATTATCCCCTCTACATAACTAATACAATCACTTGTCCAACTCAAATAATCTGAACCACTGATAAATTTTGTAAAAGTGAATGTAATAAAAAATAAATAAATCCTGTATCTTACAAAAAGTTTTATATCAGCTGGTCTCTCTATCAGCTGCTTTTGTTATGTTCTCTCTGTCTTGAAACAATTACCAGTTCAATTTAATGTGTAGGGTACAGGATATTATGTCTTCTGTGACTAGCATTATAGAAAGCTATATTCAAAGGAGCATGTTATATGATGCTTGAAGAGGATTTTATTAGCCAGTTTTGGTAGAAATGCATTTGGAAGACCAATAAGCATATTTTGTACTTAGATGGACACTGGGGTGCTAAAAAAGATCATCCTAGATCAAGGAAAAATACCCAGTGCATAGACCTCCCACAATTACTCTCACACCACGTTTTTTGGGTTTTTTTGCTTTTTTTCCCCTATTTTTTCCACATAGAAGTAAAGCCTTTTCTGTTAGATAAGCCCTGGGTTTTATTTTCTGCTCTCTGTGACCACAGCAGCTTGACACAAATTAGAACTGATCTCGATGCGTTCCAATGGGATAGCTATGAACTGGAATGCACGAAGACATACTTTGAAACCATTTACATTAAAATTGCTACAACTGCATTCTCTGTAACTTGGATAGAGCCAAGGGTTTAGTTCCTTGGTTTTATTTTCAGGGAATTGAAAGGGGGAAAGGCAAGGAAGACAGGGAATTCCCATATAGATTAATTCTCCTTTTGTATATATTGTTCTATAAAATGTAAGTGAAGATGATATTTTCATGTTTAATTAAGTCGTTACCACACATACCTAAAAATGAGCCCACCCTACCTGATACTCAGTAGCAAAAAACACATCAAGAGAAAAAGCCCCAGTAGTTTAACAAGACAAAAGGAAGATGCAGTTGTGCCACTAAGATATGAGAGGTAAAAAAGCTGAATCATTAAACCAAGTTTGTTCTGCCAATAATCCAGTAAGATATAATGAAAACCTAAAACATGGAGTTACTTGGACTTGAGATTTTCCTTTGGTAGGTCTGTCTAAGAGCCAGACCACCCCACCACTAGCTGGCTGTAGTCCACCTGGATGCTCAATTCAACCCAGCTGTGGTCAGTGGGCTATCACATCATCAGACTATAAAGACAGATCCTGGAACACCGTCACAGCTCATTTTTACCAGGATTCCCTGCACATATGGGTCCCCTGCGGCTGTCTGGTGGTATAAAGCCTGAAAATGCACAGATATACTCTAAGAAATTAGTGGGGGTTTGGAGTTTTTCTGCTTAAAATTACTATTTCACTATCTGAGGATATTCTGGTAACACAAAAAATTGAAAAGAAAAAGTCTTAGCTAACTTTGGATGGAAATTTGGTAATAAAATCATAGACAACAAAGACAAGAATATAATTTTTGATTTTTTAAGAGATATAACAATACAAAGATTAATTAAAATAGACATTTAACAACTGTACCACAAAGCTCACATCTATTTATTTTTTTTTTTAAGTGAAAATTCTGAAAGTTCTGTTGTCAGTGCCCACATGCTGAGGGTGCTTTGCATGTTCTAGCCTCGTCTTTCCTTACCCTCTCACCCACACTGGCACATCCATCACCTACTTAATATCATATGCATTGACTTCCAGTTAATCACTCAAAATTAGACAAGATGCTGCACCAGGAGAGGTTTAGACTGCACATCATGAAGAATGTCTTCACTAAAAGGGTTGTCAAGCACTGGGACAGACTTTCCGGAGAAGTGGTGGAGTCACTATCCATGGAAATATTCAAAACAACTGGATATGGCACTTTGTGCTATGGCTTAGTTGATGAGAGTGGTATCAGGTTAAAGGTTGGACTCTGTGACCTTGGAGGCCTTTTCAAACCTTAACAATTCTTTGATTTTATACAATAAGAATTAGATAGTAAACAAACAATAAGATACTTCTTACAGAATGCCTTAATGAAATCTAAAGTCAAAATGTTTATGCTGTGAATATTTTCAGAACAAGATTGGCTTTTTCTATTTATGGTAAAATAACATGACGCTATCATCAAAGAATAAAATTATTACAAATTTTATTTTTTTAATATTATTGTCAGAACTCTAGGTAGGCAAACATGTAATATCTTGATCATCCCCTAGTGATCCGCCCCCCAACCTTGTCCCAAAAGGTTTTGATTATGACCAGCAAGAAACCTGTAAACACTTTTATTTGCAAAAGTAACGTAATAATTACATTTTAAAATTCAGATGTATAATATTCTACATGTCGTTCAAGTTTATTTCGCTCAGTAAGAGGACTGATTCATGTGTTATGAATGGAATGTCTTGAGCCATTGTATCATTAATAATGATCAAAAATACGAAAAAAACCCCACTAAGCCAAGCAAACTATTTTTTTTTAGGAAACACAGCATCTTTCAGTGCTTTGTTTTTCATGTACATATAGTTAAGAATAAAGGAATGTGATTTGACTCTGTTTCCCTCTGGAGAAAGTATTACATCTATAAAGCAACTTCTATAGCAGAAACATCTAGCTCTACCTCATACAATGTTTGAAATTTCTGTTGAATTATGTCATCCAGCTTTTGCCAAAATGCATAATCCTGAACTAGCAGTTACAGCAATGACCTCTGCTTCTTTCTCATTAGCACATTTAAAGAGTTTTCTGTGTAGTGTGTACATTGTATTTGACATTAATACTGTCACTACTACTGTAAGATATTTGATTTTGTTATATTGTAATCATCAAAATAGCAGTTTCCAAAATGTAAATTCCTCTGGAAGCAGTTAGCACAGCAGCATTGGATGTGCTTTTCCTAATGAATATTTTGCCTTATGCTAACGTATTCTGTACTGATTCTTGTTGCAATGCAGAGGGAAATGTTCAAATCACATCCAAGCAATGATTCATGCAATTTTATGATACAGTGAATGATGGATTTTGTATTGAATAATTTGCTCTAGAAATATGCTTCTTCATTCCTATTAACTGAAAAAAGAGCAGGGAAAATTCTTAATTTTTAAGTGGCTAAAGATAGGTGAATTAAATCTTGACATTATATTCTGTTTGAAATGAATGTTTTAGGATCTTCATCAAAGGTATTAGTAAAATTAGCTCTAATATGAATTAATAAATTCATAATAAAATAATTTTAATTTTTAACAAAATATTAAAAAGCAGGATTCACAACATATTCATATCTTCCTCCAGGCTTCCTGTCTCAGAAGAGCTCACAGTTTAGTAAAGTTCAATACTAGCCAGTCATCTAAACCAGTCAGAACATAATATGGAATTTCAACAGCCAGCTACTTCTGATGCTTGTTGAAAAATTAAACAAGTAAGCTAACAGATCAGTTTGGTTTTTTTTCCGAAATCTCCCAAACCAAAACACAAGTGCATCACTTAAATAGAAAGCAAGGAGAAAAGACTTCTGAAATTCCATGAGGTTTGAATTCTCAAAACTCATGTTTCTGAAACATTAGACTGCACCATTTTTATTTGAAGATGTAAGGCAGTACTGCAAATGTGCACTAAAAATTGTATTTAATCTTCTTTTTCTTGTTTAGTAATTTAATAACAAAAATATTCAAAATAGTGTGGAGATATTTTAACTGGCAAGAAGAAAAGTATCTGTTTTTAAATGTATTTACCTGCCAACAGAATGGTGAACCTGCTAAAAGTTTAGAAAGCACCAGGCAGAACACAGAAAGAGGTCTTTACCTAATATGATCTTTGCTTAATGTGTCTAGAGTGTCTGAAGGATGTTGTGCAAAAGGACTAGCATTTTGGCTTCCCAAAAATCTGTCTGTATTCCTACCATCAATCTGGTGCCATATGTTTCCTTTTCCAAGTTTTTATTTCCTTATTCACTGTTTCTGTTACTTCTTAATTTAATTTTCCAAGAATTTTTCCCTATCTTCCTATACTTGGTCACCTATGCCAGATTCTCATTCAGCCTATGCACTGCATATCTTATTTCAATGCTGGCTTCTCTCTTCAACCTGTATTCAAACCACTTTTCGTTTCTCAGATTTGGAAGATATTGGAGGGTGCAAGCAATACATTTTACTTCTCTCGTTTTTGATGTTTGTATACTATGTACTTTGAAGCATCTGGGAATAGTCAGAGAAAATCCAGCTCACTTCATTGTAATCTTTGGAGATTTTTGATATGAAAATCTAAGAAGCCTTCATCAAACTCATTTAATATCACCTTTGAATTTGGCCAATACTTTTTAGACTTTTGTAAGGGCAGTAAAACATGTACACAATGTAACAATAATAATTAGAAAATGTCAAATTTCCTGCTTTCAAGTGTGGGGGTTCTAGCACAGCTGAAAGGAAAGGTCAGTAATTTCTTTTTGGTATTGATTTTTTTCTAATAGGAATAATAATGTGTTTTCTTTCTAACTCTATGTGGCCAGCAGGTCAAGGAAGGTGATTCTTTTCCTCTACTCCGCTGTTGTGAGACCCTACCTGGAGTACTCCACCCAGCTCTGGAGTCCTCAGCATAGGAAAGACATGGACCTGTTGGAGCAAGTCTAGAGGAAGGCCATGAAAATGATCAGAGGACTGGAGCACATCTCCTATGAAGACAGATGAGAGTAGTGGGGCTGCTCAGCCTGGAGAAGAGAAGGCTCTGGGGACACCTTATAGCAGCCTTTCAATACTTAATAGGGAACTTACGAAAAAGAGAGGGAAAAATTTTTAAGGAGGGTCTATTGTGAAAGGACAATGGGTAGCGACTTTAAAAGAAGATAGAATCAGACTACATAACTACATATAAGGAATATTTTTTTTTTCTTTTTAACAGTAAGGATGGTGAAACACTGACAGGTTTCCCAGAGAGATTGTAGATGGAGAATCCCTCGAAATGTTCAAGGTCAGATTGGACAGGACTCTGAGTATCTGATCTCCTTGAAGATGTCCCTGCTCACTGCAGGGAGGTTGGACTAGATGACCTTTAATGTCTCTTCTAACCCAAATTATCCTACAAATCTACTTTTGAAAGTAGAAGTGTTTGAGTATTTTCAGCTTTGGCTCTATTAAATACATCCTGTAGTAGACAGCAGCTATTATTTAAACAAAACCTCTCAGGCAGAAAGGCTGTAAAAAATATGAGGTCACATTTAGGAGTCAGCACGCATTGCAAATTAACAAGAAAATTTACCTCACTTATAGAGTTTGAATTAACTACTTCAGTCTCAGAATGATTCAATTGAGAAAAAAAAGTATAGATATATATATTAAAAAAAAAACAAACACATTTTTATGGTGTAAAGGTTTCAGATAATTCTTAAGGTAATTCTGTTTTTTGCTTTTTCCTAGTATTTCAGGAAATGCTAATTAAACATTTTTAATCACAAAGTCAAGCCACTTCAGATTTTTGAAACATTTATAAGAGATTGCCAATTTTTTTTTCATTGAGCCCACCAGCATAATCAAAACTAAGACATGAAATCACTCCATCCTAATTTCAAATATTTAATCAGAATAATATGTGTCTTGGGGAAAACAGACGCACTTATATCTTTAGAAATTGTCTTCAAATCTATAAAAAAAAAATTAGACTAAACACAGAACATCCTGCATACAAAGCAGAAAATTTTCTACAAAATTTAATTGTTGCAGCACTTACAAATTTTGTACGGATTTAACCAGGCTCAGTTCCTCAATCTGTGAAATTTTGTATGGTAGTAATATCCATATACATTTGACACATTGATACCAAAATTCAATTTCTCCATATTTGTGCAAAGTATCATACCCCCCTAAACCAGGTGCTTTCTTTTCCTTATATAAAAAAATGATTATTGTTCCCACATTTTATTAATATCGCTGGTACTGTCTCCTAGGTAAAAGATTAATTACTTGGCTGTGATTCATAGGAATGAAGCTGCAACTAAATTACCTATGTGGCATGTCAAGCTCTTCTTTTGTTATGTGAAGACATACGGCTATTTAAGAGTGGAAACAAAGAAGTATTCATTTTCCTGTAAATTGCCATGCTCACATCTT
>VWZD01006994.1:0-11199 GCA_013396695.1 Sakesphorus luctuosus
ATTCTATGATTCTATGACTAGCAAAACAGGAAAATGTTGGAATTTATTTGAGAAGTCTAGCTACTTGCCCAAGAGTGGAGTGTTGTCATATATAAGATTTTTTTTTTTAAAGTGAAAAATGTTATGGTGTCTTGCATACAACTATGTCAATTTTCTTTTTCACCAAGATACCTCAAAGTTAAATATTAATATAAAAAATTAAAATTATTAAGCACATTCTTTAATATTATTTGTCTTTAATATGATTTTTCCTTTCGTTACTGGTCTTTAACTATCAAAACTACATCATATTGCATTGTGACCATGACTAGAATTTGGACTCTAACTACACATCTTAGCTACAATGAACTGTGTGATCCAGATCAGTCCTCTAAAAGATGTCTGATACATCTAATTAGAAATTATTTGAGGTAGAATGAGATAAGTCATGCACTAAACGACTTGTTTTGTCTAAATAAGTAACAGAAAAATTTTGGATGCCTGATATAAAAACTATCATGAATTTGATGATATTCCAAATCTAATGAAGGAAATCACAGCTTAAATATCCCAGTCTAGCTGGGCAGTTCTGCAGTGCATATTCTTCTGTGAATCTGGATTTGCTTATTTGGTTGTTTGGGGTTTTTGGGGTGTTTTTTTGTTTGTTTGTTTGTTTTTCTTTTTTCTAGCTATGTTCATCTGTATTGTATTGCAAAGGCCTGATTCTGCATCTCATTGCAAGTATTTATAAAAACAGCTCTTTGGTGTTCTGCCAATGGATGTTAAACATAATTAAGCCTGGATCTCCTCTATTCATGGACAACTCCATTCTTTGAACATCCCACATAGTACGCAATGAGGGCCAGGAGCCTGAACAAGTATGTAGTTATTATCAGAGGGAGAATTTAAACATTACAACTTTTCCCAACATATTGTGTGTCAGCCTCACACCTGCAGACAGTTGCGACTGTTTTGGTTTTATTATTTTAAAGTTAATTGAACATACACATGCCCACACATACTCACAAAAACACATATCAATAAACAAGTTCTCATTTGGTGTCTTTTCCTACAGAGCCAAAAATATCCCTTTGTTATAAACATCATAGAATTTAAAAACTGGTTTATTTCAATAGACCTGTATACCACAACATGTGTACAAATTACACATCACTGGTTGAAAAAAAGATGCACATAATGTATAGAATGAACTGTTTCAACTTTTTTTTCTCCTCTTCTTGCTGCTATAATTTTTATATCTCATTTTACCTCTGTAATTAAGACAGGTCTGGTAGGTATTTAAATTAGCCTGGCTTTCATCTCTATCACACATTCATTTCAAAACTTTTATGAATATTTAATAGAGGTTTTATAATTCATGGTGATGTGATGAACAGTCTTTTGGCCGTTAAGTCAATTGACAGAAAGGAAAAAAAAAAAAAAAGGAAAAGAAAGAACCCCTCTCTTCAGGCAGAAATAATAACGATTCTATTTCTGTTCCTAGATTGGTGATTACACAGTCACCTGTTTTCACATTAAACTTTGATGATAAATTACTCAGCAANGGGAGGGGGAGAAGGGGATGTTGGGAGTTTCTTTGTTTAATTTCCAATAATTTCAAAGGCAACTCTATTAGCCTTTTAAGAATATATTAACATTCCATTAACACTGTCATGGTTTTTGTATGCCTATCAAGAGCACAGGCCAAGAAGGCCAGTTAAACTTCATGTAAGTCTGAGTTCAAACAGGTTCATCTATTTATTTATTCACTTTTATTCAATAGAGTCAATATATATTTTAAAATCATATTTTGGTGGGGTACTGCCAGTACATTTTCAAGTCTAACAAAAGATGTCATTGTGAAGCATGCATTTTGTACAGAATTTTTCACAGAGAACTAGCTCTTATTATTATTACCCTCATCATCAGAGATAAATCACCACCCTAAATCACCACTGCTGTTCTTATTGCTGTTACTGTTATCATTACTGTAATTTTGCAATTATTATGGTTATAATTTTTCTTATCACTGTCAAAACTAGCAACTTTGCAAAGATCAGAGCTCTCTTTATGATAGATATCTTAAAAGCACAGGACAGTAGCACTTCCCCACTGTGAATCACAACAACAGCATTCTCTTCACTGGGAGAATTTATCTCTGTGTTCTGGGTAGTAGCATGACATGGTTCTGCTTCTTTTTGGGAACCTGTGAGAATAAACTTCAACACTGGCTGCACAAGACCTTTGCTGCTGCAGTTGGTCTCCGTTATAAATCAGCAAATAGGTGGGTCCCTTGAACCTCTTTGCCTGGGGTGCAAAATGAGTTGCATAAACAATAACATTTAATGTATGTGTACCATTGTATGTATGTATGTCATTGTATGTATGTGTACTAAACAGGATTTTCCAGAGTGATGACAGGCTGAGGGGCAGAAACCTGTTTATGTTGTTTTGTGGTTTTTATTTTTTTTTCCTTGAAATATTAACAATTTCACAAAAGGGTTCAGAAACAAGGATCTTAACCACATTCACCCAAAAGATCAGTTTAATTTACAGGTGTTTGAATAGTAATGATGACTGTGTTATAACTATTCATATTTCAAAATCACACACATGTGATGCTGAGCCATTTCACATAAAACCAAAGTATCTTCTGTGATCATAAAACATTTTTCCTCTNATTAGCCTGGCTTTCATCTCTATCACACATTCATTTCAAAACTTTTATGAATATTTAATAGAGGTTTTATAATTCATGGTGATGTGATGAACAGTCTTTTGGCCGTTAAGTCAATTGACAGAAAGGAAAAAAAAAAAAAAAGGAAAAAAAAAAACCCCTCTCTTCAGGCAGAAATAATAACGATTCTATTTCTGTTCCTAGATTGGTGATTACACAGTCACCTGTTTTCACATTAAACTTTGATGATAAATTACTCAGCAACCATGATAATATCAGAAGTTTTACTGGCCAGAACAAATTGCCAGTAATTGCTTGCATGATAAAGGGAAAGAGCTGTTTCGTAGTCCTTCTGTCCTTCCCCTTAGGGAATCTCTGCAACCCCACAATCAAACTGCTTCTCTCCATACATATTTCTTCTTCTCTCTTTCTCTTTCATTTCCCTCTCTGTTCTCTTTCTTTTCCTCCTCCTCTCCATGCCTTTTTGGGGGGGGGGAGGAGAGAGGGGGGNCCTAAATCACCACTGCTGTTCTTATTGCTGTTACTGTTATCATTACTGTAATTTTGCAATTATTATGGTTATAATTTTTCTTATCACTGTCAAAACTAGCAACTTTGCAAAGATCAGAGCTCTCTTTATGATAGATATCTTAAAAGCACAGGACAGTAGCACTTCCCCACTGTGAATCACAACAACAGCATTCTCTTCACTGGGAGAATTTATCTCTGTGTTCTGGGTAGTAGCATGACATGGTTCTGCTTCTTTTTGGGAACCTGTGAGAATAAACTTCAACACTGGCTGCACAAGACCTTTGCTGCTGCAGTTGGTCTCCGTTATAAATCAGCAAATAGGTGGGTCCCTTGAACCTCTTTGCCTGGGGTGCAAAATGAGTTGCATAAACAATAACATTTAATGTATGTGTACCATTGTATGTATGTATGTCATTGTATGTATGTGTACTAAACAGGATTTTCCAGAGTGATGACAGGCTGAGAGGCAGAAACCTGTTTATGTTGTTTTGTGGTTTTTATTTTTTTTTCCTTGAAATATTAACAATTTCACAAAAGGGTTCAGAAACAAGGATCTTAACCACATTCACCCAAAAGATCAGTTTAATTTACAGGTGTTTGAATAGTAATGATGACTGTGTTATAACTATTCATATTTCAAAATCACACACATGTGATGCTGAGCCATTTCACATAAAACCAAAGTATCTTCTGTGATCATAAAACATTTTTCCTCTTTTTTTTTTTTTCCTTCCAGTTACAAGAGGGAACTGGAGTTGTAAGCATCAGTGTACTGTGAAGGTTTGTGAAAGAGAGAGAAGAAAGAAAGAAGACAAACATTTCACTGACAAATTCACTTTCCAGTTATTCTACATTATGATTTTACTGAGTAAAAAGTATAAAGGAAAAATATGTTAATTATAATTAGTTAAAGCTATTTGAAATGGAAGCCGGGTTTTCATCAGTATGCCATTCATGAGAACAAAGCTCTCACTGGACAGTTCAGTTTTGTACCCCTTTTCTTCTTAGGTTTTGTTAATATTTAGCTCAAAATTCAGAACAGGTTGACTTAGACATGATTTCTTTTAGCTTAAGAGGTTAAATTAGTCATCAATATTTTTATTTTCAGAATCCTTTCTCTGTTTCTCTTCAAAGGAATCTTCAGAGCTTCAGCTCCAAATAGGAAGGGAGAAAAAGGTGTTGTCATGCAAACGTGAACACATGAAGCCTTATTTCTATTGCTTTTGATGTGTGAACACAGTGCCATTCTCTAGCTGGCAAGTGCCCAGATGCTTTTTATTTTATTGCTAGCTGGAACGCCTAATAGGCATAAACTAGCTGCAAACAGGACCCACATGGATTTTAGCACATTTAGATCTTGAATAATTTAAGTAATTTGATTTCAATGATGTGAGATTGAGTCAAATAAGCAAAGGTTTACAGGATTTTAGATGTGAACGACTATCCATCCAAGATTACAGGTTATTTCTCCTCAAATATCTCTGATTGCTTATGATACAAATATTGAGCCTACAAACCTTCACACCTATGTTTATCTTTAAGGACATGTTTTTACATGCAATATAACCTCAGAATCATATCAAAATGTGGCTGTACAGGATTACAAGATGCCATCTTACTTGTCTGTCCTATGATAGAATTGGTTCTTTCTTCACCATATTAACAGGAGACTGTTCAAATAACTCTTAAAGAATTCAGTGATGACATCTCCACAGCCTTCCCAGCAGCTAGTTTCAGTGTCTCACTACCCATTCCAGTAGAAAGGTTTTTCTGATGTCTAGAATGGATATTCTTGCTGAACTTGTAAGCCCAGCACTTATCTTATACAGTGGTTTATCCTCTTTCTTCTTCCATTTTTAACTTGAGATTATTCTCATTGCCGCTGTCTATCTTCTGTACACAAAGCAACAATTTATTTCAGTTAATTCATTTAGGAACAAAAAGCCTGAAATTGAAAACAGTGGATACCATAAAGTAGCAACACTAAGTTGTAGGATTGAGGGGTGAGTTCATACGTCTTCTTTGCAATACTCTTTTCCATAAGTAATGCTCACTCACTGTGTCTTTGCAGCAAAGACCAACAGCCACCTGAGCTGAGTTAGGCAGAGCATTCCAGGCAGGTGAGGCAGATAATCCTTCCCTTCTGCTCAGCATGGGAGCGATACACCTGAATTTTGGCACCCAGCACTGGGATCCCTGGTAAAGAGAATGTCCAGTGAACGGCCACAGACTGGAGCATCTATCATCGTAAGAGAGGCTAAGATAACTGTGAATATTCAGCCTGGAGAAGTCTCATGAGGGTTCTTACCTGTAGGTATAAATATCTGATAGGAAGAAGACAAGAACACAGGCCCTTCACAGTGGTATCCAGAGAAAGGACAACGGGCAGTGAACAAAAGTGATGATATCTGAACTGTACTGCTTATCAACTACTCATTCTTTCTTGATACTCCTCTTCTCACAAAAATCATTGCTCTGCTACTGGTGGAAATTAAATGAACTGTTCTTGAGACATCCACTCTGGTGGTTGCATAACACGTCCATGACTGCCAGGCATTTACAAATTGTTAAATATTGTATAATGTATTTTTTTCTTGGAACTGAATATAGGCTGACTAGCTTTTCAGTCTCATTCTTCTTCCTCAGCTTTGTTCCTGTACCCCAGTTTTTAGATGTTATTTTGAATCAATGGCAATGATTACTGAAAGAGAGATGACCTGGGGAAGTGGGGTTTTTGTGTCACTTTCAAATACTGTGATTTTCAAAGGATGTTCAGAACATACCAAAAATTACATTTTATTTCTCAAGTGAAACATCTTCAGAATCTACCTGGTTTTGAACATTTTCTCATACTACACAAGGATTTGAATATATTATTTTTATTACCACAATAAAATTTTTGTGCCCACTGAAATTGAAAGATTTGTGCAAATATATGAAGGGAAAAGACCCGGTCTTAAGACAGTCTAAACAACATAAACTGAAGTATTTAATCTTTGATTTTTTAAAATTATTTAAAATCAGTAGGACATATGCTATGTATTATTCCTTTTTATGTTAAACAAAGATATTTTTCTAAAGCAAATAGGCACAGACAGTTCTACAAAAGCAAATNCACAGTAGCAGTATTCTCACTGAAATCCATAGTATGTACTCTCTGTCTGCCCATCTGTCTGCCTTTATATTTCCCTAAAATATACATACATAACCAAAATAAACAAACAAGAACAGCAACAAAAAAACCACACCCAAACAAACAAAAAACACCAAACAACTTCCAAAAAGTTTGGTGTTTTAACACACTGAAAATGAAAAAAAAAGAACAACCAGAATTAGTCATAGGATTTTTTATTGAAAAGGAATTGGCTTTTCTTTTCTTGATNCTCATACTACACAAGGATTTGAATATATTATTTTTATTACCACAATAAAATTTTTGTGCCCACTGAAATTGAAAGATTTGTGCAAATATATGAAGGGAAAAGACCCGGTCTTAAGACAGTCTAAACAACATAAACTGAAGTATTTAATCTTTGATTTTTTAAAATTATTTAAAATCAGTAGGACATATGCTATGTATTATTCCTTTTTATGTTAAACAAAGATATTTTTCTAAAGCAAATAGGCACAGACAGTTCTACAAAAGCAAATAAATATCTTGTTCAGAGAGAAGTCAAATTTATAGTATAAGGATTATTTTCTTACTTGCAGTGTTATGAAGAAAGGCATCTGGACATGTAAGTGCATTAACCCAGTTCTTAGCTCTTCATTGACATGTTTTATTACTCTGGGGATTACTCTGAGGAAAACTCTTAAGGTTTCCTTTCTTTTACTTTTCCACAGTGTTATGTTTTGACTCTATATTTTTATTATATTTTTACTAAGGTGCTATGTAGATATATAAAATAATTTTCGTAAAACTGAGACCGAAATGCTCATGCACAGTAGCAGTATTCTCACTGAAATCCATAGTATGTACTCTCTGTCTGCCCATCTGTCTGCCTTTATATTTCCCTAAAATATACATACATAACCAAAATAAACAAACAAGAACAGCAACAAAAAAACCACACCCAAACAAACAAAAAACACCAAACAACTTCCAAAAAGTTTGGTGTTTTAACACACTGAAAATGAAAAAAAAAGAACAACCAGAATTAGTCATAGGATTTTTTATTGAAAAGGAATTGGCTTTTCTTTTCTTGATCTTTCTCCTTTTCTATTTTTTCCAGCTGATGTTGCGCACAGACTTTATAACTTATCTTCATAATGTTCAGTTCTCTCCATTGACTACAACAACAGCCTTGAGATACTGAGATTGTTTCATCAACTCGAATGTCCTATTTTTTTTGGAAATCCAAAGTCTCAACTGAGCTCTTAAATAAAGGGGTTTACAGACTAAGTTATGTTTTCAGAGATTTGCCATAGCAAATATTGCAGTAACAGCTAAAATAGGAGAATAGGGTACTCATGAGCCAAACAGAGTGACAGAAAGGGCTCCTGGTAAGGACAACACTGGTCTCCAGAGGTTATTGTTCTCACTCTTCCTTTCTTCCAAGCATTACAAGAGTGGTAGTGCCTTGTGGGAAAATGCTGAAATGAACCTCAGATCACAGTGCTGGGAAGCACGCAACTGAACCTTACTAGCTGCATACATGAGGGACTGCTTGTTGAAATTTTAAAATTATGCATTTTATTTTTACAATTTTTAGTTAAGAAAGTTTTCTGTATCACCTCTCCAAGTTGTTATCACCTTCCTGCAGTGTCATCACCACCCTTTCCTTCTCTTCCCTTGTGTTCCCCAGGGCTTTTGTTCTCCAAATGAGTCATCAACCTGCTTGTTAAGAACCGGCAATGCATCTGTCCTTTCATGCCATTCTGCCCCAATCCCTGGGTTCCTATTGGTTAGTTCTTCTGTCATTTGATGAGTCTTTCCCCATTGGCTATCCATTTGTCAGTTGTCCACTCTGCTCCTGCCCTTGCCCAATTACATCCAAGCAACAAATCCTTACCCTCAGATTCCCTCCTGTTTCTAAGACTCTGTTCTTATTGGATGTTTAATAGTTGCTGGCTCACTTTCACCCAATCCCCTTTAAGTTTCTACTCAGTTATGTGTATCTTAGCTAATGGACCCTTTATAGGTTGGCACTTTTTTTAATAAACTGCTTCTTTGTTCACCCTCGACTGAGTGTGGAGTGTGTGTTTGGGAGTTGTCACCTCTTGGTCAACTACTATTAGTGCCTCACTACTTTGGGGACCCTATTTTTTAAAACATTTACTGTTTTTTCTTCATTCAGGGACACTTTCATCCCTAACCCAGTTTGTCCCAGACTGATTTTCATTTTCCAAAGATTGATACAAGAAAGACTTTGCCTACAATGTTTGTGTTATTTTACAGTAT
Organism: Sakesphorus luctuosus; assembly: GCA_013396695.1. Taxonomy (NCBI): domain Eukaryota; kingdom Metazoa; phylum Chordata; class Aves; order Passeriformes; family Thamnophilidae; genus Sakesphorus; species Sakesphorus luctuosus. The sequence goes on from VWZD01006994.1 coordinate 8,589, forward strand.
GGTTAGTCTTCTTGAGACAATGGATATTTTGTCTTGGGCACCATTAACAAATATGTTAACTCTATATGACAACTGATTAATTTTGGTTTAAGGTTATGAATACAAAACAAAGCATGCTGGTATATAACGTGAATTTTAATGATGTCACAGCCCTAGTAAAAGATGAGAAAGATAATTTAATTTGCTTTCTCTGAAAGGTCAGTTCTCTTGAGATGAAATTTTCCCTGAGGATGTCAATGCCCCTCACTCCTCTTTCTTGCTATTTCTTTTTCTGAAAAGTCAGCATTTATATTTAAAAAGAAGAGCATCCAGACTTTTTATTCTTCTTTTTGTTCTTTTTCTTTTTGAAAAGGAGTGTGAAAGAGAAAAAAAAAAAAAAAACAGAAAAACAAACAAAACAAAAGAATTCCAGATATTTCATTTTTGAAACCCATGCCCATAAATATTTAGACAATGTGCTTCTTGCTATTTTAGTTACTTATGTCTGTGCACATTGTACCTGAGTAGTTAAGCATGGCATGGAAACTGGAATCATAGCTAAAATAATTTCCTGGAGTAATTTTGTATTTGCACCTTGGAATATGGCAGTAGGAAACAAAGGATAACAGGGAATGGAATCATTCCATTTTTATATTAAACATGAAAGATTTCATTTGGGAAGCTATAACCAACTCTGGCAAGTGCCGAACTCCTTCTGTTGCCAGACAGATTGATTCTACAGTTCACTCTTTTGTAGAAAAATCTTGATACTTCAAAGGTCAGGAATCAAAATCACATTTTTAGTTTGTCAATCAACATAGCTACATCACAGTAAATTAATTTCTAGGTGTTTTTTTTTTAGCCATTGTTTACATTTTGTAACACTTTTTAAGTTGTAAAAGTAATTTATTTACCAACATCTTGGGAAAATCTGGCATTGGTGATTGGGTTCACCACATATAATGAGAAATGGATTCACCACATTTGGATGAAGAATGCTTTCACCTAATGTCACATTATTAAGATAATAAAATTTATCTTTGTACTTGGACACAGCTGTATACAGGACAGTTTCTGATGAATCAGGGGAAACTAACTGCTCTGAAGAGATCAGGATCTTGCAAGTAGAGCAACTCTGGAATTTTTTTTCAAGCTATATACTCTGAAAAAAAAAAAAGAATCCATCTCCCTAGTATAGGGGCTAGGATGTGAGATGGATAAGGACAATAGGTTGAGATGGATTGAAAAAATAAGGATGTGAATAGGCATCTCCAGGGCTGTAAGATTAATTAGAGAATGTAAAAGACAGGACTTGTAAAGGAAAATGAACTGAAGTTGGCCCAAGTGTGGAACAGGTCTATTACAGTGATCAAAACGACAAAAAACCTGTCAACACAGAAAACAAGGTTTGTTTACCCTAGAAAAATGAAGACTTAGAAGGATATGATGGTTGTCTATAAATAAATGAAGGGAGAATTCACCAAGGAGAGACATGAGCTATTTAATCTAACAGCGGTGTTGGCATAAGAATAAATAAGGTGGGCTGACTATGAACAAATTTAAGCTAAAAAGAAAATGAAGATTGCCAATTGCTAGAGCAATGAGGTTTCAGAAGAGCTTTCTAGGGAGAGCGGTACAGGAGAACAGCCCTTTTCAGTGAAGACATCAGTAAATTTATGCATATAATTATACTATATAGCACCTATAGCCACATAGACTGGCTTTACTTACTCAGGAGGTTGCTTCCTGTCTGTATTCCTATGTTACTAAAGTAGAAAATATAAGAAGTAAATAGTTTATAAAAAACCTACATTGGTCATATGCAGCAGCATAATTTGTATTAACTACTCAATAATAGCATCCTAAATTCTGAATTTTTTTCAATTTTCATAGTCTTGTTTTTTTTCAGGGATTTTTCTTATGTTTAATGTTCTGATACATAAGGATTTTACAGTGTTCTTGTAGATTCTTAGAAACATATAAGTTGCATAGATTCTTCTAAGTTGCTCACATCCTAAAGCCAGTTACTAAAGCTCTTTCTCACAAATTATAAGCTTTCTCATGCCCTGCCAAGGCCATGGTGTTTGTGAGAAGCCACCTGTAGATAGCAAGAAGACGAAACACAAGAAGAAGGCCTAGAGGTCCCGGAAGATCTCCAAGGGGCACTTCTGAGGACCACTATGGGTGGGGCAGAGAAGGAAATGAAGATCATGCTTGGTTATCAATATCTCATATGTTGTAAATTACTAGAGAAGTTATAAAATTGTAAAATTCCTGGTCGCGTGTGTGCAGAACTTCTGGTTGTCTCAGTTTGAGGGGAAAAACCAAAATGTTTATCATAGAATCATAGAATCGATTGGGTTGGAAAAGACCTCCAAGATCATCAAGTCCAACCCTTGGTCCAACTCCAGTCCATTAACTAGACCATGGCACTCAGTGCCACGTCCAATCTCACCTTAGAAACCTCCAGGGATGGTGAATCCACCACCTCTCTGGGCAGCCCTTTCCAATGCCTGAGCACTCTCTCTGGAAAGAATTTTTTTGTGATCTCCAACTTAAATTTCCCCTGGTGGAGCTTGAGCCTGTGCCCCCTTGTCCTATTGCTGAGTGCCTGGGAGAAGAGACCAACCCC
>VWZD01006996.1:8448-113175 GCA_013396695.1 Sakesphorus luctuosus
TGGTGAGGGAGGAAGCAAGGGGTCCCTCCACTTCGCGGCATGTTGACTGTTCCTCTTCCAGAAAACTCAGTACCCCAAAAAGTGAGGATGCTGAGTGGCTCGGCATTACCCCACAATCAGTATAGAGCATCTCGATGCACATCGTCCCAGCCGAAGGGGATCTGAAGCCGATGGGCCAGGCCCTGTTCGGAGACATCCCTCTTAAAAGTGCTGAGTGAAGCCCCAGGCACCTGCTGCCACCCGTGGCCCCACTCTGCAAAACGCGGCGCCATCTCGCTCCACTGCCCTTCCGTCTCCCCAGCGCCACGGGGACTCAACGCAGCTCCAGGCATGACTGGCGCCCAGGAGCTGCAGGCTGGGACCGGAGGGTACCAGTCAAGATTAAGCGACTTTCCCTGGTTCATGTTGAGGTTAGAAGTGGATGGTGGTTTCCGCGGGGGAAACTGAGGTCTGGAGCAGGTATTTCCCACGGCCAAGGTGGAGAGGAGTCAAACAGCAAAACTTGTCTGAAAAGTCACTTATGGAAAGGCAAGGTCAAAAGAGAGGCAGAGGAAACGAAACAGAAAACATTATCTGAGTGGCTGCAGAGAGGAACGTGGGGGAGCGATGCAAGCCGACTCCCGCTGCCCGGGCGGCAGTAAGGATAACAGATTATGGGTGCGAGGCGGACAGAGCCTTTCCTGCCTGCCTCCCTGCCTGCAGGCTCCAGCCCCAGTGCACCTCTGCTGAGTAATGTCCGGAAGAGCTGGGACACAGGGACGGCCCCTAGGTGCAGGATGGATGGCAAAGCAACCGGCGAACTTGGTGTGCAGGTACAAATGTAAAAGGAGGCTTTAGTTAGAAAGGCTGAAGGGAAAGTCCGTTGACTTTTACACGCAGTGAAACATTCTACCGTCAGAGGAAACTTTGCAAAAGTAAAGTTTAACAAACTAAAGTTCGGAGGCTTTTGAGAATCTTTGATGTAACAGTGGTGCAGCATATGGGGCCCACTCCTGTGGCCGCAAGCCCAAAGTGGTAAGAGGTGCTAGCAGGACACCCCTGGCGATGCCTTTGTAGGATAGGCTAGAAGTCAGTAGGGGCTGACTGAGCTGAATCACACCGCTGCATGTACCGTCAAAAAGTCTGGAATTACCAAAGCGAAAACAAATGCGGAGCTAGTGTTGAGTGAGGAGCAACTGCCAAGGTAAAGAACATTGGTCCCTGGCTTTGCTGTAGAAGCAGTGGGGCCTTGTGACAAAGAACACATACCCTGCCCCCAGTTTACAAAGCCTTGGGGTGCACCCATTCAGTTTCATGCCTATCTTTCCTGGACGGTGTAATACTCTGAAGGGAGTAGCCTTCAGAAAGGTCTCGTTTCAAGAAAGTCATTCAGTGCTTTTAGCACGGCCTGTCAGGATGGGTTTGGGGGGTAATATGCTTCATGCTCAGTAAAATCTCATTGTCCACGCTTTCAGCCCGGACACCTCTCATTGATTTGGAGAAGACGTGTGCCACAGTTAACTGCGGCACTCAGATAGAGGAACTATCACTCAGAATTTTTTTTTTTTAAAAACAAAAACCCAAAACGGACAATGAAACCGAGGAAAAGCAGGAGAGCATCTGTCGGTGGTCAAACAATTGGGCAAGTCCTAGAGGGTGAGCTTAGATCTGAGTGGGAAAAGGCGGCTTCAACCGGGGGCAGACCAGCGTGAGCTGAGGAAGTGGAAGCCGACATGAGGGGGGGAAGGACTGGAATCTGCAAAGTGTCCATTTGGGAAAAGAATAGCTTCCACCGGGAGGAGGTGAAATATAGTTTACCAAGGCGTAAAACTCCATAGCAACTAGGAACTAGTGGTGAACAAAGGCGCCATACATCCACGGAGGGGGTGAAGGTACAGGAGGATTGAGAGGGGAGTAGCGAGATGTTTATTTCCTACCCAAAATTNGTAGGAGGATTGTCTTGCCATTGGACAGTAGATAGTTCAAGCCTTATCAGGTTAGAAGAATGAATGGCTGTTCAGATTTGGAGCTACAAACACAAGTAGGAAAGACCTAAAACCCTAAACACGGGAGTTCAAAACAAAGAATTGATACGAAAACAATTCCCACGCAGTGGGGAAAGCTCTGAAACCATCTAAGGTGCTGCCGAGTTACATACATCCCAGCCATGGTCTCTTCTTGCCTTGCACGCAAGACATCTTTGTCTTTTGGAAAAATTTTGAGCAATCCCTTGATCAAGCGATCAGGTGAACTTTCCGCATTACCTTTTATTTTACCTGTAGGTCGCAGAAGAGTGAAAGAGGCTTTGATTTTCTTAAGGGTTTGTTTGGGGCCTTTTTAATTATCTGTACCTTCGTGCATTATCGGTCCTACCTTCCTCTAAACCGGTTTTCAGTCCCAGAGCGGGTGAAGGCTTCACAGTTTGTCATCGTCGTCCCCTTCCTCCTCGATGTCACAATGTAGGAAATAATGCAAAACACAAAATGCTGTGCAATCGAATCACTGTTAGCACGCATATTTTTCTACCTAAGGACCGTAAAAGAGAAAACAAAACTAAGTGGGAAATGTCTTTTAAAATACACAATTGTAAGTGAGCTCAAGCCTGTGTATTTCAATGCGGAGAGACTGGAGAACTGTGAATATCAGATTCCATAATATAGCTCTGGAAGATTAAAATTTGGAAAAGAACAAGAAAAAAAAAGGATACGAATGAAGGAGTCGTGGAGTTTAGCCTAAAAAACTTCTCAGCAGTGTGTCTTGAACTGCCATAACAATGAAGAGGAGGGATACAGGCATGTAGTGCATTTCCCAAAACTCTAATTTCCGTTCTCTGGTGTCACATCATTACTTATGTGTCTTGTGGAACAGATGAGAATGAAGTAATGGGTTCAGAACATGCATTTCTTTCCCCCAAAAGCATTTCATCCTTTCACGTTCCTCTCAGTTTCTAGTTTTCTATCAAGCTTGAGGAAGTTTCTGCTACCTCTCCAACCAAAATGTCCATTTAGCCGAGTAAGTTCTGGGTCACAAAATAGGGACAAATAGTCTCCTAGTTGTTTTGCTTTGACTAGGAAGCTGCAAGGAAAAACCCTGCGTGATTTTCCCGAATGTAGCAACATCTCAGTTTTAGGGGTCTCAGACCAAAGCTCACTAGATAAGTGGGGCAAGCTCATTATGATGATCCACATATTTACGATATGCAAAGCAAAGAAGTGAGGTTATTGCAAAAGGTATCCTTGGGTGACCAAAAGAGCCCAGTTTTGTACAATTTGGTAGGAGCTTGCGATATAGCTGTTTTATTCGGTGGGTAGCTTCAGGTAGATAAACTAAATGTGTTCGTGCATCTCAGATGTGTTTTAAATGTTTCATAATGCCTAAACTATGTGTTCATGTACTCACGTAGTTAAGGGTTCCTATTTGGACGTCTGTAGGTATTATCTATCTTAGGATAGGCTTAGATGCTCAGTAAGAGAAAATACTACAGTTGAAAGGCAAACTTATTGTCATGAAAAAGGACAGTCTCAGAGTCCCCTTGTTTAACATATGGTCTTTGCTTCTCAGGATATTCTGGCTGATCGCCTTCAACAAGCAAAAACTAGTACACATTACAGAGAGGGGGGAAAATAAAAGAAAGAAAAAAGGAAGAAGAATCTTTAATAAAAATCTCTGTGGGGATACCAACTGCTTCATAAATATATGCAATGACGTCATGTACTTGGGAACATCCCATCATAGTTTCCGGGCGTTTGCTGGAGAATGCAAGTCTCTCGCCTCATTCACACAACTCCACAACAGATTCAGGTACTGGCAAGCGGAGTTGTCTTGTCGTACCTTCTAGTATTATTAACACATGCCTATTGCCTAACAGGTAGAGGACTCGCTATAGGCGTGAAAACTGAGTGATGAATGGAAGTATTGAGGCGGAAAATCAGAGCTAAAATTCAGAGGATAGGGCTTGGATTTTGCGGTGTGAGATACAATAATAAAAAAAATGAAGAAAGAGCAGAAAATATAGTACAGAAGCTCCCTTCCTATTCCCTGAAACAGCTGGACAACATCTGGAACGGAGTCCTTTTCGTCATCGGGCATCACATAGTTAAGCGCAGCCACAAAGCTTTCGAAGGGGAAATTTCGGCATTCCCTCCGCCTGTGCGCACGCCTCGCTTAGCGAAAACACCAGGCTTAGAGGGATTTCCAGTGTCTCTCTGGAGACGACAAAAGGAACTGTGAAATGTTGATTTAAAAAAAAAAACTTTCTGAGTTTTCTGTGGAAGACGGCTGCTTTTTCCCTATGAAAAGGGAAAAGAAGATTTTTCTCACGGAAAGCAGGGGTGAAGGCAGCTGCGGTGGTCTCCTGCTGTCCTGCCTCCAGCCAAAGGGGCTGCTGATCTAAACCGGACCGGGCTTGAGAGCCCGCTACTTTGCAAAACAGCCTGATTAGACAAACTAGTTGCCAAACATCATTAAGTGAAGCCTAGGACCCGACTAATCTGTGCGCCCACCGCCACCCTTCCCACAGCGCCAAGTAATTTTTTACAGAAACCGGTGTGAGCAGCCCCTTCCAGCCCCGCTGTGCCACCGCCACCGCGGGGACAGCGGCCCCACTGTCCTGGTGCCTCTGCTGAGCAGGTTCTGGGCTCCTCCCCCATATTCTGGGGAGCGGGATTCTGTCCCCGCCATGGGGGAAGGCGGCCCCCAGCGTGGGTGTGGGGACGGGCCGGGGTCGACAGAGGCCGAGGGGTGGCAGCGTGGGTGCTGGTGAGAACCCCACGTCCCGGGCAGCAGCTTCGGGGCCAGGCCGTGGCGTCGCCGCGAAGATAGACGCCTCTTGTCCCTGGAGAGGGAACATGGGGCAAAGGTTCCCCTGACCCGGGTCAGGGAACCGGCGGCACTCAGGCTGCGAAGGCCTCCACTCTGCGCTTTTCCGAGTGGGACAGGCGGGACTAGCGCCTGGTGGATTTTAACGGAGGTTGAACCGGGCACCGGAGGAGCCCGAGGAGCCCGGAGATGCCTCATGGGCCGGCACTGACTGCCGCGGGCAGCCCCAAGGGTCAGTCTTGTCCCCAGGATATCATGTTCCACATCCTTGTTCCACTCCTGATGCCCTTTTTTTTTAATTCACTAGTGAACAAATGGCAATTTCTATGACCTAACTTGCAGTCTGCCTCGTTGCCTACCTTCTTTTTCTATAGATATATTTTGGGTAATTTTGAGGGAATTATGGGATTTTGAAAAAGCATGACTGCCTTTAGAAATAATTTTAGGAAACGTGTGAAAATGTTAAGTTTGGGACTGCAGTATTTTTGCACCTGCACAAAACACAAAATACTAACCAATTCAAAAGAATACCTCAGAGAGGGAGAGAAAAATAATCCACAGTCATTCAGCAGCAAAACAAAAAGGCAGAAGATTTTCTTGCCTTCAACCAGTAGTCACGGAAGAAATATATTTTCTTATATAAAGAAGAGGTATCTTATAGAGTTTTCCCAATTGAAGTGTCTCCGAGACGTGTATTTTCTGCTCCAGCAGCAGGGCTCTATTTTGCCGAGTATTGCTGTGCCACCAATACAGGAAAAATACTGCTCGAGAAGCAAGGAGTATTGACATACAATTGAAGAGTGACTTTCTCAAAGAACAGTTTACCTCCACCTGACAGCAAGCTGCTAGTAGAAAATAACATTTAGAATTTTACCGCTGTACAGAATACTTTCTGAACTTGTAAATAAATATAAACTGAACAAGTGAACTCATTTTGGAAACTTTACAATAGAATTACTGCAGGCTGCTAAGATCACTTCACTGACCCTCAACCGTACAACACAGGTATTGCCAAACTGAACTCCCTTGTTATTCCTCAGAGTCAACACTTGTTAAAAAGGAGAATGCAGAGTCCCCAATTTAAATGTCAGCTTTCGGGGGAAGAAAAAAAAAAAGAGAGAGAGAGAGAGAGAGAGAAAACAAGAAAAATGGTGGTAAGCTGTCTTTTAAAGTAAAATGAATTTGAGAAGTCTGTAGGAAAATGGCCTAAAGGTGACTAAACTAGTGCTGTCTCTTCTTCAGCCTACGAGTCTTCTGCAGGTTATTTTCCCCTAGTACAAATGTAATTTAATAGCAAAGATGGATATTGTTTCACTTTCAGCTATCTGCTCTATACTCCCGTCTCATTCTACGTTAGATGATTACCTTACTGTCCTATATGCACAATTTAAAGGGAATTACCTATTACTTCAATTATTTGTTTCTTATCAACTGATGTTACACTACAAGGATTTGCATTGAAAGGACACAAAGAAAGAGCAAGTCATGGCACATTGCCAAATAAAAGAGTAATGTTCTGGTGAATTTAGCCCAAATAATTTACTGCTATATAAAAGTGTAAAAGTGGAAGGTGAACCCTTTGACCAATAAATCTCTTCTGCATGTGAAACCCTTATCTTGTCCCCTCCAATATATTCCACACTAGGAAGCCATCATCATTGGCTCTGGTTTGTTATTTGTAAACCTTGATCTTCTGCACTCGGTGTCCTAAATATGGATAATTAGCATCAGTTTATCACGCCTCTGCATATTTTCTCTTCTCTCCAAACATGCATGCTTCTATTGGCTGCCATTCTGTCACAGAAGATTATGGAGACAGATTGCAGAGAATGAATGTGCTAAACGAGATTAGGAAGGAATAGAAATAGCAACTTGGCCAATAAATTCCTCGTGAGAGCCTTATCATACAATTACACGTTGACTTGTTTCACACTCTCCCAGCCTCTTAATCCAACGCCCCCACCAAGAATAAAATTTCACTAATTTCTGAATTACTGCATATCCTCATGACTTGTCACTGAGAATGGTTGGAAGGAGCAACATGGTCGAAAATAGCACACTAAACTTCCGAAAAGAAAAGAAACTTTACAGACAGAAAGAGATGTAACTTTAAACTGGTTTTGGCCACATGTAGCTTTTGTGCAGCAGCAGTTTGAAGGTTCAGGACTTCAACATCCAGACATGTTCCTCTGCATTGTTATTCCCTAATTCTTTATATAGGGTGTTACTTTATCCTTTAGAGGGACTTGGGAATCAGAATACGGTGTGTTGATGTTGCTAAACTATGCACCTGCTTTTCGAACGATTCTCTCCAATGACCCTCTACAAACTCGCCAGAAAGCAGTGACGAAAACACCTACTGCCGTCATCGGTTTATGGGACACTCCTGAAATGCGTAACTGAGAAGACTCCAAAAGCATGACACCAAAATGAGACAAAATCGTAGTGAACTCACAAGAAACGTCTACCAGCTCCGTGCAGTCTATTTTGTCCCTTCTGCAGCGGTTATTTCGATGTGGACATCAAGAAAACCTGATTTCCATGACGTAATTAAGAGGCACAGCTAAACCCTTCAGGAAACATCATCTCTGGAAATGCTAGGAGTCTCCATTTCCCCCCTTATACTAGCCCAAGAGCAGAACTTGCAAGAAGTACTAATGTTGTCATAATGTTGTTTTCATTACTTTAGATACGTGTAGAAAAAGGACATAAACGGAATAAAAAGCCCCAAGACAGGAAGATAAAGCCTCGCTCAGTTGATCTATACTTATAGGTTTGATGTCACAGTGCACTTGTCTTCCAGTTTTAGCAGAGTTAAGGACATTTTACAGAGTTTATTGCAGTGAAAGGACTTGCTTTAAAAAGCAAGATGTTTGTGTAACTCCAATAATTGTTTCCCCTAATAAATGTGAATCTTCAACCACAGACAGAACTCGGATGAAAAGTATGATGAAGTTGTGCTACGTATTCCCGAGGTGCTTAGCGGCACTCCCGCCTGTGCAATCAGGTGCTGGAAACGTAGCAGTGAAGGGATACACATCTCAAGTGTTAAGGGTGCGTAAAATAGGCAAATCACTCGAGTGGGACCTTTCCTGTGTGCTTTTCCCCGATGTGGAAGCGATTCGGGCTGCAGTGGACAATCCTCTCTTCCTCCGACTTGGAGACCGCGGGGCCGCCGCGAACCCTGGGCACAAGAAACCTGTCCTGCGAGTAGCACAGAGTCTTGGCCCTCTGAGTTATCCCAGAGTTGATTCAGTGATGTTGGGGTTGGTGCTTTTGTTTTCTTTTTAACCTGCCTATTGCACTTCTCTTGCTCTCCCCCGGAGTTTTGTTTGGTACTCAATCACTCCCAGATGGAAAACCAGACTGCAGTTGAGAGTCACATTCACCCAGAGCCTTAAAACCATACCATTGCAGAAAAGATTGAGATGAGAATAGCATAACCCCGTGGGACAGCAAGACAGCGTGCTACTTATTTGGTGCCACAAGACCTTTGTCGTCTCATAAAATAAAATTTTAGTAACTCTCCTTTATTTCTTTCTTCCTTTTCTTGATTTGTGTACATATTCATATGTATGTATATCTATATGCATATACACACACACACACCCGTATATATGTACACACACTCACACATTCCCCAAATGAATTGGGATCGGGCAGAGAGGCGTTTGCCATTAATCTGGGAACAAACCGCTAACCTCGGTGACTGGTATTTTAGCTTTTCTTTTCTCGCTTCTCTCAGTGCGGGAAGAGCAGTAAAGCTTGTGTGGACTGATTGTGAGGGGCTCTGCTGGAATTTGGCAGGCCAGGGGCTTGGAGAGAAGCCCCATGCTGACTCCTATTCAGTGGGCCAGTTTTCTGCGAGCTTTGGAAGTTTCACTCAGCCGTGCACTCAATGGCTTCACAAAGCTGATTACAAGCTTCAGCGCATTCCTGAAGGAGCCAAAAGCGACGCAGGTGCAAACGAGCCGAGGGAGCCCCTTATCCCGGTGACAGAATGGGACAAGCTGGGAAAGGCTTGGACCACACAAATCCAAGGCTCACCAGGCAGCAGCAAGCCTGCCTTGGGAACAGGGGATCATTATCCGCTCCATTCAGCGGGGACCCAGCGGCGGCAGCGGCACGTCCCAAGGCTGGGGACGGCTCCTGGGGCTTTCCTTCCCGGGTGGGAGCAACGCCTCTTCACCTGGCATCCCCTGCCCGCTCCCATCACCACTGCCTCAGACATGGACCTGAGGTGTCCCCGGTCGTCCGCGCTGATTTGTACACCAGCATCTGTTAGGCTTCAACCTGACGCCTGAAGTACCTCGCCGTTTTTTCCCTATTGCCCCATCACACACGAAAAGCCTCCCATCCCGTCCTTCCCTCTTCCCTTCCCCGGGTAAACACGGCGCTTAAGGGTCTATCTGGAAACCCAGCACAGAAAACGCACTGATCCGAAATGGCAGGTTTCCTCCCGACTGAAGTTCTCTAACAAACACCCTATTTTGAAGACTGCCTTTAATTCCAGAGAGAAACCAGCCTAGAGTGCACCCGCCTCCCCTTCCAATTACTCGAGCCACTCGATTCCCACAGAAACCTCCCGCAACATAAGCGCCTGGTGAATGCTTTCTGACTCGCTGAAAGCAGCCCACGGTCCTTGCCCTTCCTGCCTCCCCGGCGAGCGAGGGGGTGGCGAGGAGTCTAGGGGGTCTTGATGTCGGAGAGGGTGAGGCGTGATTTCTTTTAATTAGGGGTTCTCGCAAGGAGTTCCTCTCGCCTCCGCTCTCTCGCCCCCTTTCCTCTCTCTCCAGCCCTTCCCCTCCAGCCAGGAGAAGAAGCTGCACTTTATTTCGCTGCAAAATTAATTACGGCCCTTCCTCGCTATCAATTACGAAGGAATCAGCCTTTCCTGGGGAGAGGAGAAATAATCAAAAGGCTTTTCAATCTTGCTGGGGGGAGGACGACCTCGGACCGCCGAGCACATAATGCGGCAAGGGGACTGCCGCGCTTCTGGCCGCTGGTTTCATATGCAAATGAAGAGCTGCCTCCAAGTTATCATTATGGTTTTATTTTTTTTCTTAATGTTATTATTGTGTCGGGGTTTTAATAGCCACATGCTCTACCCTTCCCTTTCAGCGAGGTTTCCTTGGCGATCAGCCACGCCGCTTCTTCCCCGGACGCGCTGCCCCCGCCCCAGCGCCTGCCCCACGTCCATGTTAATTTCGCCCTATGGAAATGAAAGCGGCCTGGCCGGGCAGCTGATATTAAAGCGATCCCCCGGCCCCGGGGCTCGCCCTCCCCGCTCCTCGCAGCGGCCGTGCCTCCGCAGGAGCGCGGCGTGTTGGTGCCATGAGTGCCCCCGACCCCCCCGAGCCCGCCGCCCCTTTCATGCTTGCGAGATGCTGGGGAGGCAGCGGTGCGTTTGCTTGTGCGGAGCACACCGCCTGCAAGCGGTTGCCTTGGCAGAAAGGTGCAGCTTTCTGATGTTCTTTTGTCTGATAACTAATTCAAGTTAATGCGATCTTTATGTAAAGCTAACAGCGGATAATTGTCTATTTTCTCGCCAACAATCTCCATCACAATCACTTATCTGGAAACCTGCGGTTGTATTAATCGTTATATTCCCCGAGATAAGCGTCTCTCGAATTATCAGTAAACACTGGAGGGAAATTAAACAAACTCCAGAGCCACTTAAGTTTCCTCTGCAGCTTTTAACTCCCTTCTCCGGGAAGGGGGTGGGGAGAAGGGGAAAACGACGACACCTCCCAAACCAAAATGGGATCGGAATACAACATGAAAGGGGCGTGAGGGGACAGGGTTTGTGGGCGGGTGTGTGTGAACCATTGGAGAAGGGCCTGAAATTTTGGATAGTTTTGATGAACCCAGTCCCGCTGAAGGCACCTCGCTTTGAGGTGTCCGTGTGGCAGACAGGCACGCACCTTACGCCCCCCTCATAGAGCGGAGCTCGGTCTTGGGACTTTGTTGGCAATTCTTGTAAATCATGTAATTAACTGTATTAGTCGCTGCAGGGAAAAGAGGAGCAGCTAGGAGAGAATAAACCGAGAGACTGAGCAGGAGTCGCTTGGCTTTAGGTCTCGTACAGGAGGAGAAGAGAGTTCTGCTTCCTTCCGAGAATCACCATATTAGCACAATTATTGGCAATATTTATACTAGAGAGTGATCTGAACCCCAGGAGGATACAGAGAGCGCGAGAGAGTGAAACTACTGTGGGAATATGTTTTACTGCTCCGATCACATCAGTTCCGTTAGGTGTAAAGAAATTACGGCAAATTGTTCTGGAAAACCCTCCAGGGAAAACATACTTTTATGACAAAGATTTTGTCTTTTCGAGATAAAGTCAAAACATCGGTATCAAATGAAACTCATTTTAGGGACTCTGTTGTGTGTGTGTGTTTACTCGAGTACCTGTATGTGTTGGGGTGTGTGGGGTGTGGGGGGTGTGGAAAGCAGCCCAAACCATGACATTTCAGTCGTGAATCTGGGCTAGCAGAGAGTTTACAACTACTTCGGGAAGAGCGAGGCGTCCTCCACCCTCCCCTCACTCCCCTCCCCTCGCCCGGGCTGGGGACACCTCTGTCCCGCCCGCCCGCCGCCGGACTGGCTGACAGCGCTCTGCGCGCATCCGCTTTCTAGGAGGGTTTTCCACGTCGAAAGCACTTTATGGACATTAACTAATTAATCCTGGCATTTAGTTACGGAGACACCAAGGAATTTAAAAACTCGCCTCTATGATGAGCTTTATTTATTGTCGACCTTTTTTTTTTTCATTTTGTTAAGCCAACATTCATTCACAAAGTTTTCCTACGGCACATCTCCCGTCTTAACCTGAGGAAGGTGCGGCTTGGGATGAAAAAAGAAAAAAAAAAAGCAAAAAACAAACCAGAAAAAATCCCCTCAACGCAACGAAACACAAACAAAACAAAATAACAAAATACCTTAACGGAACACACAAACCTCCTTTTACTTATTTGTGTGTCATGGCAGTGTAGTTCTAAACATGATCAGTTTCATTTAAAAAAAATAAAAAAAGAAGATAAAATCAGTCTTCTAAGTGCTTTGATTCTCGAATTATTTCTCTTGAGCTAAAAGTTCCCAGGGTAGCTTTTTCTTATGGCATTTGAGAATCATCCCACTTCATCTCTCACCTGAATCTTGTCATCTGTGCCATCTTGAAGTGATCTGTGAACAATGCTGGTCCCTTGGACAGCCCAAGCTGGTCAATCAGGCAGAACAGACTATGCAAATGGAATGGAAAGGCGAAGCGATGAAGAACAGTGGCCCCCATTGTCTTGGGCATTTCAAAGCGAAGCCCAGCTGCAGCAGGCGTTGCTGTCTCGGACCCTTGGTTGCTACTCTAATGTCATCATTGCAAAACATCACATTTTGAAAACTCTACAGTCTGAATGCATGATCAGCCCTCCACAAAGATTTCACTTTGCCGTGACATCTTTCGAAGTCACCAAAAAAAAAGTGTAAAAAAGGGCAAAAAACCCCCCCCCCCCCCCCCCCCCCCCAACAACTGGGGTCTGGGATCCCAGCCACATTGCCGGCTCACATCCCCCAACACTTCTCCCTCCACTCCTAATAACTGCGGTGCAGCTGACGCCTTTTGCAACCTTTTGGTGGACGCCTAGCCTTTCTGGTTGTTTTTAGAGTCGAATGGGATGATGATTTAAATTGCATTTAACTTATTTTCTGTCGAGTCTCTTCCAGGCACTCTAATGAGCTAATGCCGAGGAAAGGTCGCTGTAATCAGACAGTGAAGTATTTATTCACAGTCCCTTCCAAAACTTCAGATATGAGAGGCTTTAAAAGAGTCAGGCAATGTCTTTGCGAGTGATTAAACCAGCAGCTAAGCTGGGTATTTATGGGTCCATTAGGAGTTTGTGTAGATACTTGGTTTCTTAATACACTCATGCAGTTACTGCTCCTAAATGTTGCTGCCAGCCCTGCTCCAGCTTTGCCTCCCGGCACTGGTTCCAAAGTTAGCCCTGCCATGAGAAACGAACTTTCAGTTCACTGAAGCTGAGAGCTGTCAGATGATTAATGTACATTTTCAAGGGGCGAAATCATTGCCCATGTTTCACTTATTGTTTCTTTTAATTTTCTTTTGTCTATAGGTGACATTTGTGATCACCATGTGGTGAGCAGAAGAAACTCCCCTCTCTTCTGCCCTCATGTCAGGAGCCTGTGCTCAAGGAGCAAAGGTCTGTGCCATCGGTATCTAAAAATGTTGGGGGTTACCTTTGCCTCTCAGTCTCTTATCTCATAGGAATTAATGAATCCAAAGCTTCTTCTCCAACAACAGTCTTAGTACAATGAGCCTACAGACATGGATAACGCCCCAGCCTCAGATACTCTCTGGTTCATAGATGGAGTGGTCACATATATTAGTGGTCACACTTGAGTGCAGACTGTTTAACGTTCATGTAAGAGCAGAGAAGAAAGTGTCATCAGTCTAAGAGAGCTGAGCTGAGAAACTTTTAATTACAATATTTGCAGGACCAAGAATAACTCAGTGCTTCTTTCCTACTCCTTAAACTGGCTCTTTCCCTTTAGATTGGGTAATGCATTCTGTAATAACATCACATAAATAGTAAAAGATGGAATTATTTAAAAGTAAATAATTATTCACTGTGATTTTATTGGCTTCCTAAAATTAAGGCTGCCTTATTCAGAATGCAGTGGTCAGTAGGAAGGAAAAGATAAGAGTAACAGAGAAATCCAAAGAGAGGTTGAAGTGAATTGGGCAAATAAATTAATGCATAGGTACCTTTTCATCTGACTGGAAGACTTTTTCCCTTGCCAAAGAGAGTTTTCAAAGGACAAGTACTGGGTCAAAAGAAAGTCTGCTTTGAACTACATGAGCCTCATGGTCAAATGAGTAATAGCAGGAACTCAGACTGCTACCTGCCTCATCCAAATATTTCAACAGAGACGATATGCATTGTAAGCACCCTTTTCTTCCTGGTATTTGTTCACTTATCACCTTTAAACTTTGCCTACTAGACAAATGGATCCCCCAAAATCTATCTACTAGAAGACGTTGGACATGCTTGAAGTACCCTCTGGATCACCCACTTGCTGACTTGAATGCACAAACCCAGAGGAAAAGCAATGTTGTAGAACCAGTTCCTACACACAGGACAACAGCAATGCACATGGCCAAGCACCAAATGCCCTGTTACTGCAAGTGGGTACATCTCCATTTGTGTCTTTCCTGAAGTACTTCCAGAAAGATGTTGTGAAGAAGCTTCAAAGAGGAGCAGCAACTTGTCTTGCCTCCCAGGGAGATATTGCCATGGGGATATGTAGAGGTAGGGGTACTCTCTGTGCACACCACAGTACCCAGTACATGGGGAGGTGGATGGTTGCCTCAGGGCCCAGATCGTGGGAGGGGAACAGAGGCCCACAAGGTCAAGTCACCACTTCTGAACTGGGCATGTTCTTCTCCCCAGTAGCCCTATTCCAAACACAACCTGCCAGGCTGACACTCCTTCTCAGCAGCCTGCTAGCCTCACATGCTAGGGATGAAAGCCCAAAGGTGTGTTAACCACCCTCTGCTCCGGCTCTCTGTCTTTTCACAGTACCAAAACAGTTCCCATCACGCCAGGGTTAATGGATTTGGCTCTGCTTGGAGGGTACTGGTCCCAAATATGTCCTTTGGGTGGGGTGCTGGGATAAACAGGGACAACCTTCTTTCCCAGTGGGCCCATGTCCCCCTGCCAATGGGACTTAATTGGAAAAGAGATCAGCTTCTCCCTTGAGGAGCTGAACTTTGCTTTTCTCTCACAGCTGGAACTTCTGCCCCTTCCCCCTACCATCCTCAGTCCTGGTACATTCAACCACAGTTATCTCTGCTCGTGCACTGACTGTATTTTTCATGTTTATTATCATCCAACCCAGTGTAGTGCCATCTGGCACAGGGACAACGGAGGGAAGGAAACCATATATTCAGCAAATGGAGCATACAGGGTTTAGGTTTTGTTTTGCCTTGTTTTTCTTATTCTTCCAGTTTCTGTTTAAAATTATGTGGAACAGATAGCTGAGCAATTCTCCCTTATGAAAAATTATGAAAACTCCCAGTATGAAACTAAAAATTACAGGAGAGCTGAGATGCCAGGAAGAGACAAGAACATTCTTCTGCTGAAATATAGTTTCTTCCTTTCCTCCTTCTGTGCTTTATTTCATGTCATGCTCAGAGAAGGATTAGAATTACTTTAAAATGTTTGTGTTAATTGTTTTTATTCAGGATTTGTTCTGATATTTCAAATAATTATTTTACTGTAAGACATGTATTTTAAGCAAGTAATACATAGCAAGCCACACTCCTCCAGAGCAGCAGAGTACTATGAAACACCCTGCAGTCCTCAAAACCTTTGCTATTTTTACTGCCACAATAAAAATTGATACAAAATACACCTCCAGAGTAGATACCAAAACCCACATGTAGTATTTTCAGTGAAAGCTTACACCTATTGGGTTGCCACCTTAATTCAAAGACAGTTTTATAACAGAGTTGTAAAATCAAAGTGTATTTCTTTCCTGATAATTCATGCACTGTAAGCTTATCAGTGGACCTGCCTGTGGAAAAAGTACTATACAATGTATTCTATTACCTGATCCATTTTCTTTCAAATTTTACTTTAATTTTAATTTTGGCTAGTTACTGTATTGTGATCTAAGTCAGCAATCTCAAATTAACCATCATCTTAACTTTTGAAGAAACCCTACAAAGGTATGATAATAGTGAAATATAAATTGCTGTTGGTTATTGTGTAATGTGTACACCATGGACAAGCAAACCTTCAGGTACTTTAATTCCATTTTCATATGTAACATTGTGTTTTTCCTGCTTAATTTTTCAGAGTAAAACCCTGTTTCAGGTATTTATTTATTTCCTTTTTCTAAATTGAGTGGCAGCTTTGATGAAAATGTGAAAGGAAATAGTTATTGGAAGCAAATTGTCAGCTACTCACATTTCTTTGGAAAAAGAACTTGTTGTTTTAGAGGTACAGATGCAGAGTGGTAGAACAACTCTCTGATCTTACTAAAACAGAGAAACACATTTCAGTGCAGTTGACACAATATTTTAATATTGAGCTAGATTTTGGTCTTATAACTGTTTAAAACACCCTTTGCTCAAGCCCTGATCCCGGGCTGAGTGATGTCACTGTATGATGACTTCTAGTGGGCCATGGGTCAAGGCCTCTTACACTATTGTGCCTCATGTCACTAGGCTGAGAAACATTATTTTTATTACACCTTTCTTTCTCTATGAAACCAGATTAATTTGGAATGGATTAGAAATGCTTGAACAGAGATATTTATTTTTTATGGCAGTAGTTTTAATTTTAAATATTTCTTACGAACAAATACAATTTGATAGCATTTCTGCTCATTTCTGATTTTTGGGTGAATACTTTTATGTGTATATATTCATTGCTTTATTTCTGGCAAGAAAGCATTAAAATTTCTATGTAAATAACAAACAAAAAGAGAATCTATTGTAAAATACTATTTATGACAAATTGATTGAAACAAGCAAAGTAATTTAAACAACAGTTTTAAATAAATGTCAGGAAAGCAATCCCATACCTTCACTGATTGAGGCTGCTATGTAACTTGGAAGAAAGTGATCAAGGAGAACTTTTTATGCAGTAATGTATGGAGCTTACTCCAGTTGTTAAGCACATAATTAGAAATTCAGCAAGTCTTACCAAAGAGAGTCATAAACAACCACAATTAAAACCTCAAATGTCTCTGCTTTGTATGGGAACATGTACCGGGGCGGGGCGGNTGTTTTATAACCTGGTAAAATTACTTCTAAGCATCTCCAATAAAAGAGGCACAAAAGATAAATCCAAGTGGAAGAAGCAGTCAGAATGCTACAACTGTAGCACAGAATCCTTATGTGTTAGTAAACATCAATAGGTAACAAAGGAAACTTGAATCTATGCATCACTTTCTTCATCCTGTATGCATTGAACAAGTTGAATTTTTTTAAAAAAAATCTTGTCATTAATTATTTTAGTTTTTGGAGTATACAGTGTTTGAAGAAATACTATTAATTCTAATATGCAGATTCAATGATACTATTAATTTGAATATCCAGAATCAATGTAGCTTGGTTAAATGATCTACAAACAATAGCATTTTAGCAGTGATCAGTGGCAGAATGATATTTCTATGTGTTAAAACTATCTCACGGCACTTATGTGGTCTGAAATGGCAGAACAGACTTGTCTCATTAAATCCTGTCTGGGAAGACAATATGTGGGGAAAGAAACTCCATCATGATTAAACATCCCATTTAGATTACCATATTAGTGTTGGGTCATTATAAATGCTGGGTAAGTGAACCAATGCTTCTTCTCAGTAAGTGCTTCAAAAATTTTAAGGTATTTAAATGCTTGGAAACATTTTCTGACTCACCTATTTTCCTCGTCAAGTTTCGCCTTTGATTTCCATATTTATTCTTCTAACTCTCCTGAAGTGCCCTTCAAAATGCATAAGCATGGATTTATCGTAAACTTCCGTGTTGCAGCTCTGCTGTGATTGTTCTGATCATTTCAGGACAAATGTGACAGTTTAAACTAATGACTGAACATCTATTGTGTTAGTGCTGTTTCCTGGCTATCTAGTTATTATTTATTTCCTGCTTGTTCTATTGTTTCTTTCCTTATGAAGATTCCTGTTTGCTCTGATAAAATTCCTTATAACATGTCTGCAACACCAAGGTTTGGGTAAAGGGGGTCCTCTGAACAATAACACAAAGAGCATATAAAGAATCCATCACAGCAGTCAGTAGTATAATGCAAATTTTTTTCACTAGACATCCTCTTCACTAGTAGATTAGTCACTTTGCTAATGAGCAAATGACCCATAACTCACAGGAGTGGGAACTTTATGTGCAGGTCTTGCCTTTACCAGTGCAGACGAACTGCAGCATCCTCACCATTATATCATTGTTTAATATTTGTGGCTCCTTCCCATCTTTCTTGGGCATTCCATGCATTGTGGGAGTTTCAAGAGGGTGAAAAATGCAGAACCCAATGGCAAAATAGACACTGGGATTTACACTTCTCATTGTAATGGAAAACATTACTAAAAGATGCCACTTACATCTAGAATCCACCAGGACCCCATAAGCAGACAATGAACCAGTTTTAAAAAGCAATCTTTGTATGTGCTAATACATTCAAGATGCTATTTTCTACTACTATATTCTAGGCATCTTTGGAATTTTTTGTTCAGGTCTCACTTTAGCATGACTTTAAGTCTAAAGAGAATTCATCAGGTCATTCTCTGTATGAATGCAGCTTGTCTCACTGTGCTAGAAGGAGTTGACACTGTGAAGTCTAAAAAATTCATAGTTTGTCCATAAAAGAAGAGGTTACAGTTTCAGTAGAATCTAAGAATTTGTGAGATCTTCCTTCTAAAAGTATTTTTGCCACCTGTTCTTAATTTCACATATTGAAAATCTGTGTTTACAGAGCCCTGTGTCATCCCACCCCAAAAGGGAAGGGAGAACCCAAGATTCGTAGATGCCTGTGGCCCAAAAGGAACAGCAAAAGTCAGAGGGTCCACAAAAACTTGTCAAATTTTACTGGTAAATTTTACAGACAGCATGGAGATTGGTATGTTAGTCCTTTATAGCATAAACACACAGTTGTGGATTTTGAATAAGGGAAAGAGTGAGAGAGGAGAGAAAGAAAGAGAGAAAGAGAGTAAAGAGAGGGAGAAAGGAAGATCGCAAGTCCTGGCTACAACACTGATACAGCTGATGGGATGTCAAGGGTCCTGGGGTCACTGCTCAGGCCTTACAAGGGTACCTTTTTAAAAGAAAGCTATCCCCACGCTGGAGCTAAGTTTCTTGCTTTCTATGCAAATTAGTTATCATGTGCAGTTTGTTTTTCTAGACCTTTCTGGATACAGGTAAGAGGGCTTCAGGGGTATTTTGTGGTCTTGATCCTCCCCTGCTACATCAGCCTTTGCTCAACAGTCCATGCCTGCTTCTTGACCTTGTTCCTGCACTTGTTATGCTTATCTCTAGGAGCCAGAACAAGGAAGTTTGTCCAAAAGAGTGCTGCCCTAACTCCATATGGTCCCCTTCTTCAGCCACATCCTGTTCTTTCTTACAGCATGTTCTCACCAATAATCCTTCGTTGTCTCCATGGCTATCCAGCTATCAGTGTTTGAGACATAAAAACTGGCCCCTTATCTTCTAGACTTCTCTAAGCCCAGAAATTTGAGTCTATGACTCTCTTAAAAACTCAGAGTTCAAAAAAAATTCCATCAAAAGTATATAACATTCACAATGTTAAGTTGGTGGATCTCCCTAAGTGATCAGGGAAGTAGAAATGGGAGCAGAAGTACATTCTGCACCTCATTTAGTAAAAAATGATGACAAGATTTCCATATAGAGCATTATTTTAACATATTAAAGTAAATTCTAGGAAGCATTTTTTACACTTAATCCAGAAATGGTTTTCTATAGACAAAATCACTTTCAGCTTTGATGATAGAGCTGATTCTCTTCTACTGAAATACCCAAGTTAAGTTCATCCCTAACTTCATACCTGGCAGATCACAGAAAATTTATCTGCCTGACACAGTAAATCCCATAGTAATTAGAAGGATTATAAGCCTTTATAAGTATTCTAAACCTTTACCCACTTACACATGAGGCCAGGAAAAAAGTGTTTTCTCAAATCCTCAGTAAGACCCTGGACCAACTCCCATTGAAGTCAACTGTACTCTTTTCTATTGACTACCATAGATCTGACATCAGGAAGTACCTGCAATTCTCTTCTGTTGCTCTGCATCAGTGATGGTTTTGTGCAAAACCTTGGATAAAATGTTGCCAATGGCTCTCAGGATAGAATTTAGCTGATTGGCCTGCTGCTGTGTTTTGCATCACATTTTATTGATATAGCAAACATTATAGGAATGAGGTCTATGAATGCCTCTGATATTTCCTGAATTAATTCTGCTTTCAAATCAAAAGCTTGTGGTTAAAATGAGGTATACTTTAGAAACATGTTTTATTTGGAGAATTTTCAAGAATCAAAAATCCACCACAGCTTTCAGTAGATGATTAGTTATCATCACCATTGATCATTTTGGCCATTTTTTAAGTCAAAATTTGTCTAGCTTGCACTTCCAGGTGCAGCGTAACATGTATTCCTTTGTCTGATAGACTGAAGAGTCCTCTACAGCCATCCTTTTGCCCTCATATAGATACTGACACAATCAAGTCACCCTTGAACCTGGGCTATAATATGATTTATCTAAACTGAGTACCTTCCCTTTCTTCCACATACTTGGCCAATACTGATTTCCAGTCTTTTATCCATGCTACCTGTTCTCCTCTGAAATCTTACTGACATCCTCCAGATTCATAGCAAGGTGTTCTCAAGCAGATATGCAGAATTAAGACTATTTTAAACCTAGAGCAGTGGCTCGTGTTAAGTTCTTATTAGAATTATATTAGTCATAAAGGCATTAGAAATTACTAGCAGCAGCTGTTAAAAAAAAGGTGACATATCTTGTTACTTCAGGGTTAGATGTTCAGGGACCGAGACTAAATGGGAAAATAAAGTGTATTTGAGCCTTCAGCAGACAGACAGCAGCCTCTTCATTTGGGCTTCTAAATACAGATGTAGGAGTCTGAAAAGAGGTGCCATTTCATAATCTAGAAAACTCCTCCTTTTGTTTATTTGCAAGTGTGCTTTAATATCCTGAAATTTTCCATCTAGCTTTGGATGAGGGCACAGTTCTTCATCTTACACTTGGAAAGTTGCCTAGTGTTTGTGTCCAATGCTAAGATCCCGGCAGCAGCATGGCTGAAGGACTGATGTGGTGTAAAATAATGCAATACAGTGAAGTTTGTAAAACACTTTCCTTGGGGGCAAAAGTAATGCATTAAACTTTAATGTAATTGCATTTTCTTTAGAAAATTATGTTGTTATAATTCATACATGCTGTAAGATCTCCAGTGCAACTGCTTCATGAAAGTGTTGCAGTAACATGTGAAGAGACTTATAAAACTTTATTTAGCTATTTCTGCTTGTGATTGACAGTTTGTAGACTGGTCTAGGACACAGATATTTCATGCAATGAGTATTTGACATCTCTCGCCCAATCATGCTGATATTTTATGAAGTTTCTCTAATAAAAAAATCCTGTCAAATTTGGAGGAAAGAAATATTCTACCTTTATTCTTTGCTGAAATATGTTCACCAGTAAAGCAAAAAATACCTCTGTAAAACTGTATATCTGTTAAAACAACCAACAGCCAACTAACCAAGCAAAGAGTTAAATGTGTTACTTCAGCAAAAAATCTCAGTTGTTCAGTATCCTTATGATCGAGTTTTTCTTCTAGTCTTTTCTGTCAGATTTTTTACTTCTGCTTCTGCTTTTGGTCTGTCACAGTTTCTTACACTCTTCCTCTTTTCTCTCTCTTGTCTTTCCTTCTGTGTTATGAAGTCCACGCAGGATGAGCAGAAATAGACTCTTCTGACCACCCTAGTTTTCAAACATGGGGGTTTGAGGCTCTAAAGAGAGGTAAGCTAGGGAATGCTGATGTCAGGGCTACATTGTTCAGAGAATTAAAAATAGGACTACAGGGAGAAAAGAGGACAGGACTGAAAAATAAATCCCAATGGAGAGGCTTTAAGAAAACCCTCTGTCGTGCAGATCTACAGTCAGTTTCTGAGGGAGAACTATGTATCTGTGCAGTCCCGCTAAGACCTGGCCCTGTCAGGCCAATTTCTCCTATTTTATAACTTCAACACCACACTAAAATTGTAGCATGGTTTCATAAGTCAGTTCAGTGCACAGCCATTTCACCTTCCCTCATCCCCCCACACTCCTGCAAAATGAGTCTAAGGTGCAGCGACAGCCACGAGTCAATCAAGGACGGTTCTGATTGTAAATGCTTGCAATAGTATAAATGACAGTGCTGAAGGAGATTATATTCAGAGCCACATACATGCTGCAGAGGTCCCACCTCGAGATTAGCCTAAAATACCACCCAGATCTCTAGGTCCCGCCCAATTAGCACAGCCAGGCAATCTTCCTGGCACTACAGAGGCAAAGACGTATTTTTAGCTCAGTGCTGTGCTCTCTCCCCTGAACTCTTGGAGCCCCGCTGAGCCAATGGAGTCCCAATCAGTGGGCTAGCTCTGATGCTGCCCCTTCACAAAATTGCCTGTAAAGCCAGTTCAGTAAAGGGATCTGTAATGAGCTCAGCAGCTTGGGGATCTCAGTAAACTGCAGCAGTGAAGTGAGTTCATGGCTGAAATGCCAGCCCTTTTATTCATCAGTAGCACATCAATTAGTAGTTTAACAGGCACAGGAAAGATACAGTGAGTGTTCATTTAATATTAGGCTGATTGTAGTCTGTGTCTGTGCTAATTCTGGCAAATTTTCTGCATTTTAGTGCTTGAGGGGAGCTAGTTTCTTTCTTTCTTTTCTTTTTTTTTTTTACTGTTACCCATGCTACAAAGAACCTGACAGCTAAGTTCAATTGCAATGTATAGAATCAAAATGTAAAGATGAATAAATAAGAAGTTAAGTAATTATTCTTATAGATCGAACAATTATTGAAGAAAGAAAAAGAATCCTGCAGGATTCATGTATGATTTGTGATATTGTTGTTATACTTATGGTTCTGGTTTATTACTCTCAGAGATCATTAAGCTTTAATGATTTGCATTATACATGAAACACTTGTGAGTTAATCAGTGCCTCAAGTTCTTCAGTGGTCTTACCCTTTCTTTCTTTCTGTGTTACAAAGAACTGATTTTACTACTTAATTAGTTCCTCTGGTCAAGGACTATGGACCAAGTGTTGTCAAAGTTAGCAGAAAGAAACATCTGTCCACTCAGCCAGAGCTCTCTTCCATCAGTAGTAGGGATGGACAAATAGTTGATGGCAAACAATGTGTTTACCAAATGATGGGCTATTCTCATTTAACAAATCATTTGGAACAGTTTAGGTTTTTTTTGTATTTTGTTGTTATTTATAAGTATTCAAGAAATACTTGCTGGGAACATATTTCAGCCAATTTCAGCCCACTGCATGTTGCATGTGTGCCTTTACTATTCATGCTTGCTACTCTCCTACAGTAACCAGTTCCCCGAGTCACATGGGGTTGTTTTTTGTCCATTACTGACTGGTGAGTAGAACTAATAAACAGGAGGTTAAACTTATGAATTAGTTTCTGCTTTCTCACTTGGAAATAAAATCTCCTCTTCTTTGCAGGCAAGCACAAGCCTACCTAGCTCAAGCTTAATATGTGATATTGGACATGCAAGATTCCTGGGCCCTCAATTCTACTGGAAATATAGAAGAGTTTTTTGAAAGTCAGCAGCATTAACAAATATTTCAGACTTTAAGGTGCAGGGATTTTCTTTTCTGATGTACTGTTCTTAGGACTCTGTGATGTGAAGTCACAAGCTTAGGACAAATTTAATACTCATTCTCACTCATCAGGGTTACAAAAAAGTCTTATTCTCAAATACTTCTTTGCTCTGTTCTCAGGTAGAAAAAGAACAAAACAGTTCAGAACTTTCTGCTACTCCTGTTCTTTAATATGCCTGCATAATCACTGCTTTTTTGGTTATCTTAAAATGTATTCTGGGGATCAACTGCAGTTCTCTTGATATCTGCTGCATGACAGAATGCTGACACCTTTTTCTGCTAAGTACCCCTCACTCCCCAGCAATCTCTATTATAGGCCATCAGTCAGTTTTACTGGGCTGTACAAGCATTGTTCTGTCTCTGCCATGTGCTGAGGCTCCCTAGAAATGTAGATTTGTCTCTCCACCTCATTCACCTTTTAATGGCTCAGATTTTCAACAAACACTGCTGTATTCCTCATAGTCCCATTTGTCTGTATTTTCTGAGACTAAAATATCCTTTCCAACAAGGTGATATTATGTTCCATGCTATGATGTTTTCTTTTCATTCATTACATACCTGTTACTTTGATAGTTATATATTTTCTGTTTTCTGAAACTCCTCTCTTGCTGTTGGTTCACCTATCTGACCCATTCTTCAGTCTACATGTCTTGACCCATGATGTATCTGTCACATATGAAGTCAAAGCTTTTTTCTGTGCCTTTGAGGACCTGCATCCCTTGGCTCTCACCTCCGTGATAAGGCTGGTCAGAATGACTGTCACACAAGGTTTTTTCCCTCAAATTACATTCCTTTTTTTTTTTTTGGTGAATTTGGCTGAATTATTGCCAGTGAGAACAAAACTGAATGTTATAACAGTGGAAACTGTAAAAATATAAAACTGTTGCCAATCTCCGTGTCTGCTTCCATCTGTTTTCTCTGTTGTCTCCTTCCTTTTCTGTTCCCCAGCTGATGTCAGATCCAATATCCATTTTATTTTCCTTCTTCATAAATACCTATACTCAGTCTCCCAGACCAGACTTTGTACCCGGAATATTATTTCCCAGAAGCTCTAAATATTTCAGTTTTTTTCTGATTGCTCTCCATTTTAAGAGGACAAGTAGGGAGTGACAGCTGAGAAAGCCATCAGTGTCTCATTGATAGGACTCATTACATGACTTTCTTCTTAGATCCATGGTCCCAATGCTCCTTTCCCCCTCCAATTTAGTCTTCATGCTATTCTGGGAAAGAAACACATTGTGACTTCTTTGGGCTTTTTCTGACATCTTTCGCATTTTTGAGTTATTAAATTGTTAATAAATGTTTAAAATTCTGTAATAGCACGTATAAAATATAATTACATAAAGACATGGCAATCGCATCTACTAATGCAAGCAATTGCAGATGACACATATATATAAATACTCACTCTGAATGGCATGATCATGCACTCTTTGTTTGCTCCTCAGGCCTTTTGGGAGGGGCTCTGAGAGAATTCATGGTTATGAAAAAGATGCCCGCATAGTTTTGTCACTTTTGCCTAAATGCAAAGCTATCAAGGCTCTGTTTGTTGTTTAGTAGGATCTTTGCTCAATGGTGCTGTTCCTTACCACACACCTTCCTGAACTAAAAACATGTAGTAATATATACACAAACTGAGTCATATCAGGTCCAGTCTCCAATTTATGGGCAGGCAATAGGAACTACTGCATGGAATTCCAGACCAGGGAAGGAAGAAGATATTGAGGTGACTACACCAAAATTCACCCTATTTTAGTAGGACCCAGGTCTTGTACCCTCAGAAGCCTGATTCTGGCTGCGCTATTGAGGTTGCCACAAACATCACCGCACACTGTGGATCCCACTGCATTTTTTGTTCTGGGAAAGACACAGCTAGGTCCCTGCAAGAGCCTTCCCACCACGGTTTCAGCTGCGACCACGAGGCTCTTCTGATGTGGTATTGGCAACTGAACAAGAAGCAGTAACAAATTCAGAAGGACACAAGGACACAAGGTCCTTTTGCAGGTACTGTCAGCACAGCTTTCTCTTTCTCTGCTGCCCAGACATGAAGGCATTAGGTGAGCTTGTCTGCAAGAGGCAATGGTCAGGGAGAGGGGGAAGTTTCTTTAAGTAGTCAAGATACTGTACAATTTGCTGAGCTATTAGAGGAGTCTAGTGGACCCAGCATCAACTCAGCTGGGAGAAGAGTCATTATGTGTAGAAGAAATCTGTAATTTGTTTTTTTCTGAGGGAGAACCCTATTAGTAGGAGCTGCATATTTAGGAAAACTTATTAACAACACTGTAAAACACATTTAAAATCATCAACCCCTTTGAACTTTCATTCTTTATTTGGATAAATTTGTCAGCACCTTATCTTGAACAGAAACAACTGTAATGCATACTGTTTTTAGTTCACAGATAAAAAAACCTCTCTCTTTACACAGCAATGAAGATGGGAAAGTGTACAGTATGGTTCTAATACAAATAGTATAATAAATCCCACTTCAAGAAGAATTAAATGAAAAATAGAAAGTAAATCTGTCAAATATATTTGGTTAACAGGAGTAAAAATACTTGACATCAGACTTACATACTGAGATAAGCAATTGCTACCTCATTTGGATATAGCCAGTGTTTCTTTATGCAACAGAGGTCCATTGCCAATTTTAAGAACATATATTTAAAAACATATATTACAATGGCAGATGTTCTATAATGGAATCATCAGTACTGTGTGAATATAGCACAAGTACTAGTATAAATGCAATACCTAACGAAATTCTTCAAGCCGCCAACTAATCACAAGGGTTGTCTTTGTTTTAGACTGAGAAACAATCAGACTTTAAACAACTGATCACAGCCCTGCTGTCTAGTGACTAGCCTAATGCTTTAGACAACATGTTGGGGTGTCCAAGGCTTTTTTCTCAACTCCTTAGTAACTGCCCAAAACATTGAGTGCCTCACTGTTCAGCCTGAGTTTGTCAGGTGCCCAAAGTTAGCTTTCAAACACTTTTAAAAAACCCTGAGTTTGGAAATTTTGTTGACTAATCTCTTACCTGAGCTATTTTATTATCTAATGTATTCAAAGGGACCTAAATCCCGCCTAAGTCCTGGAAGAGGAATTCTCTTTCTCCCCATAGTAAATAAAATAATTTTTGCTGGGACTATCTACCCCTTGAAGAGAACCTAATCATGAAGTTCTTGTCTACCTTCTTGCTGGGAACCATGCAGTGGTCCTCTTCCAGCATTAGCAAGATGCATGAATAATGTGCCCAAGGAGGTAATCCAAGCACCTAATATTAGGGGGCGCCTAAGATAACAGCACCCTTGTGAATGCTGTAGGTTCAAACCTTGCCAGGTTCCCTGATCCCTCTGGGAGCATTGCAGAAAAGGGAGCAAGTGCTCTTTCAATTGAACTTGACTGTTTGAATCTGTTATTTCACTTTTTGTTGGATGACATGAGCCAAAGCAGACCTCCTCATAATTCTTTGGATGCCATTCCACCAAGATTGACTGGACACTCTTGAATCTAACAGACTGAGGTGGTTCTTGTGTAGTGTAGAACTGGGTCTGGGTGCCTTCAGAAGTGCCAAGGAGCTCAGGCAGCTTCTGTGGCAGCTCTGGGCATCTGCCTTTGCAGAATGCAGTATTTGGAGATCAGCTCTCTTCCCTCCACTGAATTCGCAGGGATCTCACACAGCACTCAGCTGTGTGTGTTCATGTCTCTTTATCAGTGCCAGGTGCCTTCAATCACAGTGCTCCACAGCAGGACATTGCCCCTTGCAGACACAGGGAAATGCGTGAGTTTTCTCCGGTGATGTTTTTGTTGTCTTTCTTCTTCTTATGGTTATATTTATTTTCAATTAGAAAAATAGTATGAAATAAAATACACGGAGACTACATTTTATGTTATATCTGCAGCTTCTGGGGCTTGCACTGGTGAAAGAACTTGGGGCCCTTGAAAAATGTGGGGCTGGTTGGTGACTTCCCAGAACTACGATATTGCAGCAGCCTGCAATAGCCTAATACAGGTGTCTGCCGGGTACCCTGTGACTTTGAGACATCACTTTTAGCAGATCTTTGTGATCTTTCAGTAAAAAATGACTTTTCAGTGTAAAGCAGGGCAGAGCAGGGTTTTCTAGCATGATGCTGACAGTGTTTGATGTGTGACATGGGAGGAGATGCGACGGCGTGTGGATGCCAGGTCATGCAAGGATCTGTGGGAGAGTTTGAAAGAATGTCTCAAGGAAGCATCAGTCACAGCCAGGTCGTTTATTTGTCATATGTCCTTCAGCAAACTGACCCATTAACTGTGCTAAGACTTCCCCCCACAGGAAAACTACTAACTTACAGGAGAAGGGATTTGGATGTGAAAGAGCATGGAGAGAGTAAAGATGTCAGGGTGACCATGTCCTGCGAGCAAAACTAGAATGGTAGTGTCTAGTGTCATAGCCTTTTTGCAGAGTTAAGCCCAGCTCCTGTACTCTTAATATTCCCACCCATCTATCCCAACAAACTCTCATCTGACTTTGATGGTGCTTTCAACCCAGGCTGACAATCCTGTCACACAGTTTGGGTAGCAGCCCTAGCAGTCACTTTCCCTTCAGCTGATGCTTAGCCAGTTCTACAGGTAAAGGCAATGACAGGGAGCACCATCCTCTGGGCCCTGATGTTCCTCTGACACTTTCTCACAATTCTGAATCCTCTGGCATGCGGAAATCCTATGTGTTTTCCCAGATTTCAGTGGGAAAGAGTCACAGTCAAATTTGTCAGAACTGAATGTGGTAGGGATGGCAAAGGCAACAGAAGGGCTTCTGTAAGTACCTAGGTGACAGAAGGAAGGCTATCAAAAATGTGGGCCCACTGCTGAAGTAGAATGGGAACCTGGTTATGCAGGACATGAGGTACTGCATGCCTTGTTTGCCTCAGCCTTTACCAGCAAGAATGGCCTTCAAGCATCCCAGATCCCAGAGACCAGGGAAAGGGCTGGAGCAAGAAAAAATGTACCCTTGCTGGAAGAGGGTCAGGTCTTGGATTACTTAGACAAACCAGGCATACATATGTCTGTGGGGCTGGATGAGATAGACCCACAGGTGCTGAGAAGCCAACAGCTGTCGTTGCAAATTGTGAGGCCACTCCCAATGATCTTTGAGCAATTGTGGTAACTGGGAGAACTGTGAGCAATTGTGGTAATTGGGAGAACTGCCCAAAGGCTGGAGAAAAGCAAATATCACTCCAATCTTCAAGAAGGGCAAGCACGTAGAGAACTACAGGCTGGTCAGACTCACCTTGATCCCCTGGGATGTGATGGAACCATATTGGAAATTATTTCCAGACACCTGAAGGAAAAAAATAATCATGGAGTAGTCAGCATAGCTTCATCAAAGGGAAATTATATATGACCCACTGGATAACATTCTGTG
This sequence comes from Sakesphorus luctuosus, assembly GCA_013396695.1. NCBI lineage: Eukaryota > Metazoa > Chordata > Aves > Passeriformes > Thamnophilidae > Sakesphorus > Sakesphorus luctuosus. Next base: position 37,085 of record VWZD01006996.1, read on the forward strand.
CTAAAGGACTGACAGGGTAGATGAGGGGAGAGCAGTGGATATTTTCTACCTGGACTTCAGTAAGGTTTTTGACACTGCTGAATTATGGGTTGGATGAGTAGAAAGTGAGGTAGATTGAGAACTGGGTCCAGAGAGTTGTGGTCAGTCTCATGAAGTTTAGGTGGAGGCTTCTAAGTAGCAGTATACCCCAGGGGATCCAGTCCTGTTTAACATCTTCATTAATGACCTGGATGATAGGGCAGAGTGCACTCTCAGCAAATTTGTAGATAACACAAAACTGGGAAGAATGGCTGATATGCCAGAGGGTTGTACTGCCATCCAAAGAAACCTTGACAGGCTGGAGAAATGAAGGCCAAAAAACCTCATGAAGTTCGACAATGGGAAGTGAGAAGTTCTGCACCTGGGGAGGAAAAAACTCCACGTATCCATGGATGCTGGGTGTCGCCCAGCTGGAAAGCAAGTATTGCTTTCCAGTGGGTCAAGGGAGGTGATCATTCTTCTCAGCATTTGTGGCATTGTCCTCAGCACAAAAGGACTGCTGTGTCCAGTTCTGGTCTCCCCAGTACAAGAAGGATATGGATATACTGATAAACTCCAATGAAGGGCCGTGAAGATTATTAAGGGATTGGAGCACCTTTCATATGAGGAGGACAGGCTGAGAGAGTTGGGGCTGTCAAGCCTGGAAAATAGAAGGCTTGGGAGGAATCTTACCAGTGTAAAAATACCTGAAGGGAAAGTGCAAAGAGGACAGAGCCAGACTTTCTTGAGCGGTGATCAGTGACAAGACAAGTGGCAATGGGCACAACCTGAAACACAGGAGGGTCCTTTTAAATGTGAGAAAACACTTCACTGTGATGATGATTGAGCACTTGCATAGGTTCCCCCAGGAGGGTTGTGGAGTCTCTGTCCTTGGAGACATGTTGGTTGTTCAGGTGTGATGCTGGGCAACTGGCTTTAGATGTCTGTGCTTGAGCAGAATTGTTAGACCAGCTTACAGGGATCTCTTACAACTCCAAACACTTTTTGATTCTATGAAGTTCATGCCCCTAAAAGAACCACGTTTCCTTAGAAGTCCCAATGGTTTGAGGAGACTCAAGCCCATGAAGATGACATGCCACAAGTGCAGCACAGCTATGTACACACTGGGTCAGCTAGTTAGTCACACTGGTTGGGCAAGAGCAAGTTTTAAGAGAGCTGTGGACCATCAAGTGAGGGTAAATCTCAAAGCCAAGGCATCCTGAAGTTTGTCACAGCAATGACGAAGAGTAGTTCTTCTGGGGACTATTAGCCAGAGTTAATGTTTACAGTAACATTCTTTTTCATAAAGGAAGGGGTCAAATTAGGAGTAGGGGCTACTGTATTTTCTTTTCAGCAGTTGGGGATCAAACCACACTTTTACCATGTAAATGAGGGGTGAAATAACAGATCCTTTTACAGTGTTTTTTTGACTGGACAGGATTTCAGCACATATTGTATTGTCAAACAAAGAATAGCTCCACAGGAGCCAGGACTCTTCCTATGAATCATTCTGTCCTCCCTCTCCCCTTTCCATATATCCTTTCTTTTTGTAATTTTTCTTAAACATCTTCTGGATGAGAGTGTCATACTAACTGAACTTAAAAATGGCTAAAGTTGGCCATTTACTAGCTACAATTTTATTTAATAAGTAGTGACTGATAATGGTTATTTTCCTTCCTACTTGGAGACAGAAAATACACTTTAAACATAAACATATGGATTGTCAAAATTATAAACATATCTTTCCCCTAAAATACCAAATAGAAATAAAAGTCATAATACATCCCCAATACAAGGGGGAAAATTAGAGTGGAGGGCCTGAGAGATGGCGTATATATTTTTCTGTGTAATGTTATGTCAACAACAGCTTTGTGTGAAGCAACATTACATATACAACCATGCTGAAATTTACAGGAGCTGTTTGGGCAACATGAAATACATGACAGAACAAGTATGAGATTTGGAGTGAAACAGTTAGAAATAGAAGGAAACAAGCTAATGCAGTCAATTCATGTTAATATGGGTGGAGAAAGTATTACAGGTGCATCTAAATATTGCTCGGAGAGCATTAGTGGACATTGTTTCTCTACAACTTTCAATGGGCAATTTGTCAAATACTCCCTGATATGTTTTGAAGTGAGTGCTTTTTTTGGTGCATCCTAGGGGCTCAGTTTATATTCTCAAGGGCTGGTTGGGAAAAACAGGAGCAAAGGAGGAGTAGTCATGAGTCTGCCCTGATTTGCACTGACTGGAGTGGCTTTTTTGGTCTGAGCTTAACATTTTTTTAACAACAAAAAGTAACAATAAAATCTTTTTCCTGACCTGCTCTCCTGGGAACGGGGACACAGCAGTCAGATACTACAGAAAGATAATTTAAAGCGGGAAAAGTGCTATCTAGCTGCTGAAGCCTGCTCTTTCCTGAAATGCCCAGTGGCTGGCCATGATCTGGCCTAAAGTATAATTTGCCTTAAGACTGACAGATATAATGGTAATTTCCTGGATTCAGCAATTATTTCACTGATGTTTTGTTTCAAATCTTCAAAAATGCCTAAGTGAACAAATTCAATTTTTCATGCATGTAAGTATTTTTAAGAAGTGGTGGCACTTTTGTACTAAAGATGATGCTATAGGAGCTCACTGAAGGATGAATATCTGCTATAACTATTATTTCTGTGTTTATGCTCATTAAAATGTGAAAAGTAACATTTGAATACACACATATATTCAAACTATTTTTCGGGAATTGTTTTTTCAAATTATTCTTACTGACTAACTTTATCACAGAATCATTTCAGTTGGAAAAAATATTTAAGATCATCAAGTTCAACTGTTAACCCAGCACTGCCAAGTCCGCAATTAAACCATGTCCCCAAGTGCCACATTTACACATCTTTTCAATACCTCCAAGGATGGTCACTCCACCTCCTCCCTTGTCAGCCTGTTCCAATGCTTGACAAACCTTTCTGTGAAGAAATTTTTCTGGTATGCAATCTAAACCTCCACTGGTGCAACTTGAGGGCATTTTCTCTTGTTTTATCACTTGTTTNCACAGAAAAAAACACAAAGCAGGTACAGCTTTATGTAGGACATACAGTCACAAACAAGACACTCAGCTCATCAAAAGACAAGTCTACATGCTTATATTTCCAAAGTACCATCTCCAAAAGAAAATGAGGTTTCTCTTTTAGCAAGTGCACAGCACATCAAGGCTGATCAATTTGTTAATGTGAATGTTTGAGAGAAGAGCAATTACAGCAATAAAGGTTCTGACATGTAAATTAAAGTAATCGGGTTAGACTAAAAGAATAGTGTAGAACATCCATGTGCCCAACTTTGTAGACAAAATCCATATTATTTGGGGTTGGGGACTTTGTGATCACATGATTAAGAACTGTGAGGGTGCAAGCACACCTGGGTTAGCATGAGCTTTGTTGCTGGTTTTGTGAATGCAAGTTTAACTGCACATGCAGCCCCAGGAACCCTGTGCTCCTGGGGAGAGTGGGGACAGATGCTTTGCTGTTCTATAGGTTTTAACTGTATTGCTAAGAAAATCCAGTGAGGGCTTTTGGACAGGAAAATTGCAGGATTTAGCTGGAATTTGAGGAATCTTTGGGTCCCTAGTTAATTAGAATCTGCTTTGTTACAGCAGCAGAAATAGTGTTAGACAAAAAGAGTTCTAGTAATAATGAGATTATGTGCTCCTCCTATTATCTTATTTGTATTCTTCCTTCTTAAAAGTAGCCGCTGCTTAAAAAGTAGTCTCAGTAAATCCAAACAGTGGGATGGAGACAGAGATTGACTAATTGAAACCTGCCCTAAGTGTGCACCCAAGAGACCAACTGAAATCAATTTATCTTGCAGAGGTAGGTGGTTATACACAAAAGCTCAGAAAAATCATACTGGAAACCACAGGAACACTTTCAATCAGGAAAACTAAGGGTTGCCTACTGCATATACCCTTGCTACTGAAAAGTGTGTGTGTATATGTGTGCATGCCTGTGAGTCATGGAGAGACAGAGAGTGGTGGAGAGAGAACAAGAGAAAGTGGGAAAGAAAAAAAGGAAGAAAAAAGAAATCACTAGAGACATGCAGATGCAGAAGTACAATGGTTGTATAAAATTATTTTGAGCTTTTCATACAACTTATATAATTCTCAAGTAGAAGAAAATAAAGCCGTAATTTATGCAGTTCTCCCTAGCAAGTAAAAAAAAAAGTTATTTTTACAACTCCCTATATTGATTTTATTTTTAGAACACTTGCTAAAATAAGTAGAGAATTCAATCCTACTCTCTGAGGCACATCAATTTGTGCCCACATAGTCGATGGAAAGATTGAACCCTAAGTGCAGATCATGACATTCTGCTGTGATAAAAGCTGTTTCTGTTTGCTTTAACACTCATGCATAGTGGTAAATGCCACCTGTGACACATTGGGATAAGTAACAACTATCTCTATTGCTAACAGTGATTGCAATACACTGGAAGTTGTTTCTGAAAGTTACCTCACTCTCTTGAGTCAGGTAGGTTAATTTTGTCTAAGTGTTTTAATACAGAAGAAGGCAGTCAAGTTACAGACACAAAATTCACTTGACAGGATTTTTTTCAGAACATGATACCAATTAACAAAAAAATAATACATCTTAAGAGAAAATCAGTCTGTGATCTACTTTGGGATGTGCTTGTTTCTAACCTTATTCAGGAAAAGCTTTGAATTTTTGCTTAGATCCTTCTTAAGCATGCCTGTTGGCTTGCTTAATCAATGCTATGGTAAATAGCCATTCTTTCAAACACTGCCTCCTGTTTTTTGCATGTAAGGACATGCATGCAGTAATAATCAATATCTGGGCAGGAAATGGTCCTTTAACCTATTATTTTCTTTGCTTTGTAGACACTGGCCTCTTCTTGTACTGTCAAATGAACTTGTTTCCACTTTTACTAAAGTTGTGGCTATGAAAGCAGAACCAGAAACTGCCAGAACCATCTAAATTGGTGAAAATCTATTGCTCAATAAACCTGGACATTATCTTTCCAGGGATAAGATTTGTAAGATTACTAGGCTACCAGTGACATATTTCTTTTTGCATAGTGTGAAATCTCACAGAGGGCAACAGGGCAGCAGGCTGCCTTCCCATAACAACTCATGCAACTTTCCAATTGCCTCTTCATCTTCCAGATGTCTCACACTTCAGAAAGTTGTTCACAACCTTGGAGTCCCCAAGAAAGCCTGTATACTTGTTTTTTTATTGACTGTGGTGGCTACTATAACTACTATATATTAATCAGGGGTTTGGATGGGGAACCAGCTGTCTTGTTTGTCTGGCTGAGGTTCTGTTCTCCACGCCTGCTGATCCTCAATGCGTTACCATGTCAAATGACATGGCAGGAACAAATTCTCTTCTTCTCTAGTCATGCTGGCTGTTCAATCCTTGTCTGCCATAAGGATGAAGAACTGTCAGGTTCCAACTACAGAAATGTTTCCTGCCCCCTCCTCTGTGGCTCCCTCCAATGCTGACCTAGTTTTGAATCATGCTGGAAAATGGACGGAAACATCTAAAATTTTCTTTCTGTGTAAGATAAGATGCCTTTCTAATATCAACATCTAGAAAATCCCAAAATCTTGAGCAATTTTAAAAATCCAGGTGGGCACTAAAAAACATAGTGAGCATTGACAAGCCCTCTGATTATAATTATAAATAAGTGAAAATGTCTGTTTGTTAAAATTTTCCAAAAACCCTATTTTTGTTCCCAGGCAATATTGTGTTACTTTGCTTGCATGCCTTGGTATGTTTCCTTCTGATCTGGCTATATAGTTCTATAGACACAACAATACATACGCACATAAGCATTATCTATATCTCTTGTTTGCTAAACTTGGAGTAATTTGTGTAATTATACACATAATGTATTTTATCCAAATACACAAAGAATTTTTTTTTCTAAATGCCACTTAGTATCTAGATTTAACTTAAACCACTACTTAGTCTATCTTAATAGGATACTAAAAAGGAATTTTATGACAACATTATCAGTAGCATTTTGCTGATAATTAGAATAACAATAACAATACTGAGATATTTTTTCAGTAATAATGGTGTTATTAATGAGATTTTTATGAAAGACAGACTTCTTTAGTATAATTATGAAAATTGATCTTTTTCATTTTACTTATTCACTGAAATCAGATAAGTGGCTTAACTACATGTATTATTTCTAATAAATATTCAAAAGTATGCATTTAAACAAGGCACCTCATTCTATTCTTGCTCATATTCCTTGCATTTAAATAAAAGTGTAATTGCTCTGCTTTTTTAAACTGCTAGTTTGGATTAGCTGTCTAACCTGTACAGTGTAGCTGTTTTCTGTTTGCATTTTTAATAGCTTTATTACCATTTGGTGAAGCCTTAATTTCTCACTCCCTTGAAGAGTCCTGCCTTTAAGTCAGCTCTACAATTTAACCAGCAATAATCTGTCAAGATAAGATAAAGACCTACACCAGATGAAATGCAGTATTTTTGTGTAGCATTCTGTCATTGTTAAAGGAAAGATCTGAGTATGTCAAAATGTAACACCTGAAAGTTTAATAAACTTTGTAGCATAATTTTACAGTTCACATTTTAAAATAAATTGTTCTAGAATACATTAGCTTGTTCACTAGTGAAATCAGTTAAATATCTATATAAATATGTTTGGGTGAAGGGAGCCAGCAGTTTCTCAATAAGGATAAAAGTTATTTCAGTTTTCAAGCCTCAGATTTAGTCACTTCTGAAAATCCTTGCTTCAATTCAGTTCTATTAACTCTGCAGTTTCCTCATAGTTCCTTCATAATATTTGGCCATAACATCGCTGCAGAGGTTCATTAAATATTACAAACATTCTTTTTTTTTAAGAGTTGATAATACTGAGGCAATTGAAGTGAAGCATACTTAAATCTTCTCTTTCAGGATTTGTGCTGCTCTTCAAGTATTCCTGTTTCTTTTCACATTCCTGTTTCACTTATCCATGCAAGTAATGTGGGGTTTTTTTAAATAGAAATATATGAAGATGAGGTCCTAAACACATGTCAGGGTAAAATAGTAACTGAACCATTTTGGGTATGTATGAACTAATATATTTATAGGATAGAAGAATGAAGAATAAGTTTCTCAGTTCTACTTTGTCTGAATCTATTCCACATGCAAATGGCTGTCAATGCATTTCCTCTAACCAGGCACATTCAATGCAAATGGTAGAAGACTGGGTTCTATAAGCTACTCCTGGGTCCATGAGAGTCAGATACATGGCTGGGGAGGAAAAAAGCAGAGTGTTGTGCATGGGACTGTTTGGGCTGTCTTCTAGTCAAATCCTGCACCTCTGTGCCCTCTGGACAGCTTGGACTGCTCTGCAATCTTTCTTTGTTCAACCCAGGAAGAGAGGAAGCCTTAGGATTTTACACCCAAGCTTTTATGTATATATGAATACTTTTTCCCTTTTTTTTCCCTCCCCTTAAATAAAACCTGCGGTAAGGTAAACAGCCAGTACTAGAAGCTGTTTGCAAGTATTCAGCTCAGCTCACTGCTTGGACTCAAGCTGCTGTCTCTCCACAGTGACAAGTCCTCTCCTTTGAAATTGGTTAAACTTTCCCAGGACAGCTTTGCTGGAACATAGACTTCCATGAAATAGTTCCATTTTGATGAATCATGATTTAGAGAAAAATAGCTGATTTCCTGGCAATTACCCAATTTGTTTGACTTCAGTATTCCATATTCCTGAGCTAGTTCTGCACTGAACTATATTAAGAAGCAGCCCAAAATGCTCTTTTGGAGGACTCTGAAGGTTTGACACCATAGACCCTATATTAATTTCAAATATCATAGTACTGTGTATTTTCGTTTCTCACAGTCAGTGATTCATGAACTGCAGAGCCATCACTAGGAAGACTTTGACTTATGAGAACCAGGCCTGAGACTGCAAAGGTTGGTAATAATTCAGCTCTGCTTTGACATAAACTTGGTAGTTCTGAGGGTCTTGGTTATTAGTTCTGAGGAAAAGAATCTGATTTTCAGAACAAACAGGGAAGATAGTTCTGCAATAAATATATCTATTGTGAGCTTCACCAAACACACTACTGACAGAATACCTGGTCAGTTTTAAGATTAGGGCCATATGACTGCTCTATGTTGCTCACATGAAAAAGCCCCATATGATGTGGCTTTTCCAGGAAGAGCACTGAGATGCAAATCTCATGTTTCAGAAACAGAAGCATTGAAAATTGGGGTTCTAAGTCTGTTGTTAAGGTCTTAAAATAATTTGGGACTTAAGAAGTATTTATGGTGGTTGCTACTTCATGGTGACCATGGAAGGCAGCTCACTGATAGTTACTATCCCTACTCAGTAAACAGTAGTTTTTTTCTACATGGATGTTGAAAATGGGAATAAAGGCAGGTCACGAACAATGTCACAAGCCCATGCCTGTGAAAAATGAGGAGAGAGTCTGCAGTGGGCAGAGCCCTTAACAAATGCTGAATGTCTGCTGAAAAATACTTGTTACAAGCAAAGATCGCCATTGAACAAAGCATTTAATCACATGCCTAAGTCCATACTTGTGTTTAGGGCCTCTGATCTCTATCTGAAAGACTTTCTGGAACTGCAAACTGACATTCCTATGCTTACAGTTTAGACCAAGAGAAAGGATTCTTTCGCAACTGAATCAGATCAGCTCAAAAGACCACAAAACACATGGGGCAAAAGAGCTTGTCTGCCAGCATCAGGGGCCAGGAGATCATCACCTTTTGCATGGAGGCTTGAAGCTGTGTAAGATGTCCTCTCTTAAAGCCATGCTAAGTAACAGTGGTACTGTGCTGAGATGCTGATCCTTGACCATCATGGGAGGTTACTGCTACAGCAGCCCTCTCTATGTGAACAGCCCTGCAAAGCACTTTGGCAGAAAGCAGCCAGGTTAATGCCAGCTGCCCAGCTCACCCAGGCTAACCTAGGCAGCTTTGTCCACGCAACAGCAATAATGGTGATCTCTAAGAACAGGTTGGTGACACCCTCATCTGACAGCTCTTTCAATGGTAAATACAGACTTTCAACCTGATTATTTTCTTCACAGTCTGAAGTGAGGCATGGACGCAAACATCTCTTCCTACTATCAGTCCAAGCCTACCTCAAGCTGGAAAAGCATTTATACAAGCAAGACAGAAGGAAGGGCAGGTAGACACTCCGTCTGAGCAGGAGGAACAGTGCACCTGGTGCAGCTGAAGCCAACTGGACTCCAAACTTGTCTAAAAGCCTTCCTGAACTGCAACTTTATAGCTGCTGTCTCAAATTAATCCTTAAACAAGACCTCACATCCCATGTTTTTAACAACTCTCTCCACACCAAAACAACCTGGGTTTAAGACTAGTCCGGGCTGGAAGCACATGTACTTTTCAGGCTATTGTAATGAACTCTATGTTTGTGTCTGTCATGTAATTTTTTATTTTTTAAAAAGTAGAAGCACTATGCCACATGTGTGTGATGTGAAAGCACATGTCAATTAAAGGTGTAAAAAATGATTACAGCAAAATTCTCTGACTTGAGTAACCATGGAGAAGCCAAAAGGCTTGAGCTTCTATAACAAGTTCATTCAGAAAATCACAAGGCAGTGTGACAGCTGGAGTGAGGAAAGACTTGTGGCAATATTTTTTTAAGAACTGCATGATGAAAAAATAATAATAAACTTTAACAATGTTTTTTGTTTTGTTTTGTTTTTCTTTTTTATTTTCCCATGACATAAACAATGGTACTTTGGTCATAAGCCAAAACCTGACAAAGGTCCAAGGTTGAAAAGGGTTTCTTTGAGCCTGTCTTCCAGATATAATTATTGTAGGTTCAGAGGAACCAGATCTGGAGTGTTGTAAAACTCAGCACAATGAACTTGACAGACAGCCAGATTTCTGTTTTCAGCCAGTTTAGGGTTACTATAATCTCATTATTATGCTTGAAAGACGACAAGTAATAGAATCTCAGGTAGCTGTTCTGTCTTTACTCAGCCGCATCTTCTCTTTTATGCCAATTTCCCTTGATTACCTGAACTAGTGAGGCTCGGTTTTCAACCACTTATCTTCCAGCAATAATCATCTGATCAGACTTACAAGGTTCTCACTGCACTCAAAGGTTTTAATGGGTCAAGCGTTAAATTAACCCTTTAACCATACCCCAGGAGAATACAAAACTTATTAAAAAACAATTTACTATTCAGTCATTCTTAACTTTGCAGAGCAGAAGGAGTTCTTTAGACAGATTTACTTGTTGTTCTATCCACTCATACCTTGTTTTGCTGCATCTTTACCCTTAATAACATATGAAATCTTTCTAAAGCTCCTGCTTAAAGAAACATTCTTCTGGTTTCTCACTTCTAAAGAAACATAAAATGAAGCCACAGGAAAAGCTGTGTGTATCTTATGTTCTCTTTTAAGGCAACTTTTCACAGAAGTTGAATTAATTTTTCCATGTATGGATAAGTAAGTCTGCAAAAAACCAACTCATGCCAGTCAATGTTATATCTCATGGAGAATTTTAAGGCTCATGCAACTCTTGTGTACCCATCTATATGATGGAAAGGGTTTGCAGATCTGCTACATGAGAGTATTTGTACCAGTTACAGGAAGGAAGCATCAAGAGGTCACTTACTCATGTAGATCTGTGTTGGTGTGCAGGGCAGTCAACAGCTGTGTCAGCACTCCCAGCCTCCCCAGAAAACTCTGGAGTGCTCTATGGGAGGAGGCTGGAGGCAGGAGCCCAAGAAATGCTCTCTGGCTTTATCCTTCCCTAGGATAGTGCACAGCCAACAGAAATACGTCTTCTGCCTTAACTCACCCCAGAGCTGGGGAAACGGGATGTGTGAGAGGATATGGCTCTGAAGAACAGCATTGCCAAAGGTGCTCCTAGTAGTAGATCTGCAACATCAGGGAATGACACCATTAAGAGGGGCTTGAACAAGAGGCAAATGGCATCAGTGACTTTACTAGACCTTAGTTTTCTTGCAAAGCTAAGGGCCCCTTCCCACAAGAACTGCTTTAGCAAAGCAGCCTATCCATTCCAAAATGGGGTGAACTCTCCCTTTCAGCAACACTCCAACAACAAAAAGAGATGAGAGCAGAAATATTTCATGTAAACCAAAGTGAGAGCCTCAATTTACCAGCTGTTACAATTGAAGGGGGTGATACTTCCTAGTGCTGCTTCTTATAGCAATACGTAGTAGAGATGCCCAGAGTATAGATCAATCCTTGTTATCTTCAACCAGTTCATGCTCACACAACATTCTCACTGCCGTTCACAGGAGTACTGCCAGGAAATGACTTGAATGAAAGATGGAATTCTTTACAGAGACATTTCATACAACACTTTCATCACCTTTAGATTGTACAATCCTGTCTGCTCTTTGACAAAAACTGCAACTGCTTAAGGGGCTTTACTAGCTCTGGTTAATTGTCATCAAAGGAATACTAGGACTATAAAATCTACTGTGTATGTTAGTCATTACAAGTCTATATAAAAATAATCTGATTTCAGTCTGTTTATAATACATTGGCTTTTTACTGTTGATGAATGAAAAGAAAGAAGCAATGCTTAAACATTGGATGGTGTGATGATTTTGGGTACATGGCCTTTTAAGAGGAGTCTAAGACAAACCCCCAGGCCCTTACACAGAAGAGGGACAAGCCAGTGATGAGGAGATTGAGCACAGCCAGCCTGCTGAGCAGAGCACTGCCAATAGTTAGCAAAGAGAAACACTAGAAAAAGAAACACACCTTGTGGCTCGGCCCTCTGCAAAACTTCAGTATCTTACTGTTTTCTGCAGTGAAGGTACCTTGTCTTTGAAGTACTCCCATGGTGTGACATGTTTCTTATGAAATGATTATTCTATTCTATTAAAGCTCATCACTACTTCTCTTCAAAATACAGACATTGGAGAAGACATGATGGTGACTTTTCCACATCATTCCTAGTGGGCATCATCTTCCCCCAGGACACTAAGTATCAGAGCACAGTGACTCTCTCAGCCTGCAAGTGTTTAGTCTCAGATCTCCTTTCTACAAGTTCTTGAACCACCAGTTCACAAACAAGTACTTTTCAAGCAGAAAAAGTTATATCAAGAGATATTTTTCCCCAGTGATTACTAAAACATGTGTATGTCAGGCACTTTACATGCGACTCATGTTTGGGATTTGCATCTTCGGTCACTTTCTGTGCAAGCCCTACTGAAAAATGCCCAAGACCAATGTTGTATACATATCAAAGATGGAATTCTCCTGAAAAAACCCCAATGAAATACAAAATTAGGCATTAAAAAAAAAGCACAATGACAAATTTTCACAAATAAAACTAAAAACAAAAGGCAAGATTCACTTTCCAAATATAGGCCCAGAGTGTTGCTTCAAGGCATTTCCCCTAGTCTTTGGTCAACCATTTTAAATGCCAGTGTCAGCTATTGGCAGATATGTTAGACAGCCTCTGAGTACCCATTCATCCCTGTAGTGGCAGATGGAGGCAACTTAAAAGGTACACTGCATGCCTAAAATAGCTCTAACATTTACATATAGGCAATTGAATCCCACACTTTGTTTGTTTTGCTTTGATACCAGAGCTGTATTTTTAAAAAGTATTAAATTAACACATTTTTCTTTTCCCATCAACTTCCATTTGAGAAAAAAAACGTTTCTCTTTCGTCAGTTGTACTGCTCCAGATTCTCCCACAAAAATTAACACATTCCTGTAAGATCAGCAGGGAGTAGATGTTTGCATGGAGTCCACACCTGTAAAGGGGGGAAAAAAAAAGGACAAGAGTAATGTGACATTTAAATTAATCCTGAAGACAAATGAAATATGTTTAAATTTGAAAAGAAAACCCGATAATTTCCATTTATGGAAATGTACATACCAAAGATTAAGAAAGAGAAAGGGTAGATTTGTGACAAAATAAAGCAAAGGAGGAAAACACTGCAGTTTACAGATCTTTATTAGTGCATACTTAGCCCTGGGGTAAGTAGATTGAGAGCAGCTCTGGGGAGAAGGACATGGGGCGTTTGTGGACAGGAAGCTCAGTACAACTCGGCAGCGCACGCTCACAGATCAGAAGGCCAACTGCACCCCGGGCTGCATCAGAAGAAGTGTGACCAGCAGGTCAAAGAGGTTGATTCTGCCCCTCTACTCTGCTCTTGTGAGACCCAAACTGGAGCATTGCATCCAGCTCTGGGGTCCCAAACACAAGAAAAACATTGACCTCTTGGAACGACTCCAGAGAAGGCCATGAAGTTGATCAGAGAGCTGGAACACCTTTCCTATGAAGATAGTTGGAGAGAGTTCGGATTGTTCAGCCTGGAGAAGAGAAGGCTCCAGGTAGATGTTATAGCAGCTTCCCAGTACCTAAAAAGGGCTTGCAAGAAGGCTGGAGAGAGACTTTTCACAAGGATGTGTAGCAATAGGACAGGGGGAAATGGTCTTAAGCTGAAGGAAAGCAAGTTTAGGTAAGACATTAGGAAAAAATTTTTTACTATAAGGGTGGTGAGACACTAGAACAGGTTGACCAGAAAAGTTGTGGACTCCCCATTCCAGGAAGTGTGCAAGCCAGGCTGGATGAAGGTCTGAGGAATCTGGTCTAGTGGAAGGTTCCTTGCCCATTGCAGGGGGAGTGGAACTAGACAATCCCTTTCAATCCAAACCATTCTATGACTCTATGTTTCTGGACAGCCACACTTTGGTATAACAGGATGGTACACAAAAATCATATTCACCTTCTCCTCAAGGGGCTAATGTATTTTTAAGCTTTCTGGGAGATTCTTGGGAGCATCTTATCCAAAGTGTATAGCCTGTATTTACCTGACCCAGCCCAAACATCTACAGTTCTTCACCCAAGACCCACTTCACAGACAATGGGAAAAGACATATCTAGGGATCATCTCTGAATAATTTTAAACATGGAGATGTACTTTCAAGATGACTAGTGTCCATGAAGATTGTGGAAAAGGGAGAAAGTAAAAAAATATTTGTAGGGCTTTGGTCATGTCAGTCAAACTATGTAACTAACAACATGCCTACTCCTTTCAAAGGGCCCTTTCAGTCACAGATTCAGAGAATAGTTTGAGTTGGAAGGGATCTCTGAAGTCCAATTCCCTGCAATGAGCAGGACTATCTTCAGGCTGCTTGGGTTGCTCAGAGCCCCATCCAACGTGACCTTCTATGTTTCCAGGGATAGCATGTCCACCACTTCTCTGGGCAACTTGTGCTGGTGTTTTCCATCCTCAATGTCAAAGTCTGTAGCAGAGCTAATGCTCTGCTGGGAGACCACTGAGTCCATTCAGTTCTTCAAAAGTTGACCTGCAACTTGTCAAATGCAAGATTCTTCTCCAAAGACTATCACAGTATAGCTCTGAACCAACTTTGGATTAAAGGCCAGCATCTTATCTCCTTTAGCTTGAATGAAGCATTTAAAGAAATGGCTTGCAGTTAAAGGATAAAAAAGTGGCAATAAACAGTACCTAAAAACTGTACTAAAATGTGCTCCTGAAGAAGGGGTGATTTTCTAGTATATAGAGTGGCTACATTATAACATCTATCATGAAATCATTGCAAAATCTTAGCAATTTTAAAGTGTTATAAAAATAAAAATACATTGCAGTAGACAATGGGCAACTCAGGCATTGTATTTCTGGTTTTTAAAACTAATATTCTACTTTATGCACACATGGAGCTTTATCAAACTGAAAAGGCCTTCTATAAGACAACAGTGTTTCTTAGGTTTTTAAATGGGGTACAAGCATTTGCCTATATAAATATATTATAATTCACCTTGAAAAGCAAAAAAAGTTTAAAGGAAGTTGTTCTTAAATATTATTAAATCCTTTCCTTGTTAAGACAAGGCTTTTACAGATTAATAATCTGAAAACAATAAAAACCCAAACAGACAATTAACTTTTATGAATGGGGCTGATGACAAATTCCATTTGAATTACTGGGCTCCCACAAAGTTCAAGTTTTCAAAAACTTTCATGCATCTGTGAGTGAGAAGACGGATTCTCATTGATTTGTATGTAGTATTTTCATGCTGAAGATGGAGGTATCATATAAACAGACAAAAACAAGGAGTAAACCTTAGCCCTACTGAAGTGAGAGCATCATTTCCAATGTATAACTTCCCATATTGAATGTAAGCAGACTGAAAGTTGACTATCCAGACTAAACTACTTGCCTAAGATGTTTCTATAACAAAAGGACCTTGTACGGCAATTCATCTCTTCCCTGGTCAGCATCTAAAATAGAAGGAGCTGTTTGCCTCCATTGGCTCTAGCAGAGGCATAAATATCTGGCTTAGATTGTCCATCTCCATGACTGAAGACAGATGAGACAAAGCCCACTGTCTGTGCAGGTAGCATTTGGTATTAAGGTAATGCAAGCAGAGAACAATTTCAAAAGCTTCCAGTCGAAGTTAGTCCTTCTTTGGATGCTGCTGGGTTTTTTTAAATGTGATTGGCAGTTTATCACAAATTTTGGTGAATCTAGGAAAACTCTACACAACCTTCTCATGTTTTGCCAATGGCTCTCTTCACAGAGAGGTGTCAGTGGAGGAAATAGATGGAGTTTTGCCTAGACTTTAAATATGCTTATCCTTAGTAAAGCCTGACCAGGCAGTGAGCTCAGGAGATGAATCATTATTGTGGGACACAGGGATGTCTGCTCCACTCTTGCCTCTCCTGTTGACCTCCTATGTGGCCTTGGGCACGCTGCTCCACCATCTGTTTCTCTACCCTGCTTTTGTCTGTGCAGGGGATTGGCTGCAGGCTGTTTTGCAGTCAGATGCAAATGAGTTGTCTGCATGCCCTGACCAAAATGGCATGACCAAGATGATGGGGTGCCAAGTCTGAAGTAACATACCTAGGACATCAGAAACACTCTTCAGTTCCATCTTTGTGCTTTGGTGCCATAACAAAACCATTTCTGATCAGCTCGTGGAGTTGGCAGAACAAAAGTCCAGGTAGATGTATCCATAGACTGTAAGGACCTTCTTGCTTGAGAAAGAGCAGGCAGCACAAAAGGATCTGTAAACTTTGCCCTGGGGACTAATAGTACTGACTGCATGTGTGTCTGTTGGTCTGGCTAGACACCCAGTTCACACATCTCTGGGGTAAGACCAAGGGTTCCACTAGGATGGTGGCAGTTCTTTCTAATCCTTCACTTCCCATAAAGAGCAGAAGAAAGTTTTTATGAGCTATGGAGATCAAAGTTAAATTAATAATATGAATGGAAAACTTGTCTGAGTGTGTACCTGTGTATGTATCTGTGTGTATTTATGCAAAGTATTTAACCTCATTTCCTGAAGTGACAAATGAAGACATTTCCTTGCTCCTGTCTTTTCCTTCACCCCTGCTCTCACTTCTAAATTTTGGTTCAGTAAAGAAATACAACCATTTTGTCTTTGAAGTTAGTGAGTTGCATACTACTCAGAATGAAAAAGTCACATAGGTACTGGAACCTGTTATGAATAGATACTTTATATACAGGAATCCTGTGTTTCTCAGCTATTTATTCAGCTTCCCAGAAATATTCTTAGAAATAGGGAACAAACTTAACTTAAAATTCACTAACCACAGCAGAGTAGCCAACCATTATACTGCAACGGCTGTCCATGTTTGCACTGAAGGGCTTCATCTGACATGTTAGTCTCATGCCACACTCTGGGCTTGCAGTCTTTCAACATATTTTAAAACATTTAGAAGTGTGTCAGAAGAATTCTGCTGGTGAAGATTCACCGACATTGCATAAACTGGACTTTAAAACTTAAAAAATTTTCTGTGAGGTAGATGGTCTCCATCCCCTTCCCACAGAGCCTGATCCACTACCCTGTGGATGCCCTCAGGTGTGAGCTCCCAGCAACAAGTTTTCTTTTCTGCATGAGGGAAATTTTGCCTAAGAAAGGTGATCCAGCTCTCTGAGCAGATTAAAACTCTTTGGTCTCATTAATCTATCCAAAGTTCTCCTGGTGGTTCACAGAATTAAGAGTGTGGCTGGTATAAAAGCCAAAGTGGGTTCCCCTGTGTATGGCATGCCACCGAGTGGTTGTTGGCCTGGCAGACTTAGAACTGAGCCAAGGATCTCTGGAGAAAAGGACAAGAACATCTTTAGCTTGAAATATAGACTGAAGACTTGAAAGTCCATCCCTTCAGTCTGCAACAAGACCTGTTCAGTTCTGGCCCAACCCTGCTTTTATGACTATTCGTAGTTCCTGAAACCTTGCTTGTTTAATAAGTGGGCTTGAATCTAGGGCCTGGAAAGAGTACATGCTACAGCTTGATCTGAGACTCCATTCTGACAGAGGTGACAAGTGCATGAAATTAATGTCGTTGTCATTGGTCTAAACGCCAGACTGTAACGTTGTTCATTCTTCTCCTTGAAAATATCTGCAGAGGAAGTGCTGGAAGCAAGGAATGATTCACTCTTTACCGCAATATCCATCCTACTGCATTTGTCCAGGATAATCCAGAAAATGTGTGACGTTTGGCTTCTTCTCCTTTGAAGTCTCAGCCCTCTCATTCTCCCCACACAACTGACATGCTATGTCTATAGCTCAGCTGTGTGGGTCAGGAGTAGGTGCTGGACAAACCTTCAGTACTGGCAGCCAGGACACCCTGCTGGCAGGTCCTCCCTTTGGAGACTGAGGTGTTTTCCCCCAGCCTGGTGGTGATCATCAGAGAGTGTGTATGCAAATTTAGCACAGCTATAGACTTTCTAAGGCTTTGAGCTCTGCTAGTGCTTGGCAGTGCTGGGCAATCTCCAGGGAGCCCTGGACTTGGGTCTCCCACCAAACATCCCATCATCTTCCCATGATACAAACAGCTGAGTCTGTCCCAGCTGAACATACACCTAGTATATGTGCTTCCCAGAAGGTTTCTGTTTTGGTTTAAAACCTTGGCAAAATGCCAAGTATAAACCAAAGGGATAAAGCTCCCTCCCCCTGCTGAGAAAAGGGAGGAAAAAACCTGGAAACTTAAACTTGAAACAAAAACTGGCATATATATATTTACACAAAAAAGGGAAAATTAAAAGCAAACTGTAATATAACACACATATACAAAGGTAAAAACAAACAACAATAACTCCACACCGAGTCACCTACCCAATAATACAGATTCCACCACCCAGACCCACATAAGCACCCCAAAAGACTCTTCCTGATAAACACCCAGCAAGAGAGGAGAAAAACCAACAATAAGATGTTTACTTTCCTGGACTAAAACCAGCTGGGAACCAGAACAACATACATGTCCTTCCCCGTCAAGTAGTCATGAAGGAAAGAGACAATCACCTTCTTCTCCACTGTATTCATACCCCAGTTTCCATCATCTGGTATGAAATATTCCTTTGGTTTCCCAAGTCAGGTGACGTCTGTCCCCTCTAATCTACATAGACACTTACCAAGGCCTACTCAAATTAAGGCCTAGTCTAAGCCCAACTAAAACTAAGGCCTACGTAGGCCAAAACTATCACAGCTTCTCTGTGGAAGCAGTGTCTCCACCAACCCAAAAATCATAGGTGCATGAATGGAAGAAAAACAAGGAACAGCAGAGCATCAGACCTCATCTTATGTATCACAGATGTCTGTGCACTTCATCACGTGAACTCAGACAGCCAGATCAGGCAAACAAGCATCGACTACATGCCATAGATGGAGGGGAGACACTATAAGGTAAGTAAGGGAGAGAAACTGTAAATCTCTCTGCCCTGAGGCTTGGAAGAGTCCAAAAACACCAACAAGAAGCTGTAATCCAGCTTGGAACAGCAGCAGAGCCTCAGCATCATGGACGCAGTGATATTGTGACTTCACCACCACCACAAGCTAAAAGATTAAAGCAAAGTACATTAATGTAAGAAGCCTGGGCATGATCCAGACATTCCTCTGGCATGAGTTGCTTTTGCAGAGACTAATTTGCCTATCCCACTTGCACCACTTCTAGAGAGATTTGTTCCAGATATGACTCAACATTCCTGGTTAGTTGTAGTGGGTGGACCTGCCAAAATGCCAAGCGCCAACTACAGGGTCATAGAGACCTGCAGGGTCATAGAGACCTGCCCCGCCCCTGAGGGAAAGGGAGGAAAAAAAGCCTGAAAAACTGGAACTTAAAATTGCAAGGTTTTGTTATTTACACAGAAGAGAGAAAATTAAAAGCCAAATGCAATATAACACATATATACAAAGGTAAAAAGAAACTCCCCACTTGCACGAAACACAAATTTCACCATCCCAGCCACAAAACACCCCAAAAAGACTCTTCCCAAGAAACACTCATCAAGAAAAAGGGAGAGATTAACAATAATAATGTTTACTTCCCCAAACCAAAACAGCTGCAAAGTAGTGGCAAGAGGCCATGGGGCCTGGTCCTTGTAGGACACCACAGCAGGTCCACTCCCTACACCGACCGTGAAGGAAAAGGCAAGAGGCACCTCCCTACCCTTGCTTTTATACCTGATTTGACATCAGATGATATTAAATATCTCTTTGGTTGCTTAAGTCAGGTGATACTTGTCTCTCCTAATCTACGTAGCACTTGCCAAGGCCTACTAAACTAAGGCCTACAAAAATAAGGCCTAACTAGAACTACCACATTAGTAAACATGGCTACAAGATCCACCCCATTTTGGAATAGCTTCTTCTTTCCTTCCAAGGGGCTGCAAAGGATTTGCAACAGGAAAAAGACCTGGGAACAGATAAATCCTTTGATCAAGATAATCCTTTGATCAAAATAGTCCCTCAACTGGGCCCTGCATCTTTACTCTCATCCAAGTGAGCAGATTGTGTTTTGTCTTTCCATGTCACTGATGGACTGCTCTGTAGGACTTCATATGGGGCCTGAGGTGACACCTGAGGCTACCAAAAAGTTGAGGTTATAAATCATTCAGCTAGTCAGCTTTCCCACCATAGGCAAGATTTGCCTCCTTCTGCAATTGGTCATGCAAATTGTAGTTGTTAGGAAACGAAAGACATGAAGAAAGTCTGTTGAGCTAAAAGGTTTTGCCATTACCCTCCTCTTACTTAAACTTACGTTGCTGTGGTGACATAAACAGTTGCCTTTGCCTTTGCTAGGCCAACACTACACGAAACCTACAATCTTGTAAGAGTGAAACTCATGAGCTATAACCATTCAGCATAAAATCATATATATCACTTTCATAGGGGTGCTCACACACTTTCCCTGTCAGGAAAAGACAAACTTTACAAAGTTTATTCCCCATAACTCCCTATCAAAACTTTGTTCTGGTAATAATGTGGATTATTATACATACAGGTTCACTCTTGCAAAATTTGCTTTTCAGAAATCAAATTTCATACAAAATAAAAGAAAAAAAGGAAAAAGGAGAGAAGATGAATATAACTGAGCTTTTTATTAGAGGACTGGGATTTTATGGTTTTCAGAGCAACATTTCCACACAGTGTAAATTTGTTTGGAAAATAAGACCATCTTTTGTTTGAAGTAGTTAATTACCTTGGTAGAGGAATCAAATGAAATAAAAGATTTATGGATCCCTCTTTCTCAAAGTGAAGGAGAAAGTGATCTGTTTGCAGGAGTTATATTTTCAGGCACTTTGCTAAGACACCCCAACCCCCCTCGGTTGCTGACTGTAAAATAAGAAAACTATTACCCAGCTGGGGTAACAATAGGCTCCCACAGTGCTTTTCTGCTCAGCCCGCAGCTGCCAGTGAAAGTGGAAACTACAGCAGCAGGATAACATTCTTTTCTTACAGCCTGTTTCTATGGGCAAGGAGCCCTCCCACTGCTTCAATGTATTTTCTATGCAAAACTGTAGAAGAAGTGACATTTTAAAAGTTTTGACCTTTGTTTTTTTTCCCCCCTCCCCCCATTTTTTTTTTCGTGAACCAAGGCATAAATTTTTTAAACCTTCTGACAGGCTATGTGTTAGGAAGGGCAATAGCCATTACTATAATAACCAAATGTTTCAAAATTTGAAAATTCTATATTGTGTGTAGCATACTGGTAACCTTTGTGCAGAAAAAAAAAATGAGGAGAGATACAGAACTCTTCTGGTTATTGTCACAGGCAAATAGATGATTGTGGCAGATCTCATACACCTTTGTAAAATAGTGTCATTGAATGTCACATTTGTATTTACAAATTCCATATTTTAAAGCTAAAATTTTAAAGAACTTTGCAGGAAAAGATTTTCCCCCAACCCTCTGCAAGGAAAAAAAAAGAAATATTAGCAAATTTTATTAAAATTGTCTTCAAAAAACCATTCACAAGAGAAAAACCAGTGGACTGAATAATGCTGGTGAGCATTAGAAAAAAACCCTACATATACATATATCCAAATTATGTAGATCTAATTTGACAGGAAACTTTCATAGTTCCCAATTAGATTACAAATATAACACAAAAAATACCCTACTGGTTAAAATATAGCACACTAAATCTCAGGAAATTATAAAGGATGTTAGAAATGTAAAACATATTTTCCCACACACAGGCAAAATAAATTAAAACTGTTCAAGCGAGATGGGAACAGGGAGGGTGCCCATGAGCCATTGAAGTGAATGTAGAACATATTCCAAAACCAAGTCTGGCAGGTTAATCCATGTGAGAATCCTCCATTCACCACCAATTGCCTTTTCTAGCTACTGCCACTAGCTGTTACCAGCTCACCCTTATGCTCACCAGGGCACTGGCCCTGCTGTTGGTCCCTCTACATATTTATCTCTCTGGGTCTGACCCCACATTCTTTTCTTACCTGATCCTTTTCCCATCACACATTGAAATTTGACCAATGCAAATGATGACAAATATGCCTATAGGGCAGCAGTGTTCTAAAATAATGAGTTTTACAAGCTGTTTTAAAATTCATTAAGATATAGAGGAGAAAGTAGAAAAATCCCACATTTTAAACTTGTGGCTCCACTAGTGGATTGATAAAGAGCTATAAAGACTTCTAGGTAACCTGAGTCCTCCATCAGAACAAGATAAAATCATCTCTCACTCTACAACACACACACACTGTAACCAAATCCATCATTAGCAAACTACATCATTCATCATTGGGCAAGAATCTGCTATAAATTACAATGGCTCCATTAAAAGATTGAGAAACCTAACAAAAAAAAATAAAAAAAAGCAAAAGCAAAGTTAAAAAAAGCTCTCCCAGGAGGGTCTGTGTCAAGACAGAAAATTCTTTCAAGTCCCCTTGATCTGTGCCTGAGACATTATAAACTCCTAGGCCACCCCTTGAATTTCACATCCTGACAAATCATCCCCAGGTAAACAAGGAAAATCCTAGTTTCTACCCAGACTCCAGGGCTTTTTGCTTCTCTGTGCAGAACATGCCCTGTAGATTTTCAAACCCAAAGTTGTTCTTTCTGGTGTGTGAATCAAGAGCTTAAAAAAATATTCAGAAACATTTTCATGGCAAGCCTGCCACCAGGGAGCCAGGGACCAGCAATAGTCCTAGGCAAGTCACCAGGGTATCTACACCTTTTCTGAGGGCTCTCTAAGAGTTGAGGCACAGAGCTGTGGAGTAGCTGCCAGACCCTGCACCCAGGGAAGGTCTTCTCCTTGGCTTTAGTGGGAATGCAACCAAGTCAAACCAAGTTATCCTTTCAAAAGGGTGTCTCTCGTCATCTGCTGTATTAATAGTTATTTGCATGTTTCCTGGTTTCTTTGCTATGATATGTGGGTGCAGGCAGAAGAATTCTAAAGGATTTTTAGGTTGATAGTACTTCCATTATTCAGGACAATGTGCTATCCAAGGCAGGCAGCTATTTGGGATAAATAGCCTATCCCCATTTGTCCAAAATAGCCAAATGTCTGGCATGAGTCATGCCAAACAGGCAGCTGCTCAGCAGGAGTGTAGTACTGGCATACTAAAAAGTAGAAGATATTTAAGGGGGCAGAGAGAGCTAAAGGTGGCACCAGAGTGCAGTGACAGAAGGTTCGAGGGGTCAGTAATACACATCTATCACACTCATTAAAACTATCAGATGGCGCCATCATAAATGACAACATTTCTCTGCAGTTTGTGCACAACAGTTTCCAAGCCACCACTGATCTCCTTACTACTTTAAACAGACAATAAACAAATATCTGAGAGGCCACTGTGTTGGTGGCACTCAAGGGTATTACCTCTGGAGCACACATATGACCATCCCGTCACAGACAAGACAGTCTTAGGAAACAATTCCTTCAGTAAGGGTGCTGCCCTATGATTTGCAGAGCACAGGGCATTTTCTCAGCTGTCTTGGATTCCTGAGAAGTAATGGCACTCAGAGGAGCAGGATGGATGTCACAGGGAGATGCATGAATAAATTTCCAGGTGAATGAAGATATCTGTGACCTTATCTGGCTTCCAGGTAAAGTCATGTACGTGCAGTGTTGTGAGCACCAGATATACCCCTGCTGCATGCAGGCTGTCAGGTCCCTTCCTCCCTCAGGATTGCATGAGTACTGGTAACTGAAGCTGAAGATACTCCTGCGAAGTACATAATGAACTTCATTTCACAGAGAAAGGCAGCAAAGCTGTAAAATTTGTGCTATACCCAATTTGTGCTCAAAGAAAGCATGGGGGAAAGTCCTGAATGAAACTGGCTCCTGAGAAAGTCTTCTATGACAAGCATACCCTTTGTCACAGTCACTAAGATGCAAGCTCAGCAAGTGTCATTTCAAATTCTGTATCTTGGCCATCTACTTGTCTTTTAAAATAAATGAAAACAGTCCCTGGCATGTAGTAAACTTCTTGCCAGATTTTGGAATTCTTTAGGTAACATTATATTTAACACATTTAAGTGCCAGAAAAAAAAAAAAAGACTAAATGTGCAGTTAGTCATGCTTGTAAAAATGTCAATGCTGTCAAAAATATTTGTGTGAAAATCATAAACAAAATCTGCTGCCATGAGAAGTTTTTTGGTTCTTAATTATGGGAAAATTACTTCTTTTTCATGAAGACAAAAAAAGGAGAGCTAACTCTGTGATGGAAATATTGGCACAGTCTTAACTCATCTGCTTCCCTAGGGTAAGAAAGTTGCTCCCAGAAAGAAGAGTATTATGATCTTTACAAAGTACCTTAAAAATCCAGCTAGTATGCCAGGCTAGCTTAGCAGGTTCCTAATAGAATGTACAATCCTGCACCTCTAAGTGTGTTTGAAGGCTTTCAGGTGCTTAAAGGCAAGAGGGTTGGTTAGCAATCCCTTAATTGGCATTTTTTGAGTGGATTTCTAGAACTGAAACTCTCAGATTTGCACTCTTGCTTTTAGAAGCTGGATAAGCATATTTTATAACTTAAAAAATAAACAAAAGCAGTAGGTCACAAGACCAAATCATGTAGGTCAGTGGAGAGGAATACCTATAGCTATCGTGAGGTTTGTGTTCACTGACCTGTGGGAACCGTTGGTGGTCCCACGCCATTTCTGAAAGGACAGATGTTCTTACCCATACGCTACCACAGGTGGCGATGCTGGGGTCAGCAGACCCCACAGGCACATCCCAGGAATGAACCCCCACAAAGGGGGTTCACTGAGGCCAGGTATACTGACAGGTCCTTTGAGGAGCTGTACTCTCTTCCCCCTTTCTTCTTTGCAACTTTATAAAAACAGACTCACACTTTTACAACTTGTGGTTAATTGGGAAACTTTCACTTATGGCAAAGTCACAGGCAATGGAAGGGAGCATTCAATGGTATGGCCATTTGGGGATTTAATCTTGAAACCATAGAGTGAGTACAGGCCTTGCTGTCTTCTCAGAACAGAATCATATATTTTGGTGCATGGTTGTAAAGTATAAGACTCACAAAACAGTATTGAAACAGGCAGAGAGACAAGCTATTTAAGATTCTTTTTTTTATTAGGGTGGTGAACACTGGGGCAGGTTTCCCTGAGAGGTGGTAGAAGACCGAACTCTGGAAATATTAAAGGCCAGGTTGAATGGGGCTTGGAGTAACCTGATGAGCTGAAAATGTCCCTGCATATTGCAGGGAGGTGGGAACTAGATGACTTTTAAAGGTCCCTTCCAACCCAAACAATTCTATGATTTCTCTTGCCTTGAACTGTGAATACAGTGTGTAAAAATAAGTGTCCACCTGTACTGCTATGGTCCTATTCAGCAGTGATCAGTTTCTCAAAAGTTTGGAGAAATGGTACTGAAAGATCTGTCACAAACACTCACAAATTTACTAGCAAAAAATAAATTCTAAAAGGTGCTGCAGCAATCGAAGCAATGTTTCCTTCTGAGCCCTCAAGGCCTCTTACAGAAATGGTTTCCCATCCCTTAATATCCCTGTGAATTTAGTGCCAATGTGCTATATTGCAAACCCAAAAGATTTCTTGAAACCAAACAAAAATTCTTAACATTCATCTGTTATTACTCCATTCTCTCAATTTTTATCTTCCATTGTCATAGAATTTCAGATTACTGCTTGAAAAGGTAAAGGAAAACAATCCTATATTAATGCTCGCTAGGTTTATTTATGGGGGTTTATTTTATCCTATTTTATAATTGAAAACATCTGCATGGAATCAAGATACAGATGAAAGTCAAGTAATATTTTAGCTATCAGAAAAGGAATAAAATCTGAAGCAGAAAAATGTGACATTAAATGAACAAAACCCATATTACATTGGCTCATTTCAATCTTGTCTACCTTCATTAATCCAAACACCTCTTCTGAGAGAGTCCTGGTACCTCTTTCTTGCTATCATCATGAAAACAAGCTTTTGCTGGAAGAATGAAAATAGGTGAGACCCTCCTATGCACTCTCTTTAAAGCTTACACTTAATCAGGTAGAAGAATTTCTGAAATATTCCATGTTTCCTGAAAAATAAAAGGCATAGAACAAGAGCTGGATAACTTTGTCCCACCCATTTTTAGTTTGTTATGAAAAAATGACAGTGTTTTAACGAGAAATAAGAAAATATTTGTTACAGTGTTCAGTGAGCATGACAACTAGGGGAAAGGCAGATCAGGAATAAATGGATTAAAAAGGAAAGACAGTTTTCTAGGCAGGAGAAAAAAGTGTCGCCTGGAGATATTGAAATGCTAAGTAACATAAGCAGTAGTCTGTCACCTGCCTTGCACAAAGGGCAGCAGGGAAATTAAAGGTTCTCTACCTCTGTCCACCCTTGAACAGGGAGAGGGAGGCATTGAAAGCCTGTCTTCTGACCAGGACATTCTTCCCAGCAGCAGCTCACCGCATCCTCTGTACCTGAGCGAGGCAGCCAGACACATTGTCATCAGGCCAGCACAAGATACGCAACTTACAGAACAAGGCAGCAAGACTGTCATGCTATGAAATGCCATCTGCCTTCTGGACCATTCCTAGAACAGTACCAAAATACCTTGCAACAGCTCACATAAAGGAACTCCAACAGGCATCAGAATTTTTTGCTTCTCTTGGGAAATGGGGTCTTCAGAGACCATCTATTTCCAAGGTCCCTAGAGTAAAAAAGACAAGCAAAGTGGGTTCTTTTACACAAGAAGTAGTGAGAAGTTTGCTTCAACCTTGTTGAGAGCATCATAAAAATTCAACCTGATAAATTCAAGTCTGATAAACTGTCAGCATTTGTTTTCTACATACAGGCTTGCAGCTAATTCTCCTCAGCTTGTTGAGAGACAGGAGGGAGAAGCAGATATCCTTGGCTCTCTGAAACATCAGTTAAATATTTCTACAAAACTTTTTACCTTTCTGTTAGTTTTTCTGAGGTCCTAACTATATCAATCTTCCTTTTCTTGTGCTGACATTTGTGTGTCCAGAAGCTAGGTCTCCTCTACTGGAGTGCAGACACTACAACTAGTTTATGCTGATACAAAAGATGAGCAGAGAAGATGTCTGAGAAAGGGTAATGTGGGAAGATTTTCTGATAGGAAGGGTCAAAGTCATCTCACTAGTCTATCGAATATCCTGGAGAACCCATGAATAAAGGTGTTGCTCTAATCTTTCCTATTCTTTCATTGCTATCTTACATCCATTGCGGATATCAGAACAGGTGCCTGGAGATATATTGAGCCTCTTTGGTAGAACTGAGTCCTGTTAACTCAGTTCTTCAAGGGCAATCATGCTACTGATAAGTGTAGTTATCTGCCTCTTTCCTGATCCTTCCTACAACTCTTAAGAAGCTGTTGGAGTGGTCTGTGAGACAACAGTCTATGGGATTGGGTTGGATGCACCCAAGGTTATGGAGGGAGCTAACAGGACAGCTCACCAAGACACTTTTCAATATTTACCAGCACTCCTGGTTAACTGGAGAGGTTCTGGTTGACTAGACATTGACCAGTGTAATGCCCGTCTACAGGAAGAACCAAAGGGAGGATTCTGGGAACTACAGTCCTGTCAGCCCAACCTGGGGAAGGACGCAGAGCAGATCATCCTGAGTGCCATCACACAGCATGTACAGGACAACTAGGGGATCAGCCAGCATGGCTTTGTGAAAGGCAGGCCCTGCTGGATTAAAGTGATCTTCTGTGGCAAGGTGACCCACATATTGGATGAGGGAAAGGCTGTGGATATCATCTATCTAGACTTTCGTGAAGTTGTTTAGCAAAGTCTGCACCATTTTTATAGCATTCTCCTGGAGAAACTGGCTGCTCATGGCTGAATAAGTTCACTGCTTAATGGGTAAAAAACTGGCTGGANTAGGGGATCAGCCAGCATGGCTTTGTGAAAGGCAGGCCCTGCTGGATTAAAGTGATCTTCTGTGGCAAGGTGACCCACATATTGGATGAGGGAAAGGCTGTGGATATCATCTATCTAGACTTTCGTGAAGTTGTTTAGCAAAGTCTGCACCATTTTTATAGCATTCTCCTGGAGAAACTGGCTGCTCATGGCTGAATAAGTTCACTGCTTAATGGGTAAAAAACTGGCTGGATGGCCAGACCCAGAGAGTGGTGGGGAATGGAGTTAAATCCACATGCTGGATGATCAGTCGTGTTGTTCCCCAGGGGTCAGTACTGGGTCCAGTCTTGTTTAATGCCTTTATCAATGATCTGAATGAGAGGATTGAGTGCACCTTCAGTTAGCAGAATACACCAAATTGGGCAGAATGTTGATCTGCCAGAGGGCAGGAAGGCTCTGCAGAAGAATCTGGACAAGCTGGATCGATTGGCTGAGGTCAATTGTATGAGTTTCAACAAGGCCGAGTGCCAAGTCCTGCACTTTGGGTCATAACAATCCCATGAAACACTACCTGCCTGGTACAGAGTGCTGGAAAGCTACCTGGACAAAAAGGACCTGGAGATGCTGGTCAACAGCTGGCAGAACATGATGCAGCAGTGCCCAGGTGGCCAAGGAGGCCAACGGCATCCTGGGTTGTATCAGGAGACTGAATAGGGACCTTATTGCTCTGTCTACAACTACCTGAAAGAAGATTGTAGTGAGGTGGAAGTCAATCTCTTTTCCCAAGTAACAAGCAATAGGACAAGAGGAAACAGCGTCAAGTTGTGCCAGGGGTGGTTTATATTGGATATTAAATAAAAAGTCTTCTGGATTGGTAAGCACTGGAACAGACTTGTTAAAGGTTGGACCTGATGATCTTAAAGGTCTTTGTCAACGTAAGCAATTCCATGATTCTCTTCTAGCAGTACTTTATTTTACTTGGCTGTGTAACTGTAGAAGTAGGTACAAAGATGCCTATACCTAAGATTAAGGTTAAATTAACTCTAAGCAGAGGAATTAAAATCTAAAATTAAAATGCTATAATTTTGTGCTAATTTAGTAATCTGCCTATTTAGCAATTCCTAAATCTCTGGTTTGCAGCATCTCTGCTCTGTTCACCAGTGTGTTTACTACCTTTAATTTATGTAAGGTACCATTACAATAGACATCTGCAAAATGTAGACATCTGCACCAAAGCTGTTATTCATTGCCATGTGACCTATGGTAGCTGTCTAATTCAGGTTGAGCCAAATTACTGCTAGTAAGTGCTTGCATCTTTCCATTGAATCTAACAGGGTAAAAGAAAGGGGTGGACTAGTTTATGTCTGCATTGTACATGTCTTCATTTTGGTCATTAATATATAAATTTTAGTTACTTAGCCCACCACAAGTGTCTCTGTGTAGTTTAAGAGAATCCATTAAAACTGTATCTTCGCATATGGGGCAGTCAACAAAGGTAAGGTGGTGAGTGAGTGGTGTGCAGATTTTCCAGAAACAGGTTCAAACTCATGTCAGTAAACAGTTTAGGACAGAAATCAGCTCAGAACAAAATGCAGAGATTGCTTGTTTGGCATAGCTTTCCCCACAGTAAATAATAGATACAAAATTAGCTAGTGAGGGAGGAAGGGAAAAATAAATCATTTGCTTTCACTTGCAAAGCTTTTAAAGCATTCAGAACAATATAAATTCTGAGACAGACAGAGACTGTCCTCTACAGATGGGCACTGGGCATCTGCAACAAAACACAATCATGACCCTACATATAAGTTTCAGTGAAGGGCCATTAGATGGGAGACAGCTCATTGTGTGCACATGTGTTTGGATGAGAAAAATGAGTCACTCACAACTCTGGATCAAGCAGGTGATGTAAAGGATTGGCAGGGAGAATGATGCAAACAAAGGCTCTACTTGCTGAAAAGCACTGAGTCACATCCTAGGAAAAACTATTAAAACAGAAAGCAAAACTGGATGCAGTGATACCAATTGAGAGTTGGGAGCAAGGATAAACACACCTACTTCTGCTACAGAGGATACACACCTGTGTAAATCAAGGAGCCTAGACTGAGTATTGTAATGTCTTCTGTAGGGACTTAGGGCTAGAACTTTCTGTCTGTTCAGCAGCAGTTTCATTAGAAGCAATTTTTTTTTCTTTTGCAATTTCACATGTTAGCACAATGTACAATTCTCTGGAATGACAAATTTTTCAATGATCACAGGGCTGGTAAGAAGTAGGCTACTGCAAAGGAGAATCAGATTCACCATTATTCCGAAGTTTTGCTGTCCTTCTTAGCAATACCTCTAACTTGGTATCAGTGAAATAGTAACCAGGAGCTATACCATTACATTTGCAATTTAAGCGGTGGATTATTATGAACCTTCTAGGAAAAAAAGAAGCTATTAAAGCAGTGAACTTTTAATTACTCTGCTATGTTTTACCCAGGTTTCAGAGTACCAGGAAAGCAAGCAGAGTTTTTTAGCTCTAGGCTGTGGGCCAGCCTTACTGGATCTGGGCTGCCTTTGTGTTGAGCTGCTCGGGTGTCCTGCTCTCCTCTGCAGTACTTACATTATCCTACACCACAGACTACCTCTACTTAATATAGATAGTGGACATTAAGACTTACAGGAATTCAGCTCATACTGAGACACCTTTTAGCTGATTTTATTAACTACTCACAAGATTGAAACAAAAAGCTAAGACATCTCAGCTAAAGCAAGGTGATAGCCACCAGCTCTATCATCACCTTCTTGGATGTGTCAATGCAGTTAACTCCAGATTCAGAAAACTGATTTCTGAGCTTGGGACCCCTCAAATGAGGCACAGCTCAAATAACTCTGCAGGGCAGCTTTTGTATTGCTTTACAAGCGTCTCTCCCTGTACACTTTTAACAATTGATATGGCAGATGTTCTGAGAGGTAGAAATCACCAGGAAAACTGAGTTAAAGATTAAGTCAAGAAATGATGCTCAGGCAGCATGAATTGCCTTAGTTATATTTTAAAATTTTTTGAGCATCCAAGTCCTGTTCCCTCAAATCTCAACTCAGATTTCATTAATGCTTCATGAGACTCTCACAAGACCTCAATGCTTTGCATCTGCTCTAGCTTTGCTTCTGTGAAAGCAATGTTTGCGTGTTCTGGAAAAAGATGTGAATAAGAGAGAGATTTGTGTAGACTTGGGGATTGTCATCCTCTTGACAATGTTCTGCAAGTTCAAAGAGATACTTGCCACTCAACTCTAGCTTTTGCGAGGAAACATGGACCAGTTTTGGGACACCACCACACATTTTTAATGGGGTCTCACAACTGGTCTTTGAAACCTTCTGGAGGGATCAGGCTGAAACCCAAGACTAGAATGACACATGAGACAATTAACACTTTAGACCTCCCCCTCCCCCAGTGAACTTTTGTTGGCCTGTCCTCTTCCTGAAAGAAAGGGGGAAAACCTTTTTGTAGTGGCTGCTCATTATATAAAGTAAATCGAGAGTGAAGGGAAGGAGCAAAGAGATGGCACAGAGCCCAATAAGTGCACCCTTAAATCTATAATTAAAACCAAAGGCAAGTTCCCAATATAGCCAATTCAGTTATATAAGATCTTACAAAAGCTTCACACTGTTTGCTTGGTTTTGCTTTATTACTGTTCCCTCTCCTCTGAGTTCACTTCAGGTCAGTAGTGGGTGAGGTATTACAGTCAGAGTTTATGGCAGGGTAGAAACCTAACAGTGCTCTATTTGTAAAGATATGCAAGTGTGCACCCAGAGGGGAAAAAACAATCACTGTCTCTACTTGAAAGAGAAAAAGTTAATGGTCCCTTTAGGACTTAGTTTAGACCACCTTCAGCTCCAGAAATGGATTTCTAGTTACTAACAAATTACTTGCAATGATGTCCCAAGAGTTTGCCCACTGGTCAAAGAAATATGGCAAAACTACATATAAGACAAAAAATCAGGCTGGATATGGCCTAACTAGCCAGCCAGTCTGAGGAATGAGGACACAGAAGCATTCTCAGAAAGCCCATGGCAAGTCTGTGCATCATTTCCTCATACCTACTAAAATCATCCTGCAGGAAAACACCAGATCATCTGTCTTATTTATAAGCTTACTGCAACAGTACTGAGGGTAGCTATTTCCATGTGGGAGTTGGAACATGTATCAGAACCACTGTGTTAAATAGTATGCAAGTTAGATTTTGGAAATATAAATAAAAAGCAGTTATCATTATTAATAAAAGCATTCACTGCTGCATCCTCATCTTGCATTCTTTACAGCAGCAATAAGCAGTAGCATTCCTAAAACCAATGGTTTCCTAAGGCCATGCTAAAACTCTGCTCTTCCTCCATATAACCCCCCCAAAACCTCAAACCATCAAGAACACCACATTTAAACACCAATACAACCACTCAGCAGCAATCAGCACTGCACAGACATCCATGTATTTCTGAGGTACAATATTCCAAAGATTGCAAGAATGCAGGAGCCAGGGGAAGAAGGCAGAACTGGCTTCTCCACTTTCTGGTTAAGACCAAGTGCAGACACATACAAGGTTGATTTGTTAATGCAATTTGCTGAAGTCCCGTGTTCCAGGGAGGTAAAAGTCCTCAAAAAGAACTTAACTAGAAGAAGCTGATAATTGCTTAGTATAGCACCAACATTCACATATCAAAACACTTTCATGTTCTAAATCTCAACTATATTTAATTTGTCCCACAAAAATAGAAGTAGGGGAAAATAGAACACTTTCAAAAAAAAATCCTAAAATACTGCTCTTTCTTCCCAGTGACAATCAGAAATGCTACTATTTTTTACCAACATTATAGGTAGCAGAAAAATGGAAAGAATTATTTGCATGAAAGTTTGTGAAATCTATGACCACCTTCTCTTTGGAACATGAAACCTCAGTGTAATATAACTTTCAAAACTTGAGTTTTACATGGTGTGTAAGTTGCATGAACTCTCTTTGAGTGGTGACAGTTGCCACCTTGCAAATATCATATGGAAAAGAACAGAGAAAATCACCATGGCCAAAACTGTGCTGCTGATGCAATATAGATAAAATATAATACTTGATTGGGTTCAGTTCTAATTTCTCCTGCATGCCCCCATCAGAGGACTTTTGTGATTAATAACTGTCAATGTCAGGCACTAAAATGGTTATTCAGAGTATTTTTGAAATTGCATTGGTTTGAAAGCTGAGGCTCAGCTCTGCAAAGACCTGTGTGGGAGACCTGTGGGAAGGAGTGGCTTGGTGATGTTACTTTCCTCATATACCCACCAGCCCTCGTGGCAATGTGGGTGCTGGCAGAGCTCCAGCCTCACAGCAACAGTAGCACAAGGCAGACTAGTCTTTGCAGGGCAGCGGCTCTACAGCTGCCACACACACCAGCAGACCTGGTGGTATGCAGAAGGAATGCCTGCTTACCCTTTGAAAAGTTTACACACAGTGCAAAGACACACTGGATCCCAAAGTACATCTACACACAATATAAATATGGTGTTTTCACAAAGTTCTGTGAAGTCATGTCAGATGTTTAGGGCATAAATGAGAAATGGGCTGATTAAATTTCACTGGGATGTAGTATCAGCCCAGATTGTACCTGCTGACACCAGTCAAACTCACAGCCACAAACAAGTAGCTATCTGCAGGAAGGTTCACATCTCTATATTAAAAGGGAAGACTGACACTAAAATTAAGGCTCACACTTTTACTATTTTCATCATCAGAGTGTGACAAGAGTGGTTGTTTTCCGAGCATGTCTTTCTGTTTTCAGAAGGGCATCACACACCGTCTAATAGGAAATTCTATAAGCAGTCTGAGTCTAAATGAGATGCACCACCAGCAGTTCATGTAAACAAGCTCTTTTGTGTTTATCTAGAATGTTCAAACCATTTCCCTCAGTATACTGCCATCTTTCATATGTTCTTATAAACAGAAGCTGAGTCAAAGAAATAGGTGCATCTGACAACTTTTTTACAGCCAAAAGATGGTCAACAAGTTCTGTGCAAATCTCATGAAGAAGAATCTATATCTATGTTAGTCTTACGTTGCTTTCTCATATGACACCTGCTCTAACCAAGACTACAGGGGGGGAAAAAAATCGTTTGGTGGTTCAAAGTGTCTGTTAGTTTTGTGGTGTTGTTTACCTAATGAAATGAAGATAATCAAGCCTGAGCTCTAAAAGCTAGTCAGATTCTGGATGGGAATGGCTTGAATACAGGATTCCATTTCCTTGAACACATTGAATAATCTTTACAGTCTATCAGCTTGGTAAAACAACCTCCAGCATTATGTCAATGCTGGCACTAATTGACTCACTTTCCAGGGCTCAGATAGTCTAATAAGTATTTCACTGATGATATTTATTTCAAAACTAATTTGCACTATCTCATAGATTTTCAACTTCAGGTGCTGTGTCTTCTCCTTCTATAATATACTGAAAAATGAGTTTCAGTTTATAGTGCTATGCTGACATCTCATTCCCTGCTTGTTGCCTTTTTTTCATTTTACATCATGAAACAGCGCCAATGATTTCAAGTGACCATTCAAATAAGGTACACAACATGTGTATGACAGTTCTTATGTACTGTGACAGAGGTTAAATGTTATAAAACAGCCTCTTGTTTCTCAGTACAGTAACAGCCTCTTTCTCATTAGAGTCATCTGATAACATATCTCTTTTGTGTTTATCATCTATTTTGATTTCTCCATGCTTTCCACTGTTTATTTCCATCTCTGAGGTTACCACTTTAGATAGAACAACTGATAAAGGAAATACCAAGTCGAGTTTCACTGTCCATTGATGCTATTTCCTTTCTGAATGTTTACAAGATAGCAAGATAGTTATCATTGAACTTCCCCTCAGCATATACACATTCGAATTTAAGCTTGATATGTGGAAACACAGATCACTATGGTAAAGTTCAAAGCCTTTCTCAGTTTCTTTGCTGTTCTTTTTCAGATGT
Organism: Sakesphorus luctuosus; assembly: GCA_013396695.1. Lineage (NCBI taxonomy): Eukaryota > Metazoa > Chordata > Aves > Passeriformes > Thamnophilidae > Sakesphorus > Sakesphorus luctuosus. The sequence goes on from VWZD01006996.1 coordinate 71,717, forward strand.
GTAATCACAGAAAAACTGCCAATGATTTTCAAGACTTTTCCTGTTCCACCATTTGGAGGTACTACACCTAGCAGAGACTTGCCTCCTAGGGCAGTTTCTGAGCATTTTTTTCTAAATATTTCAAATTCTTCTCATGTGACCTTTTATTTTTTTTCCAAAAATGCACTGTGTTAAAGTGTCTGTATGCAAATAAATTGGTCACCAAGATAAGGAATAAGAAAATATTTCTCTTAAATAATTCAATTAAAGTGATTTTTATCATACCGTTGCTGTTCACTCTTTTAGAACCGATTTCTAATTTCTATACACTCGTGAATAATCCTGTGAAAAAATGATACAGCAATGCTCCTGCACTTAACATACTTCTGAAATTGGCGCAAGAGAAGAGCTACTCATGTTCTTGGGACCCTCAGCTATGACAAGAAAGGAAAAGAAAACTCAGTTGAATCTTTGAAGCAAACAAAACCCACAGCAAAAAAAAAACCCAAAAAACAAACAAACAAAAAAACCCAAAAAGGTGATCATCATCTTTCCAGGGAAATCATGACAGATGAGACCCAGGGAGGTAGAAAAGATTTTTCTTAGTGCTTCAGAGTTGTTTGTTCTTCCCGCTTGTGGAGATAAAACAGAAAATACAATGATGGGTCCTAGTCAGATCTGCACTTAGGCATGAAATTGCTTCTCTCCAGTGACTGTACAGGTCTTGTCAGTAGCAGTCTGAATCACTGAAGATTTTGGAAGTGATAGTAGTCAGAAAGCCTAAATCAGGCACCCCAGGTAGTCAGCTGAAGTCTAAAAATAGGAAAAATAAGGGAGATAGAGCACCATAAATTCAGAGGGCAGATATTTTTCTATTCTAAGTCTTCAAATCTGTCTTAAATCTATGCTATGAATGTAGCACATTGGTTCCTTCTGCTGTGGGTGATGAGGCACCTTCTGAAACCTTTTGCTAATTTACACAACATATGAATGCAGGGCAGGATTATAACATCTCTCTGCTGTTTTAGCATTTCATTTGCAGGCATCAAGTGCTCTTACCTACCCAAAAATGTGGGAATCTTTTGTGTCCCACGGAAGTTCTGTGGTGAGAGAAGGTTCCTCCCTAGAATCCATACCTTAGCCTGCAGGTATTTGAGCTTTCTAGACTGCTCATAGCGGGCAGATATATATTATTGGTAGTGCAACCAACTATTCTCTTGTCTTAGCTCAATGTGGCAACAATTGCTCAGGGGTCCCGTAAATAATAGTTCTTTGCCATTAAAAAATTTTTAAAAGCCCCTTGGTACACAGTAAGCTGGCTGTAATTTTCCCATTACTCCAGACAATATACAATTCATTGTTTGACAGATGTGTTTTTAATTCCAATATCTCCTTCAGCTCTCCTGTTGCAGGTAGACAATAGAATTTAACTGTTTGCGTCCATCATCCATGGCTTTATTTGCTGCCAAACTGTTGACTGTTTCAGGAGAATATCTGGCAAAAAGAGTGGACTAATCCTGAGGGCTGTTTGACCTAAAGAGAGCACAGAAATTTTGGTGGAAAAAAAAAAGGAAAGAAAGCTAAGAAGACCTGACAGTAGCTAGTAAGAAGTCCACTGCACATACAGGAAAATGTATTTTCAAATGATCTCCCTGCTCAGATCAGGGACACAGTACCACAATTAATGGAATTGAAGAGAAAGCCATACAGTTCTGAGAAAAACTGCACTCCAGCCTAGTGCATTTAAAAAGTGTTCCCTAAGTGATATTAAGTAATGCAAATTACTCCTGAGAACAGAAAGTACTCGCACCTTTATCTGCAGTTCAGTTAACTGCGCAAAATCTGTTTCCTGAAACCTGTCTAGCAAGCCCATGGTCCAGTTGTGCATGTAATAAGACACTTGTTTTGTGGGGGACAGAGAGGCAGATACATAGCACAAACAAGTTTTGGAGAGTGGCACTGTTAGTGCTATGTGGTACAGAAGCAGTTTCTCTGAGGTCTGATGGTTGGTTTATACACAAGGAGGCTGCCAGCAAATAAATCAAAGGCAATGTTAAACCTCTGTCAATTAGAATGACTCCTCTTTCCAGCTGTCATATGATCAGTGTATTCCTGTTACTCTTGTCCTGACAACTGTGATGTAATAAACTTTTAGAAGAAACAGCACCAAGTGTTACATGAAGGTAGCCATCGTATCTGCCTGAACTGTTCTCTCTAGATACAAAGGCTAGTCATAGGTTCCTGAGCTTTTTTTTCCTGCTCACCACCGCAACTGAGATGCAGGTGTGCTTCTCAGAAAAATTCCTGCCTAGGATATCTGCAGTGTGCAGTAGTGCCTGTGCAGAAACAGATGATCCTTGTGCTTGTGTCAGCAGACCTGCGTGGCTGGGCAAAATTAGTTTTCAGAGTCACAATTCTGAGGTGCCATCTGCAAAGCACAAGAATGCATCAAACCATGAGAGTACAAAATACATGCATCTTCATCCAAGATGCTGGCCTATCTCCCTGTGCCATATGCTCCAACTGCTAAGCTAAGTTCCCATTCCTGAGTATGTGCCAAACAGTAAAAACAGCATAACCCCCTGAGTTACATCCGGTAGTGCAGGGTACTGGATCTTCAACTGATCATGATTCAGCAGCTGAAAATTCAAATAAAGGTGTAATATTCATGGCTGATAGTGAAAGGTGAATTAAAAAGTAAGAATCAGAAGGAAATAACCTAAGATAGGCTTAATTTTTCCTTTGTATTTTTTTCTGTGTTAGACTCCTGCGTCTCACAGAGGGGGAAGGAACTCTCAAAGGAATTAAAGACAGAGCATAAAACAATTAAGTAAAGGATAAATAACTAAAAGGTTGTTGAATACAAATATCATCCAATTCACTGTCAATTCCTTACTGAAAAATTCAGAATTTAAAACTGAATTTGATAGCAATTAAGAGAAATTCAGATAATTGAGTAATGACCCCAAATTGTTGTGGAATTCATTGAAGAAATAGATGTCCCATGAATTTTTAAGCCAATATAAAGGATCTAATGCTGAATGACAGCCCCACTAGCACACCTTTCAAATTTTTCACTCTATTCACAATGACCCAGTCTGAACTCTATGTTTTCAAACCAGAAAAGATAAAAGTAAGCCAACACTACCTACTCTAATGACTACTGGGGAATTAATGTTGATTCTCAATCACATTTTATCCAAATTCAATAGTGTGGGGTTACACTTTCACTGGAATGAAGGTTTAACAGGCACAAGAAAGAACCTTGGAGCAATAATTAGATAATTACAGAAATGCCATCCCTTTAAGTACCTCTAAACTGCTCCCACAGGGAATTTGCAAGAAGACCCTAGTGCAAAATGAGTGGAAATACAGCACCAGTGCTGAGAGATTTTGGCCCCAGTTCTGCAAACACTGACATAAATTACCTCACACAACGGAAGTCCAGGCTGTGTTGGTTTTTACCTGTGTTCACATAGGAAGTACACATAGGAAATTTTTATTATTCTTTGCTGGAAAATTCCTGCCCTGGTTACTGTTCTTATGAATGCTTCATTTGCAAAGGAAAAAAAGGTGCCTTGCTTCACTGGAAAAGTGGGCAGCAGGTTTCAGAAAGGGAAGGAATTTGGTGGTTAGGGCCAGTGGATGAGAGGAGTATCAGCTACATTGAACCTCCTTTCTCTTCATGGTAGGTACAAGGAGAGGTGTGAGGGCATAGGGAGGGCAAAGTAGAGAAGGAATAAATTTACAAACAGTTTGAGTCTTCCTGTGGCTTCCTCTGTCTTTGGCTACAGCCATTGCTGTAGAGCAGCTGCTGGCCACCAGTAGCGGCGAACAGGCTTCCAGCCAGCCCAGTTTATTTGCCCACTGTCCAACATGGGCATCCTGAGTGGCATAATAGCTTGTCCCTTGTACATCTCTGATACCCAAATATAAAAGAAAATGTTGTTTATTAAGCAGTACAGCCTCTGTAATCACTTAGCTTTGATGAAATCTTTAGGGAGAATGTAAAGACTCAAGCAGGGAAAATCAGAGGCATACTTTTCAACATAAGTAAACCCACAATCTGTATCACATGTTGCCAACAGAAGTCAGTTTTAGTCTAGTAATTGGTTTTGTCATTCTTCTGGTTTTAATACGTATCCGCCATCTCACACACTGTACATATAAAGTTTCTTAAACATAAATCAAAAAATATGTCTCAGACTTAGGCAAGAACTTAATTTTCTCTCAGAGTATCCTAGGAGCATAAGACCTCTTAGATTTGCCATTCTTGCCTCAGTGCATCTCTAAGGTCTATGTACAGTCCTACACAATTCCCTGAATCACAGATATTTCTGGCAGGACTTAGATCAGCAAGACAAGATGTTGTAATGTGTACATCAGCCTCACAGTGACTATTTGTAAAACAGGGGAAATAGAGGTAAAAGCACCACCAACAAAAAATGGGCAATGAAGTGAAAAACAAGCACAGAGGAATCAGTTCCATGTGCGAAATACAAAGATCATCATTAGAAAATGGGACAGGTTTTATACAGATACATATATTATTCTTAGTCTTCTTTAGTTTAATTAAGGCAAATAATTAAGGGTCTAGATACTGTGCAGAAAGGGCTACTTTTTATCTGCAAGGAGTGCTAGTTTCACATTGCTGCTTTCAGTAGCTGAGTAGTATAGAACAGACACAGTCTCCAAGGAAAAAAAGTGCTAGTTTTTGCATGGGTTTAGTGATTATGTATGCTATCATTCCTGTAACTCCAGGAAAGTATTTGTACAGAGCTGCCTTCTTCAGCACAAGCCCCTCACAATGAAAGGCTGTCTGGCACTTCATTCCTGGACTGGCATGCCTGGAGGCAACCAGAGAATTAGCAGCATCTTCTTTAGTGATAGAAAGTCAGGATTCAGAAGGAGGCCATGACTCAGTGCAGCACTAAAATGCCTTCTTGGATCTAAGCATACGTGTGCACTCCTGTGCTTATTCAGCAACTGCTTGAGGCCAAGCCTATGTTATGGCATGTGCCTAAACTATATGGAAGCCTGTTGGACTCCAGCACATTTCAGCTCTTTGTGAAATAGGATCCACAGTGATTAGGAATTCAAAAAACATTCTCAGTATAACGAGATTCTGACAATTAGATTTTACTTGGACATAATTTGCTTGGGCACCGGACTATAGTAGGTGGATTTGAAGAAAACATATCCAAGATGCTTCTTTGTTTTGAATTTTCTGAGAACGTGTACCCTGCATCTATGATTTTTTCCTTTGATGTAAATTTTTCTAATGAGTGGCAAAGAGATACTAACCTTCAAACTTAAGGCATGAGACCGCTGGTCCCAGAGATGTTCATTAACTTTAGAAAGTCTGTAGAGGGATTGAGGCACTGTTTTGGAAAGTGGCTGATCACTAATGTGGCTTTCACAATAGAGACCTGCCCCCAGGTTCCCCCACCATAGGCACAGCATTTAAAGTAATTTAAAAGATCTGGAAAGAAGAAATACAGCTAAAGGCTGGATTCCCTTCCAGCACATTCAGATGGGCCAAGAGTTGAATGCATTTGGCTTTGTTGTACTTTGGAATTTCCTAGGAGGAAATCACTCCTAGTGAGCAGCTCAGCCAAAAGGCTTGTTTTCCAGCCTGCCACTAAGATGCCTTAAAAGAGCTCTTTTTACTTATTTTCAAAATAATCTAGTTTAGGTACCTTTCAAAATATCTAGCTGAGAATGTTCATGTTAGTGTAGAAAATACTTAGATGGATAAATGGCTCTCCCCAGGAGAATATAACTAAGCAAACTCATATTGTATTGTATTTTTGTATTGTATGGCCAAACTTTGCGAACAAAGATTTGGGAAGGGCCCTCCCCGTGTAGGTGTGGCCTTCCAGCTTGCACAGTGGATTTTTTAGGTGAGGCACAGCGTGCACAGAACTGGCCCCACCATTTAAGTTCTAAGGTCCATCTGCCATAGCCGAGTGAGCTTGGACAGTGACAGGGAAGTCCTCGGGACTGTCTCCAGCACCCGGTACTAACCGGGGCTGGCCCTGCTGAGCATCCGAGATGTGACAGGATGGGATGGCAGGGAGGTGTTAACTGCCAGGGGATGGTCCCACTGAGACTCGAACTCACGATCTTGGGAATCGGAGTCCAGAGTGCTCTCCATTACACCATGGGATCATCCATACTCATATAAAAGCAAAAGATCCTATTTTATGTTAGTATCTCATTCATCCATGAGTGTTTCCAAGGACACATTTGCACAAGACAGATCTGACTTTAAGCTGTCACCCTCAATATGCAGACATGACCTATGGCAAGGGAGAACTGTACTTGCAAGGACACTTTGGAAAATACCTCCTTGACTGGACAAAAATTACGGTACATGTACATAACGCTTCTCTTCCCCTCATCTTTGTGATTTTAAATCTGATTTAAGAGATGGGTGAATGCTGAAGGGTCAGTCCTCCCCCAGGCAGACAGCAGGAGGGCCTAGAAGTTTTTCTCTAAGTTTTGTTTCAGATTAGGGTTGGTTTTGAAACACGGGTTGTATTAGAATGTGTCCCTCCACAGGGATTTCTCACAGACACACACACAAGCACACTGCCCTTCACAAAATGGTACACCTGCAAGACTCAATTCAGATGTGTAAGAGGTCAGTTTTGTGCCATTTATTCAGGGCTATTACATGCTGTGATGAAGTATCTTTCTTCTCTCTCATATCCACTCTTATTATTATGATTAGAAAGTATTTTATGTGAAAGGAATATTGATGATGTTGCACTTCACTATGGTTCTCTCACTGTCATATTCTATGTGTAAAGGAGAAGGTTCCTTTAAAGGTCCTCTAATTTCTCATTTCTCTAGGATTTTCAGCAGCCATAAGAAATAAATGCAAGGCGATACATTATTTTGGCCCATTAAGTAAATTAACCATAACACATTGGTAATTTAAAGATTAATTTACATTTTGTCATGTGAAAAAATATGCTGTGGCAATGATAAAAAAATTGTAATCCCCCTCTAAACATTCAAATCTTAGACAAGCAACAATTTCCCCAAGATTATTCCAGGGAACTCTTCATAATTCCTGACTCAATTTCAGTAATTCAAGATTGTGACTCTTCTTCTAAAACACACAAGCATCCCTGTTTTCTCTGGCATCTCTTAAATAACTGCTATGTATTCTTTCCTTCCCCCCTCCTCCCACTTGCTTTTCTCCTGGGTTCTTTTCTCTTTTTTTTTCCTTCCCTCTCTTGTTCTTCTGCCTCCAGGACCTCATAGTTACTACTTCATGCCCAATCGCTCCTATTCAGTCCTGTCTCTTTTTCTTTCTCTCCACTTATAAGGAAAACTTACCAGAATATTTATTCTCCAAACACTCTTTTCATTTAAATGTGAAGAAGAGTCATTTGAGCCTCTCTTCTAGCAGAGAATTGGTCATTTGTCAGTTAAAGAAGCTTCTTATCTACTTTTGAAAATCTTGAGATTTTATTGCCTTATGTTTGGGTTGTAAAAATAAGGATTAACAGGAAAACACAAGTGAAATGGTAGTATTCTGTCTAACACAAGCCACGACCAAATCTTTGAGTGCTTAAATCTCCCAGCTATGCTTTTGACAGTAAATTGCTATCTAGTAACTAGTATATCAAAGGAAACAGAAAGTGACATTTCCCAAAATGGGCAGAAAGGCTGCCTTCGAACTCTGCACTGCTTAACTTTTAGACACGCTTTCCCCAGTGCTGCACACCAATTCCCTCCCGCCCTGCTTACATGCATATTCAATGGACCATATGCTTGATCTTGAATATCTCTGGGCATTATGGATCCTATTCATCAAGAAGTGGCTTCTACACTCGTGAGCAAAGGGAAGGAAAAAAAGACCTTTTCAAAGAGCATTCAAGAGTTTTCTGAGAAACAAATCCTAGTACACAGTGACCTGTAGGTACCAGGCTGCGGACCACTTTAAACTAAAACTGCATATTTCTGCTGAACACACACACATGGACATTAAGAAATTCTCATTATTTCACCATAAAGGAGGCCTGTATAGAGATCTCATGAGGGATTTAAGCAGGAATCCAAAGTGGTTTGTGGGGTGACAAGGCAGTCCCATCACCAGCCCCCGGTACATAACAAAAGCAGAGGCAGCTCCAAAGCTGACACACCAACGGCCTCGGGACCTGCCACACAGCCAGATGCTGTGTTGGGAATTTTTCCGTGACAACATAGCATATGGGCTTTGCATTCCCATTTCAAGAGCGTGAGATGGACAGAAACAATCTGGAGAGGGTGAGAAATGGATGACATCAGCCTGGTGCTTGTATTTGCTGTTCGGTTATTAGGTGATGCTTAGATGCTTCATTGGCCTCATGGCAAACGAAAATACTGACCCAAAGGAAGCCCTTTGGCTAAATGTATTATTTACAATGCAGTTAGTATGGAGATTAATCTATCAATTTGCTTGCTTGCATTTGGGGTATTTTTTTTAAAAAAAAACCAAAATAAAATAATTTTTTACCCCTGCATGTTGCCAGAGAAATGCAGGAGCATTTCAGAATTATATTTCAATAGAAACTAGGCACTGTGTAATCACACTTGTTTCTCAAGGCTGTGGTACTCCATTTGCTCTCTTATCAAACCTGGGTCAACTAGTCTGTGCAACTCTGTAACCTACTGCAAGAAGTCCCAGCAAAAGCTAAGAAGATTCCATGTGTGAATGACTTAGAGTTTCATGGAGATGTCAGATCCATCTCCCCTGTCTTCATTAAGGATTGTCCAACATCGCACCTCTGCACTGCTTTGTCCAGAACGTGAAGAAAACCACTATACAAGCATTGTACAAAAACCAGTAGGGCCTGGATTTGCCAGTGGAAGAAGGTGAAGAGACAGAAGGTCCAGAGAAGGAGAAGACCACATGCCAAAGAAACATGTACCAAGGGAAAAACCTCAGAGATAAGGGGAACATACACATGACAGGAAGGGGATGGAGATGATGAGGAATGTAAACAGTACTGCAGAATATTTGGGAAAAGAATATAAATTTTCCTGAGTAAGGGAGCATTGATGGGGGCACAGCACCACTGAAGGGAATCCCTGAAGATGCCACATATGGGATTTTCAATATGCCATGTTGGCTTTCTTTCATCCTTTTCAAGAGAGCTTGGCCTGATGGTTGTTAATAGTAGTTCAAGTAGTACTATACTAAACACCCCTAGCATGACAATTTCCTTCTTCCATTCTCCTCAACAGCTCTCACCCCCACATGGGCATATTTCCTTCTGTACCTACACAGCCTCAGAGCATGGGTCGACACACCAGCCAACTGTGAGCCACCTGTCAGGCACAAAACATTCTGCTCCAGATGCTCTGCAAACTCCAGAGCTTGGAGAATCATGATCACCACGTGTGTGTTATCCCAGATTGCTTGCATAGCAAGAAGGGATTCCCCCATCCACCTATTTCTCACTGACCCAGCACTATGTGAAAGGAAGGATGGAAGAAAGTGTTGTTTCTGGATCAAATATTCCCAACATCATTTGTACAAAATGCATCTCTCTTTGAATGCAGTGCATTCTCCTGAAGCCAATCAAGAAAATGGTGCTTTTTTCTGTCTTGATGGCCCCATGTACCTTCACTATTTGCATCTCTTATTTGTTTTTTTCTACTGCAAGCAGGAATTCTTTCAGTGATATTCACGAGCTGGGAAAAAGAAATAAGGAGAGAAAAATAAAAATATGTGAAGAGAAGGAATTTAATTTTTCACCCCATGCATGCACTACTCAAACTACAACACTTTTACTTACGAATCCTGAATAAACCTTTTCATTGTTTCTTCATTTATTGTTCTCTCAGTTCTGCTTCCCACTCTATATGCTACTGCATCTATTTAGGTAGTTGCTCTTCAGCCTATTTCTTCTTGCTTTGTTGATTTCTGACTCTGCAATCAGATGTTTGTGCAAAAGCTCTTAGTGCCAGCAGGACTTTGACACAGATTTGGTTGTATGAATGTCCCTTGTCTTCAGTAGGGTGCTTGACTTTATAAAAGAAAAAGTCTTAGGATGATAATACATTTTAATTAAACCATGAACAAGTCCCTTGGCAAGCACAAGGAAAATCCTATCCTGTCTCCACAGTAGTGCTTTATAAAAACAGAGAGCATCTTTTCATACCTGTGTCTTTAGTGGTAAGAGTCCTGAGACATATACAATACCATTTAAAAACTGCACTTATACTTTCACCCTGTGAGTGGCTCCTTGTTATGGGTCTTACAATGGATTAGTTTCATCTTAAAAAGGGAGATAGAAAGATAACTCCCTGAGCATGCTGAATGAGGTACTGTGAGCTTGTTGTGATAAGGACCTGGTATTAGTTGATTGGCATCAAAGATCATGGATTTATTTATAGCACATCAAGTATGATGACGGCATGGATGCAGGTTGTCAAAGGAAGTCAGTTCACAGAGAAAGCTGAATATTTAAGGCCCACATTTTCAGATATGTTTGAGCTATGAGCCTGCCTGTGGGCTTAAATCAGATCTAGAGCAGCCAGAGGTGAGAGCAGACAGAGACAGAGCCTTCTGGGGTTTTTTGCATGAAATGCCAGCACCCATCCTACTGAGTGAAAGGGATGCCTTAAAAGGGATGACTCATAATTAATTGGTAATCTAGATCACCTCCATTCCCTCTTCTTTTACTTCCAGACCAAGTCATGCCATCTGGTTCAGCTGTTCATCCCCAAACCAGCCAAGATCCTTTCTTGACGCCTTCTGGACACCTGCCTACAGGTGCATTGCCGAAGATGTACAGAACCTTTAGAAAAATCCCATTTTATCTGAGAAGGATTTTATTCATTCTATCATTTTCTGAGAGGTGTGGAGGAGGAAATGGTAATTTTTCAGCTTTAAAAGATGTTTTTATCTTGTTACATGGGTACTTCATTATAGCATTTTCTGGTGGGAAAAACTAATGAAAAATTTCAGAAAGAAAGAAAAAACACAAGTTCCTTGCCTAAAACAAAGCATCCCCTGGAAACATCCATATGATTTGTATAATTTTAACTTAGTGTTTGATAACTCTTTGGAACCAAGGTGATTTATGAACCTTCATTCCAATATGCCATTCCTACAGTCTCAGAAATGGGAGAAATAAATTCAAGTGGCTGATGAAAAACCAGAAGGACTAAGCTTACAAATAGCTAATGAAATTCATTCTGCAAGGTAACTCTCATTGTTAAGACAGCTCCATTGATTGCATTTGACTTAACCAGAGAAATTAACGTGCTCCACTAAACTAGAAGTAGTCATAAGATTACCAGGTAAAAATACATATTTTCTTAATATTTGCTGAAGCCTTTTAATTATTTTTTTCTTTAATATTTTTGCTTGGTTGGGGTTTTTCGGACACTTACAAATTAAAACAGGAGATTTGTATTGGGCAGATACTTGCTGCTCTGCGCCTCAGCTTTGCGGTGTAGTTTTGTCCAACCAGTAGCAAATGAGGTCTACACACTGAGCAACTCATGCTGAAGAAGAAGCAGCTGCTCACTGGCACAGCACTCTACAGCACACAAATCTTGCACTTTTGCAGAAAGAAAACAAATACTTGCAGAAAATACACATGGAGTTTGATGCTCAAGGGGTATTAGATTAGGTCCAGTGTATTGACTAGAGAAATAGCCTGCAGGCCTTGGGCCAGCAAGGCTACATGCCTGTGACTTCATTAGGGCTTTTGCCTATGACAGAGCTGCCTGTTTGGGTTCTGGAAATTTGCATCAATACGTCATTTTGTGTGACTAAAGTAAGCAAATTGTGTCCAAAGCACTGGACAGTTACAGACCTCAATCTGCCTCCATTTGCAGGAGATATCACTCTTAGGAAAACAGGTTTTGATTTGATCTGAGGCTCTTTTCAATAGGACTTTCATCACTGACTTTAACTGACAGAGTCACTCACACCAAAGGTCCCCATTGTCTCTTACACCTTCCCACAAAAGACACTGGCAATGGATCTCGTTCACAGACTCTGTCCATGAATCCCAGAAACCCAAAAATCAGGACAAATTTCTTTGCATCTTCATCACCCTCCCCACTCTGCTCCCTCACCTCTTGGCAGTGGCACAGCCATGAAACCTCAATGTGAACAACTCCCAGAGCTCCTCTGCTGGGAGGGAAGAAAGGAGGGAACCAGGTGTTGTAGCAGATGCAAAAGCTCTGCACTCCTGGCAGTATAAATCTACATACTTACATTGCAAAATCTTATGAGATGAAGCTCCAGTAGTTCAAGGCCAAAAACCAGGGAGAATGCAGCAAACAATCTCCTTCTTAACTTCAGTGCTCTCTGGTACCATCAGGCCAGTGACAGGGATAGGACTTATTAGAACTGCTTCTGCAGTTACAAGTTTTTGTCAAAGAGCAGACAGAAAGCAAAAAAACTTAAGACTGAATTAACATTGCTTGCAGGCACTTACAGTATTCTCACTGGTGTAGGACGAAACCAGGAAATGCAACAATGTTGAATTCTTTTCCATATGCTAAAAAAATAAGTGTTTTCACAGGTTTATGGCAAATTATCACCCCTTTGGTTTTTTTCAGACTCCACTTTTTTCCTTCCTACTTACTTACTTTCTGAGGTTCACTGAGAATATGCACTTTAGTTGCCTCGAACTAATAACATAAAAATCTTTGTTAAAGGACAAATTGAAAGTGATTACCCTACTAACAAAAATAGAGAGTGAAATTACTTCTGGAGACTTCATCTACAGCTCACAGCACAGGAGGCCTAATGATTTTTGAGAATTCATGAAGTACTTGAGTCATTATAAACGTGCTGTAAGTGCCACACACCTATATTTATTACTCTGCTGAATCAATGTGGATTTGATCAGCTTACCCTTGACATCAGCATTTCATAAATTTCTTAAGTCATTTCCCCATGATGACCTCACCAAACATGCTCTAAAGCAGCACTAAGCTATTTGAATGTTTCCCATCCTTTCCATTGTGTAGCCCTGCTCCTAAAATCTTAGTCTTTTTCTTTTCCTGGTCCCCCTCTCCTCCCTATTCCTTTTTGCTCTGACCCTGTGTGCTAAAATTCTGAATTAGCTGCAGTTATCAGTTTACCTCTTAAAACAGGTATCGTCGTAGTGAAGGGATAGTACAAATAAAAACAACAAAATCTATTTTTATCAGATGGTTCCCAATTATATAAACTTTAGTGGGGGTTATTTCTCTCTCTCCCTCCCTTATTTTTTTTCTCCCCCCTACCTAGTCCCCACTCCCCCGAGTTCCTGGGTTGCGCTCCCTTCAATCTTGTCAGCTGTAAAATGGGTCTCTTTTTAACCTATAATGGATCAGTGAGATTAAAGGTGAAGTCATGAATTAGTAGCAGTGACAGCCCAGCACGATGGCCCCGGCAGCAGGGGGTCTCCCTTTGTGCTCGTCCACTCTGACCCCCCGTGCCACTCTCCGCCTGTGGGAACCGGACAAGAAGAATGTCGGGGTGGGGCCGGGGGCCGCCAGCCCCAGCCCCTCGCCCGGCCAGCGCCCCCCAACACATTCTTTCCCTGCAAATATTCTGACATCACCCCGTCATACCTCCTTGCCGGCTCCTTCGTTAACTCCTTTATGCCTTGCCACCGACGGACAATGGGTCCTGCTGCAGGGTGGAGGAGGCAGAGTAGGGGAGGGAGACATCTTTCCCAGGACAACTTTTTCAGAAGCTGTGGACCTAAGGCAAGCATGTTTTTTAAGACTGGGAAGTAGATGAATTTTCTAGGGGTTGTGTTGTGGGGTTTGAGATGCTGCTCTCCATGACAAAAACCCAAGTGAAATGTGTCCAAGGATGCAGAAAGATAGCTTTGGGTTTTTAAACCTGTATTTCTAAAACAAAGCCATTACTACCACAAACACAGCTTGTTCAATGTCTACATTTTGTCCCAGGCAGTATATCAATATTGCTCATTACAACCACTGCAAATGTATGATGCATTTCCAGTCTCCTCCATGAAAAATTGTGGTAAGGAAACATTGGAAACAACACAAATAACAGGAATCCCTCTTTTGGGGAATACTTGAGAGCAGAGGGACAGCAACAGGGCTACACCTTTCTGCAAATGTGAGGCAAACTGGTCTTCCTGTTCTTCTGTGTGATGTATTTTGTCCTAAAATGTAAAATTAGTGTTGCTTTCAGCCTATCTTCTAGGGTCAGTAGCCAGACTTTTCCTAGTCTTTCCTAATTAATGGGCTAATTAATAAATTGCAGCAGGGTTCCTTATCCTGACTGATTTACATTGTTGGTGAAGAAAGTTCACACTTCTGAACATACATTTCTGACATGTTTAAAGCTATCTTATTGCACCTGTCCACAAAGTTATCCAGGCTCATATAACTTCTCTAGGGGATATAACATGAGTGGAGGACCTAGCCAGAAAGGATAGTCCCAGAAAACATACAGAGGATCTCCCTTAGAACACCATAAAAGGATCACTAGAAACAATATCTCTGGGTGAGGAGATGTTTCATTCTTGTGGTATTATAAAGTCAGGTGAGAATTCACTATTTCTGTGTCTTGAAGTCCTCCTCAGGAGGCTCCTATGCATACCCTGATAGACTCAGGTGGAATTCAGGCCTCCAAAACAGCATAAAAGCATTTTAAGATGCCTAAATTCAGAATTGGGATTCCTGCTTGAAGGCTGTCTAGCCCCAGGGAAACATTAGTGTTTTCAGGATTCTCCTGTTTTTCTCTAAAAGGTGCCAGGCCACTTGCTTTTCTGCAAGTGGAGTAGTCTGGAAAACAGCCACTCCAGTAACTTTGGAGATATTCTTGGGATTCACATGAGGAAATACTTCATCCAGTCTTGGAGAAGAGGGTAAGGGAAGAAAAGTATGTGTTACAGCCAGTTCTGTTTTCTTATAGGATCTCATTTTGTCTTTTCAGTGTTTTACTAGCCAAAGAGACTCTTAAAGATGCAGGGATATTTCCCATAAAACTAGCACAAACAAGTTAATGAATGGTCTGGGGAATGGACAGGGCAGACACCATGAGCCTCTTCATCTCTTGAGCAATGTGTAGTCATGCAATATGCACCTGACTGGAAAGCTCACCCCAGCTTGACATCACCCTGTCCACCCCAGCCCGCTCCTGCCCACAACACAGGACTGTGCATGCAGTCATTGCCGTGGGAAAGAAACAGCTCAGAGCGCTTCAGGAGCAGCAGTCTTGTCTCCAGCCCCGAACAGCAGCAGGCACCGTCTGGAAGCAGTCAGTGAAGTGTGCAGATGGCACTGTCTTAAACAGGTTTCTGACTAGATGAGCTGACAGCAATTCCACACCAGTTTGTGTCAGCTGTGTGGTGTCCAGTTACACTTCCTGCAGGTCTGCTGGACCTTTTCCCCAGAACAGGCTCATGCCTACCTGACATCTACAAGACTGCAATCCATAATGCTACATTTTGAAGACAAAAAGAAGAGTGCATTGGAGTTGTACCTAACTGATGAGGGAAGGCTACAGGATGCACATTGCAAAGTGTCACTTAGCAACATGACATGTGAGGAGTACACCAGGGCACAGTGGGGCCTGAACCAAATGGGACACTCACAAGTTACCAAGTAAATCCCCTTCCATGTAGTGCCTTCCATGCCCAGGCCATTTTGGGGGAAGAGTTCAGACTGCATCCAGCAAAGGTCTTAGCAAGTTGAGCAAGTTACCTACCTGGCAAGGTGCCAGATAGGAATCCCTGCAAAATGTAGCATCTCTGTCTGTTCAGTATCCACAGTGCTCTTCTATTTCCTTTAAAAAATGGGGGATTTAGGTGCACTCTTTCCTCTGTTTGAGAGAAACCAAACTCATGTCTCACTCTTCCTGAAGGGGTACTCAATGTCTGTATAGTTGTGTGTTCAGCAGGAACGGTGGGGGCAAGGCTGATTTTACCTCTCAGATCTTTCCTTGAAACATAAGTAAATCCCAGGTATCTGCACTCAGTCCATAGGCTACAGGGTCATGTTCCTTCTTTCAGGCAGGCCACTGGAAGCAAATGACTGTATGCACTGTGGCAACGCTCCAGCAACCAAGCTCCTAGACAGGCCGTAAGCACACCCTGGGAATGGGAGAAAATGTCTTTGCAGGCAGGGGTGGGACAAGAGCCTTCTAAACTCTGGGCAAATGCACTGAACAGTAGATATTTGTAAAGGATTACATAAAGCACTGGCTGTGCCCTACATTTGAAGTTGTGTTCTATTTATTTTTTTTTGGAAGAAACATTTTAGCCTCCCACAATAAGGGAGGTGAATGAAGGTGCACAAGCAGGCATGGCTGACTCCCAGGTGGTCAGGGAAAGGCTGGGCAGGGGTGGAAGTCTTCAGTCAGGAGCTATGGAGAGGGATTAAGGACGAGATCACCTCCCAGAGTCACAGAGGCATCAGACACCTGTGTATTTTCCCTGAAATGTTCCTTGTCCTATCTGATCCCACATTCAGATATTCAAGAGTTCTTTTCTTTCCTTCACAACCCTAACCCAGGACCCAAGCAGCCCTGCAAAAAACTTGAATCTCCTTGGTGGCTCATGGGTCACTGAAGAGGAGATCCAAAGGGAAACAATCCAGTCCAAAGCCACAGTAATCTCCAATTCCATTTCTATGTGAATCTCCTGAAGGGCTGCACCTTCCTATTCATCTGTGTCAAACCTACAAGACTGCATGGGCTGGAGCTGGCACAGAGACTTGGTTCCTTGTTGTAACTCCCTCCTGGAGCCTCCTTGTGCAGCCTTGAATCCACAGAGAGCTCCCTGCCTGTATCAGAATAGCTCCTCTCCCATGGCCCTGCTCTGCTCTCACTGGAAACCATGACTGTGTGCACACCAGAGATTACCTTGCTTTTTTGCTTGGGCCTTGACAATTTACAGCAACTAATGAACATTGAGGATGGAGAGCTTTTCCTGCCCACTGGGTGGAAAACAAGAACATACTCCCTCTTTTGTCATCTGCAATCCAGCAGCAGCTCCTGCTCCAGCTCCCTCCATGGTTAGTGCTGTCACCTACCCTCTCCTGCCAGCATGGGGGTGAGTTATGCTGCATGCTGAGAGCCATTGGCAGGGCCAGCACTCTTTCATGGCTTCTGCAGGCCACCGTGTCTTCCTGTTGCACAGGGAGAAGGTGTGCACATGCACACATTTATGTGCACACACGTGCGCATGAGCCTGTGTGAGAGCACAGTCTGTGACATTGCTACTCTCTCTCTGTACAGGGTGGGTCAGCATGGGGGAGGAATCATTTAGTCCTTCCCCTACACAATGGCATGGCAAGGGAAAAGGTGTTATCTGTGCTGGATGTGGGGTTAACATGGACTATGTGAATCTCTACTTTTCCCATTTCCTGTTCCCTGGAAAAAGAAGGAAAGTAAAGCTAATCCTGATCCACTCTGGGGTCTATCCTGTCTTAAGCCATGGTTTAATAGCAGCCTTTTATTGAGTCACTCAAGTAGTTTCTTTCTGGAGGAAGGATTGGATTAAAAGTAATTTAAAATTATCAGTGCTTCTCCAGTATTCCACTATTAGTCCAGTCCTTGACATTGAAGAAGAATCTAGCTCTGAAAAAAAACTATTTGCCAATAACACAGAGAGCCAAATTTTTAATTATTACATCTATGCCCATTTCTCATACTGCTCACTTAGAAAACAGTACAATGAAATGTTTCTTTCCCCATTACTAGCTGCTGAGAAGATTCTGGAGATACATTGAAACATCAAGCTTTCAGATGACTGCAACTTCTATCAAATACTTCTAAAGACAACCACAAATGTCTCCATTAGAAATACAAAAACATTTTGTGACCAATACTCTCCTAGGAAGGTTTATTATAGTTGTAAGTCAATTCCAGCTCTGTTTTTTTCAGATATCTACTAAACTGTATTGTGAGAAAAGTATAAAGAATTTTTATTTCCATTAGATTTTTATTTTAATCACCTAAAAATCATTCTTATGGAAATGAGAAAGACAAAAAGATTCCCCAGGGACTGAGAAACTTCACTGATTTGCATCATTAACACTGAAAAGAACTTGCCTGGAAATGGCCCCTTCACGTTTTCTTTTATTTACATTTCCAGACAAATACAAAATTAATTTCAACAAGAAGGTTTCTTGTAGATTCATATCCCATTTTGATTAGTCTAACCATTAAAACATGAATATATCTTGCTGTGCTTTGATGGACTGATTTTGTCTTTGTTATACCGGCATTTTCTTTTTAATTTTCTTTTAGTTTTTACTTCATTTAAAAAGGGTTTGCAACACAGGGGCTCTCAGTGATCATTGACTGTATTAGCATTCATAATTAACACCAGTAATTGTTAAGAAACTTTTGGGACAATTACCATTTGTGGCACGAAATGAGGAAAAAAAATGGCATTCATTTAACAAAACTCTGCAGTTTCCATTTAACGAGTCTGTCCAAGCATAAGCAAAAATGAAAAACCAGAGAACACTAAATATATATTTAAATGCAGACAAATTTCTGTGACAAAGTAGTTCTTTCAAGGCTTGAATCAAAATTTTAAACAGTTTACCTTCTTTGTATCTTCTGAAGAGTTTTACTTAACAAACTTTCAGTGTCATCACTAATAGCAGTTCATGCCAAGGATTACTTTCTTAAAACTGCTACTCAAGCCCAGTGATTTGCAGTACACTTCTTATTACAGGATACATTATGCAGAAACCCTCTGCTATGTGATGGGACATGGCAACCCTGCTGTGAGAATGCCTATCAGCGCTTCTTTTAAGGCCCTTTCTCAATTGTCAGCAAAGTATTTTTTAAGGTTAAAAGGTGTAAAATTATTCTGAAACGCTTTTCTGACCTGTCGCCTATCACTGCAAAAAGCTAGAGTTCATTTTTTTTCTAAAATTGTATTTTTAAAATGTGATAATATTATAAGAATAAAGCTAGTAAGAAAAATATAGTTTTCTATGGTTTTCATTATATTTTCTATGATTTTTTCAGTACTGATACACATTAAGATTGTGGGTCTTTTTGTATTTCTGATTTTCTTCATTATGATTCTTCCTCTTCTGTGAGTCAGTTACAATGTACAATTAATGAGAAACCAGAAATTAAAATTAAAATCTTTTCATTTATATCTTGGTGGATTTTCAAATGAATTCCTGAATCATATTCTCTAATGTGAAAGTCAAAGGCAGAAGGGTCATGAAGAACAATCTCATTTTACTGGTATGTAAAACTCACAAGATCTGTCATTCTTCAAGTCCTACCTGTACTTTGATTGAAACAACACTGAATATCAGCAGGAAAACTAGAAGGAGGCTTCTATTCTTCAGACTGGTGGCTGGCTTTTACGGCTCTGCAAGCTGCTTAACTCTAGATTTCCCAGGCTACATGCACGATTCAAGGTCAATGATCTTATAGTTTTAAATCCTGTGCACAAGAGGTTAGCATCTCCCATTGTCTGTAGCTTAAGATTTCCAATGGCAGCTAACTATTCATGTGCTGGTAAAACGCTAGAAGGTATCTGAAATCACTTTACATTACGTTTCATGGACTGTTCTATAGCACAATCTTATCAGATGATACTGGAGAGCTCAGCCTTGCAGTAAAGAAGCGTCAGACATGAAGGGCCTGATTTTCCCATCTGATATGTGGTACATACACACAACAATGTGAGTTGCAGCTGAAGCTAAGAAGAGAAGTATAAAGAGGTGGTGGGGCAGAAAACAGATGTTGGGCCAGGTTTATGCACTGAATTGTGTGGCTTGTAGCGGAACACCAAAGTCGTTGTGCCCAAGACTATGGCATGGCTGAAAGTGACAAAAGCAGAAAGAAGGCATCATCATGTTGCACTCAGGTGCCTCTGGGGGTTGTATCAATCCCTTCCAACATGGATTCACATACTTTTCCTGACACCCTCCTAAGCTGTTAGAGCTTAGAGTAAGGTTTTGTTCAGGCATCCTTCAGTGCTGTCAGTGATGAGGTATGCAAGTTGAGCAACTACTGTGTACTCTGCTGGCATTACCAAAAGAAAGAGGATTGCATATTCTGCTTCACATTGGTTTTGTCATATCCTCTTTATTAATTGATTGTATCTTACCAGCATGAAGTATCATCTTAACCTGATTATTAGTACTGATGCTGTGAGAGAACCCAAAAACAGGACTACAAGCCAGGTTAATATGGGATAAGATAAAAAGGTACATTCTTTAATGTCCAGGCTTAGGGCTTTTAGGAATACATGATGACATCTTCCAGCCCCCCAAACACTGATTTTCATGGCTTTTATAATATGATCCTTCCAATCATTACTTTACACATTTCTCAGTCCAGCCCCAGTCCCACCACCCAGGATTTGGGTCTGGGGGGTCAATGACACCTTCTTCCTCATCAGTTCTTCCCTTACTCTGGTCTCTGTAGTTCTTCCAGTATTCTTAGATTCAAGGTTGTTGGCTTATGTTTGGTGTTGTTCTGCAGGCCTTTCTGATAGTCTTCAGCTTTTTTGACTTGAAGAGAGCCTAAACAGCTAAAAGAATTTGAGCTACTGATAAATGCCAAGGGTTAGGATACATAAACAATGAACTTAAGCTGCTAGTATTAACTTACTAAAAATCTACTTTGGTATAGCTACAAGTAGTTCTAAAATCTATAAAAATGAAAAATCAAAAACCCCTTTGGCATCAGTACCTTGATAACCAAATAGGAGAAAGTTGCCATTCATACACACCTTGATGA
This sequence comes from Sakesphorus luctuosus, assembly GCA_013396695.1. Classification (NCBI taxonomy): domain Eukaryota; kingdom Metazoa; phylum Chordata; class Aves; order Passeriformes; family Thamnophilidae; genus Sakesphorus; species Sakesphorus luctuosus. Next base: position 92,412 of record VWZD01006996.1, read on the forward strand.
CTGGACCACAAGTTTTTGGACCAGACAAGTGTAGACTGCACTATTCCCCAGTGAAAAACACTACAGGAGTCTGTACTTCAAGAGGCATGGCCTAGCCCAGAATCTGTAGGGTTTTTTCTGTCATGTCCTCTGCAGGATAAGAGCAGGGCTTATCTTCACCCAGCTCCTGGGTGGCAGGTGCAAGTGTTTAGGCTTTGGACATGAGGACTGAAAGTGAGTCTTCACAGCATAGCACAAAGCACGAGGCAGGGAGCACACATGCCATGATGCAAGGATGATGACCATCCACCCAACAGTGCCCAGCGAGGCCTGCAACCTCCAGCACATACAGCCCTAAATCCCCTTCTATGAATGGCTGTTTACAGTTATACAAGACGGAGTGATTCTTTCAGACAACAAACCAGCAAATTTCTAAAACTATACTGAAGGATTTTAAATTCTGTATTTAGAAGTTGCTAAGAAGTACAAAGTGCAAACAAGGTCATTGTTGTCTAGAACTAATCACAGAAGTCTTAATAGTACACAATTCTAGATGAGATTGTCACAGGTGCCACAGGATGATCTTTTAAGTTGTTAGACCCTAAAAACAGTGTCACTCTTTTTTGAAATATATATATATACAAAGTAAAAGGAAAAAAAAACCTATCAAACTGGAAAGTTTATCTTATTCCCCGTCAGTCTTGCTGCAACCATTCTGAATGCACAACAACCTTCTTGTATTTGGCTCCTTAAAACCCACTTCTTCCACAGAGAGAAATTCAAGTAGGTTGTGAAGTGAAACCAACCTTTGACTCTCTCTCAACACTCCAATCTCACAGAAGGTACTTTCGTGTTCATCTTGTGCATTTTTAGTAATGGCCAGAGTCCCAAACACATCCTTGATATGAAGATATGGAATGGTCAGTGTCACACTAGCCAGTTCTCTGAGATCAGCCTAAGACACTTTTTCAAAGCACCCGACACTTGCGAGACTGTCTTCCCAGGGGTCTTGGATGCAATAGAATTCATCTGTTTTAGCATTTAAAATTAATCTGTCTAGAGCTAAAATTAGGGTTCCTTTTATCATATTGAAAAGAAATGTGTATATCCAGAAACACTTCTTCTCACTCTAAAGCAGATATCTAAGACTATGATATTATCGCTGGTTGAGAAGAAGCAATTCACAGACCTATAAATCTAGGATTTGGGAAGTATGTACAAGAAGCTGCTACTGTTCTTCTGAAGTTCGACATTCAATTTCTTCTGCATCCCAGCTCCAACTGTGATCTCTGGATAAGTGAGAAATAATAGCAAGGTTATTGTCTTGATGTCATTTTAATACTATCTTCACACCCCTTTCTATGTAATAATTTCTATTAAATTACCACAATGAACACAATAGGGCAGAGGAAACCTAGAAGATGAGGGCACCGAGGACTTTGTTTTACAATATTTCAGAGGCACTAGCCAAACATCTGCAAAAGAAGGCCCCTATATAGAATAGGAATCATCTTGTAAATTCTTCTTTCAAAGTGCCCACTGAAGCCAATAGCTGGTTTTTGCAGGAAGTGTGGATTGTAGGCGCCTGTTGGAAGCAATGCTCCACACTGTGGAATGATTAGGAGGACCTGTGTTCACCCATTAAACCCAGAACATGGCTATGGTTGTAATCCCAAATAAATAAATGCTGCTGCTAATCACAGTGTCATAGGGTATGGCATTTAATTATTATCAGTTAATGCTAAGGCCAATATTTTGGTGTCTAAATCAGGATTGTAACCTAATTATGCAGGAGTTCAAAGCCTTGCAAAGCCAGCAGCATGAGGGCAAGGCTGGTTGTCAAAGGTACAGCTGGAGACCATAAACCAGTTGTGTCAGCTTCCCTCATGGATGGTCATGAATATCAGGGACCATGACCTTTTTGCCCCAGTATCCGCCAGAAATGCTGGGGAAAATTTGCACCATCCTAGGCTTGCACACCTTTCGCTGCTTGCTGTGCCCAGTTTGTGTTATTGAGTACCTTCTTGCCCAGTGAAGAGAGATAGGCTCCAGATCCAGGCAGCATTTTCCAAAGCAGGGCTCTGGCGGGGAAGAACTGTGACACGTCTCTAAAGTGTTAGCAGTGGCAGGCAGATGTAAGGAAAAGAAAGCAATCCAGTCACATTCATTAGCAGAGTGTCCAATATGGAGATATGCATCTACGTTGGTTTTTTTTTTTTTTTAATTTAGAGGTGCAAATTAAATCAATAAATTTTCAAGTGACTTAAGAAATTAACAGGTCTGTTTTAACATCCAAACAATGAATTTCATGAGTTAAAAATAAAGGAAATATTGCAACAATATTGAAACTTTTTTAATTATCTGATTTCATAATCTAAACCATCACATTTTTGCATAGTAAAATACATTGATTTCAACACAGTGTTTCTCATACACACTTAGTACAAACATGTTGTTTTCACTTCTTGTACAAGACGGTAAATTTTTTTAAGCCCTATACAATATTAAATAAAGAGAATGCTTTTCTTGTACCTTTTCTTCCTTTTGTTCCTCTGGTTTTCCTTTTTCAAGGATTTCCATTCTTTTCAAAAGAATACCATATTGCTGGAAATCCAATATATCTTTTTGTATACTGCACTAGCCAGTCATTATAACAAAGAAAAAGCAGCAAGTTTGTTATCATTGTTTCAAAAAAACTTGAACTGAGGCAACAGGTAAAGGGAAAGAAATATTTTAACCTGCTTTTAAAACTTCACTAAGTTTACATACACATACATATGCATGCAAGCTATATAGATATACTTATAAAATACAAAGAAATCAGATGATGTAATAGCACCCCCTTCTGTGAGTTAGTACCAAAGCTTATGCCCTCAAAGCATATCAGGAGACTTTTTGTCATGGTGCTGTATCTTTTCAGTATGCAGCTCCTACTTCATGTTTTGTCCTACTGTGCTAAACTAGAGAGATGTACATACTCTTTAATGGGCATTTATCTGCTCCTTGCTGTGTCACTGCAAGAACTGCTTGGTTTTACAAGGTAGCAATTATGATTTGGAGCTAGGAAGTCCACAAAAAAAATTGTCTTCTTCAGCTCACTTGTTCAGTTATTCCTTGTATAAAATAGTCCTTGAACTGGCTTCAGCTTTTGCAGTAAGGAATGGGTAGATGAAGCTATGAAGGGCTGATATAGCTCAGAAGAAATATCACTTCACTCGTCAACAACCCAGGTTTTCCTGGGGTGGAAATTCACCTCTTTTGAAATGGGCACAGCCTCCTATTCCCCATCCCCTTTGCCTCCCCTAGTTTGCAGTTAGGGAAGGAAAGGACCAGGAGTCTGTCTCTCCCTTGCAGCAGCAAGAGCTCAAGAAGCAGTATCTAAAACAACTGATGGGATTATACTCAGAGCCACTCCAGTATCACAAGGGCTATAATAATGCTCTTTATAAGCCTCCCTCCAGCAAACACTGGCTTGGTTCCTCCACTGACCTGGCAAAAGGTTGACTTACCTACCAAAGAAAGACATTTTCCATACTCTGAGGGAAAAAGAGACCAAGATGGTTTTCTGCCTTATCTATCCTTTTCTAGCAGCAAATTTCCCCTCACTCAATTTCATCTGAATGGGAATAAAAGAATTCTTTCCCCACTTGCTCAACAAAACATGGCCTCTATTACAGAGCATGGTACAAGCAGAGCTCTTGTAACTCAGCAAAGAGCAGCCCTATGAACAGCTCCGTCCCACCACACAAGGTTTCAGGGGCATTGAGCCATCCAAGCAGCCCACAGCTCACCAGCCCAGAGACTAAATCATACCCAATAACAGTAATCTCACCACAAAATCCTGAGGGTAACTGATGGCCAGGGTGAAGAGTCAAAAGGAGAATTTAACATTACTTCTCAAATTCCCACTTCTCACAGAGAACAGATTTGTGGTATTTCTCCGAACACGCTCTGAAGAAACAGTAGTTTGCATAGATGGTGCTGTAAAAACTTTTACAGGGTCTGCAAAAAAGCAGCTAAGGAAAAGGCAAAAGTTATTTACCTGTTTTACTCTGGGTGGTTTGGTTTGGTTTTCTTTTGAGCTGCATAAGAAAGAAATGTGTTTGATGAAAGGTGCTAGACTAAGGAAAATAGTGAAGGATCTCTGCAACTTAAAGCACAGAAATCCACGTGACACTGAGCTGTGTATAATTTACCATGACAAATCAGTGCTCTAGCAGAGAGACACAGCATGTGAAGAAAAAAATTAGCACAAGCCGAAGATAAGATAGACACATTTTCTACTTGCAGTGCTAGAAAGAAAAAAAAAAAGGTAAACCAAACAAATAGAAACAAAATGCAGTAATACTGAAAATGAAAGCTCTTCCAGAACATATGTAAAGGAATACACCACAGAAATTTAACATCAGTATATTATATCATCATAAGGAAAATCTTATAACTAAAAAAAATCATTAAGTCCACAAAAATTCATGTGATAATGCTGAATCTGATGGAAGAGCCTCCAGCACATTTTTTTACAGCCCAAAACCTGCAGCAAACAAGATGCCAAGGTAAGTAAAGTTACTGAGATAAGAATTTATGAAGTAATTACAGTACATAACAGTGGCTATACCTGAAGCGTAAATTACAATGGTACTTAGTTTGGGCTCAACACTGTTACATGTTGGGCTTTTGCATGTGAATAAGAGCCACCGGTACACTCAGAGAGAGTGCTTGGGGAAATAAGTTCAGATGGTACCTACATACATGGATCTTTCAGGTCGAGGGTAGAAAGTAAACAAGCTAATGCTCAAATTCCCCCAAAAAACACACACACAGACCAAGATATTCATAAATTCATATAGAAAATAAAATACAGGAACATAAATGGGCAAATACATGTATTTTGGTGTACAGTTCTTTAAAAATGACTGCTGGTAAAGTACGAGTCAGAGGAAGGGGAGATGGCTTCTCCTGGGAATGCAAGGGAGGTTGCATAGATCCTCTGCCCTGGAAATCCCACCCTGGCCAGGATCATCAAGAGCAAAGAAGAGCTCTTCCTTGCTCTCTGCAGGCACTTGTCCTCAGATGGAAATTGTACTATTGTGCCTGGAAAGAGAAGTGCACACTCATGGAGTGGCATTTCACCTCAGGTATTGTTACCTCTGAGCTGGCACCTTTTACAGAGTCCAATCAATTCAAAAGCATTTAAGCTTGACTGCCAGCCAAGCCCCTTTACTCTTCTGCATCACTAACAGCTCCTGCCCCATTCACTCTTTGGCATGGCTAGGCAAACCCAACTCTTCAGCCAATGTGTTTGTGAGTGGATTACCTGAACACAAGCTGGGACCTCTCTGTCACACCAACAAAATATTTCACAGAATCACCTGTAAATAAAAATGGCATCTCACCAGCCACAAAAAGAATCCATTAAAACAAACAGTGTTATTACTCAAGGTGAGAATGGGACAAAACCCTTACATTACCAATGGCCCATAACATATGTATGTGTGTATGTATGGCTAGGCTTCGGGAACGAAGATTTGGGCAGGGCTCTCCCCACGTGGGTGTGCCCGTCCAGCCTGTGCAGTGGATTTTTTAGGTGAGGCACAGCGTGCACAGAACTGGCCCCACCCTTTAACTCCTGAGGTTCATCTGCCACAACCGAGCGAGCTTGGCTGGTGACAGTGAAGTCCTCAGGTCTAGAATCTACAGCCCCTGGTATTCCCAGGAGGTCTCCCATCCGAGTACTGACCGGGACTGACCATGCTTATCTTCTGAGATCTGGTGGGATCAGGCGTCAGAGTGGCATTTAGCTGCCTATGGTCCATAACATATATACCTGGCTGAAAATTTAAGAAAAGTGTATTGGATTAGATTTGGACTGGAAATTAAGACAGGACTTTGGAAGTAAATATAACAGATTCTGTGATGAAATAGGAAGTTATCATGCAAGCATAGACTGCAATTGTAACTTGGTACTGCTTTTACATTTCTGTCATAGTTCTCCTAATCCTTTGGAAGACTTGGAGGCTTAATAATTCCACTGACTAATTCAAAGACAAAATGTCCCTTCAGTACCACTGATCTGACTTTTCTACTGTTTCTGTGAAGCAGGTTTTGAAGATACTCACATCTCAAAAGACGGACTTCCTGAAAAAAACCTTGAACAATCACATCCAAAGTAATCATAGTGTAAAGGATGCAGAGAGTAAGGACATGCCTCTAAGTAAAAGTTTCTGGGAGTTTGATGCTATCTACAAAAGTGTACACCATACTATGCAAAGAAAATAGAAGTAGGAAGCTATTTGATAGTTTATAATTTAAAAAGTTATTCTGACCGGCATGGAATTTAAAGTGTTGCAGTCATTTTCTGACAAGTTGAAGACAAGGTTTGCAGCATCATCAGCTGTGGGACAAAACTATGTGTATCTGCCTGGCAGTAAATGTGCAAAGATCAACTAACCTAAGCAAAAAATTGCAACATATTGCTTCCTTAATGGGAAAATATTAATGTAACCACAAAAAAGCAAATGAAAATTCTGTCTCAATATGTGAAAACTCACTTGCTTTTGAATTTTGAGAGGGAATATAAATGTAACACAAAACCAAGAAAAAATCAAGATGCTAAAGTGTCATACAAATGGGGTACAAATGATCAGAGTGACTGAAAACCCAACACAAAACTGTCACCTTGCAGGGGACTGTGGTGGCACAGTAAAGCCAGATGCATGACAAATGGCATCTCAGGGTCTGCAAACTGCTGATGGAAATAGGCAATGCAAACCACCATCTCATACGCAGCTGGAGTGCCACAGCCAAATGTAAGCAAGGCTACAGCACCTTAACAAGCCAGTGCCACCCAGCAGAGACACAGCAGCTGGTACAGCACCCAAAAGGCCACTGAAATGCTCTGGCCCTCATCAGGACAGATCATGCTTGCTGCAGGCTGATGTTCTCAAACAAGAGCCTAAGCGGATGTGTTTTGGAGATCAAACCCCTAATCCCTTACCTTGTGTGCTACCAGGTGGACAAGTAGTGCAATACAAACACATAATCTCAAAAGTGTCTCACTGGACAGACACAAGAGGAATTGAGTCCCCACTGGCCAGAAGGAAAGAAAGCCCATGTCTGCTGTGGGATGGTCTCCTGAATCAACTTGTTCCAGGTCTTGGGGCTCCCTTCTTATCCTGCTGATATGCTGTCACACCAAGCTGAAGTGGCTCAGCAGGATCCAGCACCTCTTGATAATCAGTGAACAGAAGTGTGGCATTGAATGGAGGCACAGCATCCTTTCACTGCTGTCAGGGCTCCTGCTTGCTCCAGTCCCTCTGCTCAGCACGACGGCCCATCAACGGGCCACGCTGAGAAGAGAAACAACATGAGGCACAAAGGAGCAATGCTAACAGAAGCAGGGGGATATGGCAAAGGAGAGCTGAAAGCCCAAGAGCAGAGAGGAGAAGGAACAAAAAATTTGGTTGATGAGCATCTGAATAAAGACTTTAGGGTGGGGGGGGTGGGGGGGGGAGGCAATGTATTTCTGTGCTTGCACTTTTCCCTTCACACAGGCAAAAGCAAAAGGCAGAAATGCTGTTTTTTATACCATTTGTGATGAAATTCAGAAAGGAAATAGAAAGATTCAAAGGCAGAGCTCTGAGAGCTCCCACTCCAGGGCTGCTAGACCAGTAATTTTCAAGCTGTGGTCCATTGTGACTTGTACTGCCAGGCTGTGTTTACCCTGTGACTTAGTGCCAGAAGTACTGCTGGATAAAGCCTTTTAGCAGATCAGCATCAAATCCTATTTTCAAAGACTTAAAACAAAAACAACAAAAAACCCAAAAGGCTCATTTAAAAAAATTGCTCTGTACAAAACCTTGTGATATTCTACATCTTGGACAATTCCTCCACCAAATTTCAAATCAGTGTATTTGGGCATTACAAGATGTCCATTTTGTGTGGATTTTGTAGGCATTGTGAAATATGTATGGTTTCAAAGCTTAGCAATTGTTTTCTGGGTAAGAATGTGCAGGAGGCCCACAAAATCTAGACAGTGACATTCAAGCTGGATGAGTCGCAAATTTGAAATTACCATGGCTTTCCAAAATTCATACTCCACCCTGTTTACCTGTTTTGAAAGAAGCATTGTTGAGGCACCGAAGGACACGGCCATGGAGCTCAGTATCAGCCACACAGAGACCAATATTGGCACAGATAGGCCTCTGCTTCTGTGCCACTGTGTCAGTGATACCTGCTGAGTCTCCATAAATTTTTCTTGTTCGCATGGATATAAAAGCATATTTTAAAGTCTAGGGGGAATGGTAATCCCAGTTCAACATTAAAAGGGTGTTGCAACCTCTGGAACAACCCATGCACAAAAATTTACTTAAATGACTAAACCAGAATTTGGAATAATTGGTTCCACTGCAGTTTTACAGGTAAAATGGCAAATGTCTTTTCTCTTGCCTCATGTTCTATTACATGACCTGCTTACTGGTTTCTTCTCTGTCACTCTGTCAAACTCAATGCTTTCGTTTTGTGTTTCCTAATTACCCTTGTGTCTTTCTCTGTTTACTTCCTCTTGCTCCTCTCATCCTACTGATCTTGCCCCTTTCCTGGCTGGGATGTCAGCCCTGGTTTGACCTCCTACCACGGTAACTGCCTTTTCCTCTAGAAGGTCTCAAAGTGAGTTGATTTGTAAGTGCTATATTTATTCCTTTTTTAAATCCCCTCCAAACCTCCTCTCTACCAGAGCAGTTACAAAAAATGAACCAGTGTTAAATGGTAGGGATAAAGGGCACTTGATAAACTGAAACTAGACAAACCAAAGTGTCTCAGATGTTACATTGCTGGTTTTTGTCTCCCACCATTTACAACCCACTTCTCAGAGCAGAGTAAATACAGTACTTCATCCAGTCCCACAGTACACTGGCAAGTGCAAGGCAGCAAATACATCAATAAAGGTCACTTCAATCAACCAGGCCAAAGGCTACTGATGAGCATATGGTCATTCTATGCAATGCTCAGAGGGTTTTTATGAAAAAGTATAGTCAATGAGTAAATTACTCACCTCTTCTGAAAGGCCAACAGTGCAGTGTCCTGAAGCTCCGACTTGCATCAGAGAGAGGAGCACCCAGTGAACAGCAGGCATAGTATCTTTGGACCCAGACATGTGCCTTGAGAGCACCAGACCCCACAAGACACATTAGAAAGCTAAACAAGCCTAACTTCAAGCAAACCAGCTGCTTACCTCCAGAATTAAAAACTATGACACAAAGACAGCAACAACAAATGATTTCCTATATCCATGACCGGCGGCTACATTCAGTTAACTTGGATGCATGCTGGGGTAGCAGAGTACCTGCAAGTTGCAGGGTACTGAAGTATTCTGCAAGAATATTTTAACTGAGAGAGCAACACTAAAAGCCAAGGCATGAATATTTTCTCTCCATTACTGCATTGTAGACTTCTCTGGTCCAGATGTCTTTGTCTTTTCTGCAAGCTCTCCTAAATGAAGAAGTAAAACATGTGTGTGAGGGGGTGCATACCCCAGAACCCTTAGGAAAATCTTACTACAATACCAGGAATACAACTTTAGTAGGCACATGACCTCTGTTCTCCCCCGCTGCAGTAGTCACACTTCTGAGCCTGCATTTCTTGCCTGGAGCAGCAGTCACTTTGCTATCTGTCCAGCCAGCATCCTTTTGTTGATCAGTGAAGTTTAGGCACTGCAGATGTGATAAGAATAAAAGCATTTAAGCAATCAGTTAATCTAACAAATATGTTAAATATAGTGAGACAATGCCCACTGCTTTCATTGGCACCCGACATAAATCTCAGAGAAAATTGCACAGATGCAATCAGAGTTGAACACAAGAAGTGTTTGGCACATTTGAGCTCTGTTACCCTGAAGATAAGACTTGAAAAAAGGACAGACTGCCTATCAATACCTTCACAGAGCACACCCTTTTGAGCTCTATAAATACATTACATTCTTACCACAATACTTTTTTTCCCCCCCTAGGACTGTTTTTAAACATACATGTCCTCATTTCTAGCTTGAGATTTTTTTTTTGTTTTTAGTATCCTTCTGATAACTTTCCCCAGCTTTAAATTACTAGTGAGCTACTTAATTGTAGCTAACATTTTCCAACATTAGTCAAAAGTCTCTGCCAATACAGAAAGCTATTTATAAAATAAGTACTTTTAATAAAATATTTATACTAAGGCAGTTGTCAGCTGTTAGCAGGTGCCTCACACAGTCAAGTCTTATTAATGAAAGGTGGGAAACAACTTCCTGGAGGAGACTGCTCTGAGATTGGCAATTAAAGCAAAGCTGTTTCACACTCTAATGGCTGAGTGTTGTCTTCAAATTGAACACAATGGCTCTTCAGGGGATAGCTGAATTTTCCAGACCATTTGTTTAGTTAGAAACTCTCCTAAATTTTATAGGGACTTTTTAAAAATAACTTTTCGAAAATAGACCTTATTTTTCACCTCCAATTCTCATGTCCCTCTCATAACAAACTATTTTTCAACTTTCAGCATCAAGCAAATGTGTTTTTCTCTTGTTCGAGGTAGGAGTAAGAGATTTTCTTAAATAAGTTAATTCAAGTTAACTTTTTAATGTGCCTTAGGTAAATCCTATTTCCCTTCCCTGCATGCTTTCCTATTCAGAATTCAGTTTGCCCTGATTTTAAACACTTATAAACCATCACAGCAGGAAACAAATTAAACTAAGAACTAAGGCCATTTTAATTTTGAATGAGAATGTACATATAAGAGTTTTAATATGATTTAGCTAATTCACTTCAATTTCATACCTCAGTTCAAAAGATGTCTTCTGAGTGATCACAAGAAGATTACTCTTAGATTATTAAAAATACACAACTGTTGTTATCAATTCAGAGTTAAGTGGACAATCCAGTAGCCCTAAGACAAAGTGGGAAGTTTCAATTTGTCCTACAGCTCTAGAAACAGCATACCTGGTGTTTCCACACAGCACATGCTTACATGCCTCTCTCATTAGAAACCAAAGGTCTTTTAATATTTAGGTTGTCCCAGCTACAGAATGCCAAGGAGCCAGCAATGGAAACCACCAAGCCTGCCTGAGTTTCAAGTGGTGTTAGGACAACGCTCTCAGGCACATGGTGTGATTCCTGGGGTTGTCCTCTGCAGGACCAGGGGTTAGACTCAATGATCCTTGCAGGTACCTGTCAAATAGGATACTCTATGACTCACTGATGATTGTCTGCTTTGGTTGCACTGCTGTCTAAGTATCATTTTATCTAAATATCACTTTATGAAGTGTTGCAGAAGTTGATCTTTCAAGATTGGCAAAGTCTTTGTTTGGTTTTTAACCCACTTAAAAATAATTTCAGAGGGTAAGAAAAATGCTCCAGCTCATTTCTCTTGTGTTGAACCCAGGACTGTCTCCCATTTCCTTCATTTAGCTGTGCACTCCAGCTGTGTCTGAATCCAGGTGAGGGTGAGGATCTGTCTTACAGCATTCCCTGTACTCAGTTCCTCACTCCAGTTCTCTCTATTTCATGGACAAAACCAAGGGCTTACAGACTGGAAAGAGCCAAGCCATATTTCAGCATAATCCAGACAAGCAAGGTGTCAGAGAAGAGGATATGATACAGAATTATTGAGGCAAAGTCATGGGCACCACCAGGTAAGCTGCAGAAGAACTTCTCTGATTCTGATTCACATCATCTTAAGGTCACACAGAAAAGCAAGACCCCAGGCATGAGAGAGCACATTTATAAAAACCCTTCCCAAGAGGTGGACAAAGGAAGCCACTCTTTCCATAATGATACGGCTGACAGAGATGGCAGGGATGAGAGATATTGCTAAAACCGTCTAGGCCAACAACAAGGTAGGCAAACAGTGACCCTTCAGGAACCAAAACATAGACATCACCCAGCTGGTCAGATGAGAAGGGAAAGATTGCTGTGGCACTGCTAATGACACCTGAGGCAGAGCACTGTTGGCCTCAGAGTCTGGAAGAACTTGACAGAGCTCAGGAAAGCAGATATTCATGAGGCTGAATAAGAACGTTTTGCCAATGTGCCATGCCTGAAAGTATAAACTGGCCTGCCATGAAGGCAAAGGTTTACATGGGCCTGCAGTTATATGGCAATAGCTCTGGTGTAGCTGTGGAGGCCTAGGATCATTGCAGGAAGGGTTTTTTTCTATTGAACTGATGTAATTTGAGAACAAAAACCTCGTGTTGATATTGACATCTCTTCCTGTTATTGATGGACTTCACAAGTGGGTTATACATACATGCATGAAATGACTATTTGCCTTACAGCCTTCACCTCCAAACACCCTATGTGAGATCATAGTCAGGGATCAATTATTTGGCCACTTTTGAAGGCATATTCAGCATACCAATGTGGAAAACACAACATCTGAGCATCCCAAACAGTCAAGAGCTGGGAAGGCTCAGAGTTAACTCCAAATCACTGGCTTGAGTTTGGTGTGAGACCTTCAGAGATGCCATGTACTGCCCTTCTTCATAGTTTAGTCCTGGCTCAGCATAAAATAATGTGTTCAGTTTTCAGAGTTATGCTGCCCTTCATTAAACCTAGAGAATTACCTGAAAAGAAATAAAGCTTCTGGTCTGCTCTTCACTTGAACAGCAGTGAAAGGACTGTTACAACTGATGCCCAAATCCCAGAAAGAGTACTCTTTTCTCTTGGTTAAAAGGCATTTGGAAACTAGGCAGGAAATTCCCCAAAGTTTGGTGTACAGTGTGAAAAATAGATTCAAGGGATTTAAATGTACTTATATTCAACTGTAGGTAGGTGGGCTCAAAGTCAGTCTGAGTGACAGAGCCAGAACACAAGATAGGTTTAAAATTATCAACAAATGAGCACATCTACATTGGCAAGTTCAGCCATACTGAAGGTTACAAAATTATTTGGTTGAAGGTTGTGTTCTCCTAGAGTACCACTGGCACCTAAATATTGTCCTTCAATTTAACATGCCTGAAGCTTGCCAGGCCAGCAATGCAGAAGTGTAGAATACAGATATTAAAGGATTTTAGCCTATTCCCACAATAATTTTTCTCTCAGGATTTGCCAGGTTTAGAAAGCTAGAGAAAGGAATTCAAACTGGGGGCAAACACAGTTCTGAAAAAAATGAAGACTGCCTGAAATTTCTGGGGACTTACTACAGCTTACTAATATTTTTCCATCACATTTCAAACATGCTGGATAAAATGGCACCCAGTCCCCAATCCCTGGATACAATCTTTTTGAAACCTGTGAACAATATGACCAATAAGAGATTGGGTATGCATAGCATGTACAATTGCACACAAGTTTTTGTGAGCAGATACAAAGAGAAAAGTTCACATAATAATTAAATAAATGGAAAGCACAGTAGCTGGGAAGATTCCAAACACCACATCTTAGTTACTTAATCACCCTGCAAACACATTTCAGATTATTCCGTTTTTATTAGTTTCATGCTAAAATGCAAATCACATACTGTAGTTTTAATGAAACAATAAAATAGAAAATAATTTTTGGCATAAAGATCTACAAAATAGATTTTCCCCCCATCAAATTGGCTTGTCTGATACATTCTCTGCTCAGTTTTAGTTCCTTCTCTACATTGCAGTTCTTTTGGTAGGACGCCAAAGCCTGTCAATTAACAGTAAGCCTATCCCTTATGAACAGAAGCAGGGACTGTGATCATGTTCAACTAAGATCAAGGATTAGTAAATCAGCATGGCACCAGATTGCAGGCACTATTTAAACCCCACAGGCCTACAAGCCAATGCAGCAATATTATATTCCATCAGGACGTGGAGAACAAAATCTCATAGTTACAGAGGAACTCACTTTTTACCTTTCCTGTGAAGGCAATTACAAGTCAACTTAAAATGAGCCCTGATTTAATCATATTGGCTTTCTCAAATGCCAGTTAGGAAACATCCCCATGCTGCCACCACTGGTGTCTTATCAAGGACTTTCCATCAAATTAAACATATTTCATTACAAATACTATAAATTATAGAAGACCTGATGTTCCACAAGCAAACCAAATTTTGCACCAAAGCTGGCAAAAGGTTTCATTTTAGAGCTTGAAGAACTGTAATGCTATCTCACCCCTTGCCTGGCACACGGGGTTGTTTCTTCTGCTTGCTGCAAAATCAGGCACACTGCACATGGTGAAATATTAAGTTTTCTTAATAAACAGAGTTTGAGACCAGGACTTTCCTAGAAAATGGACACTGAGTACATGTTCCTATATACACCTCCCATGTTCCCTATAAACATTCTTTTCTTCAGGGATTTTTTTTAATATATTTTTTTCCCTTCTGAAAGAAAAGGGTTAGGTTTCTTTTATCCCAGATCAAATGACAAGAGAAGGAACGGAGATGTTTACTGCCAGGTAAAATACAAAGTCATGGAGGTCCAGTGGGATCTCATTCCACAACTCTATGGCCAAGTTGAAAACAAATGATATTATCAGAGAATGATCACGGAAAGCAAGCCTTGCTCAAAGCAAAACAGTCTTTATTAATCTCTCTTCAAAATGACCTGACAGCAAAGTCAAAGAACAATAAGGGAGGGTGAGCTGCCTTCCTACTGCTGCCCCCACCAAACCCTCTCAGATGGAGCAATGCCTCGTGCACTGCCAGGCTGTGTGTGTCAATGCAGCAAGAGGTCTGCAACCGTAGAAGGTAAATGGGCCTTTAAGCAGAGGTTTTGTGTTAACGCTGCTCCCTTGCTGGGCAGTAATTTCCTATATCGCAAAATTAAAATGGAAGAAACCTGTTGCTCTTGTTTTCAGTCTTAGTGCCTTTGACTTCTTTTTCTATGAGAATCATCATGTCATCCACCACCTGAGAGGTCCTAGTTTACTGCCCAGGAGGTGTCTGGTGAATTGAACTGCAGCCATTTCACAGTTGGCACATTGGCTGTTTCTGTGCTGTGGTGCCCCAGAATATGTGTCATGTCTTGGGCCTGCTGACTTCTACAGCCACTCTCCTACTCCATAGTGGGGTGAGAGCTGGGCAGCAGACACACCTCTCCTTCCTCCCTCTTCTCCAGTTTCCTGGTGAAAGGCAGACACGCACCCAGGAGTGCCCCATGGCACTGCCCAGCCAGATGTCATTTGGCATCAGCAGAGGACCACACATAAGGGCTGTGCACCCAGGCATGCTGTGTGTATTTGCACTTTCCTCTGGGATTCATCTCTCCTAACCCAATAGATTTGTTAATTAAATGTCTGAGCTAGCCACCACCAGCTTCTTTTGTAATCAGAAAAGAGCAAGAAGCTTTTTAAAGGTATGATTCATGCCATCTTAAGGCAGATGCCAAAAATAGGGTCAAATTCTCTTCCAATTAATACAAAGGCAGCCTAGGGATACAAGTACACATAGACATTTATTCCGCAGATATCTCAAGACAGTAGATATGAGTTTTAGCCTTTGTGACTCAACAGCATGGACCCCTTTGCTGAACACCTGAAGTTTACTGGGATGAGAGTGATTGAAAGTCATTGTCCTGTTAAGGACAACATTTAATCTGAGGCTCCAAATAGTATCTACTTAATGTCATTTATTTACTTCCACATTGCACACAGACCCTGAAACACAGGACAGAGCCTGCAGATTTCTGCAATGCACTGCAAGACATATTAACCAGGCCTAGCTGTTTTTTACCTCTTTCACAAGTATCCCACTAAACCAAATTTCTTAACAAATCAGGTTTCCTCCTCCCTTAGAGTGCTCTGATTCAGAAATCCCTCTTGCTCAGGACTTCCCTGTGGGTAACATGGCTATCTGCGTGGATATTAAGCATCATGTCATCTTTTTGCACATCTGCCGTGCTGTGTAAAGGAATTTCTTTTCTTTAAATGCTGATCAGAGGGAAGAGCTGTAAATCACTAAATCTCTTCATTAAAAGCATTTGAAATTATGTTACCAGTGATCCTTAACATAAGAGCCGTTGAAATCCCTATGCATAGCAGTGTTTCTTCCAGTGACAAGCCTAAAAAGAGACTTTCTTCTCTTCCCAGTGATGTAGGCACAAGCTCCTTACTTATAAATACAACTTTTAGTGTAAGTTTAAGTCCCAGCAGCCCAGGAACAACTAACATATTCTTGAGTACTTTGCTGAAAATGTCACATGAATCATTGCCTGCAAGTACTGAGTTTTGTTTAAGAGTATTGTGTTCCACATCTGTCACAATAGAGGGACTATTTTAGGAGATGCATGTTCTTAAATATCAGAATTTTTAATTTCATTAATACCTGAAGTTCATTAAAGTGAAAAGAGTTGCTATGCAAATGAATTGTTACTAGTGACTCAGTTGGGTTTGTCCCTTTCATTTGTACTTTCAAGAAAAAAAATAGTGTGTCTCACTTGATGTTTAAGCTACATAACTGCTAAGATGGACATTTATTGGCTTGTCTGGTGTCTGATGGTCTCTGAACAGCTAAGTAAGAGAAAAGAAATGCACAGGCTGCAGAAGTTCTGATTGTGAAACAATTGCTCTTTGGATGTGTTATCATGCCAAGTGAAAATACAAGAACTGAATGCAATTTGGCATTGCTAGAACTTGTTAGTGCTTTTTCTTCTCTTAGCAGTATCCTCATGTGACAGGATTTGGTTATGAGGAAACTCCTAGAGCAATGCTCTATCAGGTCCATAAGGAGTTTCAAAGCCTGTCTGAAAAGAGGGAGGAGAGATGGCAAAGGAAATAGAGATCTACAGGAAAAACACAACAAAGTCTGGTGTAGCTTTCCCAGCTCCCTTTAAAGCCAAGATGAACATGCCAAAAGCTCCTCTGTGCCCTTGAATTCTCAAACTATGAAGGAAATGTACACAACCCTTTTTTCTACCCCAACCATGCAGAAAAACCTTTCTATTGCTGAATCCTATTTATGTGCCTCAGTAGAAGACATATAACAAGGTTAGAAAAGTATCCAGTGCAAAGTATAACAGTGTTTTCAGCAGGAATTTATCATTACATTTGTTAATTAGAGGCTGAAATAATAAATAATCACTATCAGCTCTTGGGTAGTGTTTTAGTCAAACAGCAAAGCTACTAACAAGCACAGTTTCATAACATAAGCTTTTATTCAAATAAAATATACCCACAGGTTTTAGGTTTTTTTTTTCCTGCCGATCTTTTGCTGAGCTTATCAAGCTGAACAGTCATGGAATCAATCTCGCTGAGGAGCCGCAATTTCTCCCCAATTCATGAAGCTTAAAATCAGGGCTTTGGCAGCAGCCCTCCCACCCACCCACAGCTTTCATGGATACAGATATAATGTAATTTTATTTTTATCCTGTATGATTTTACATGGAAACTCAGAAATAAATTTGCAGCATCATGTAGTGTCTATGAAAGCAGCAGGAAAGCAAATTCTGCATTTACAAGTTAGGACTGAGCTTTCGAATACTCCAGTCACCCAGATATTTTGGAGGGGTTGGGGGAAGAAAGAAAGCGCCGTTTTCCTTGCAGGCAGATGACAAAATGGTTGGATCTACCTTCTGCTCTGTTATTGATTGCCCCATCTCCATGCACTATTTATACAATCCTAAAACACAGGACTGCTGGAATCCTGGTTATTCCCCTATCCTCCACATCCAAGCAAGCTCAAAAATCCCAGTTCCTTTTTAATGGATGTCAGCGTAACATGTTTTTTAATACCTCCAGTAATAAGGAAGTCTCCCCATGCTATTCCAGCACTTCTGCATCCATAATTGGCAGGTTTTTTCTGCGTCAGACCTGAATTTGTGTTTTTTGGAGTATTAAGTCCATTATTTCTCTCCCATTCAGCTTAGAGAAGAAGAATGGTTTAGCCCATTCCCGCAGTAGCCTTTCATGTTCTTAAAAACCTGCCCTGTCACACCTCAGTATTCACTCCACTGGTGCAAGCAGACCCGAGATCCACATTTTCTGGAGCTCTGATCTTTTTCACTTTTCCCCCTCCAATTCCTCTTCCCAAAATATGACACCCCAGACTGGACACAGCATTTCATACCAGGTCTTGCAAAGCAGAAGAAAATTGCCAGACATGCCCTGTGCTGTATTACTATTTATATACACAGTTTTTTCAGTTTATCTACAATTTGCCAAGAACATTTGAATTCTGTTCCTGGACCAGCATGCTGACATCCCCTCTCCATTATTGCAAATGTACTGAATGCAGTTGCTATGCCATCATTTAGGCTGTTAATGAAAACTGACCCAGATTGCAGACACTCAGATGCTCCTTTTCAGTGTAGTGAAACATGTCGACTCATGGTGGGAAAACAAGTATTTGTTTTTTAGTGAGTATGCATGTTTTGGTACTGTTATTTGTAATGGGATAACATACAGCAGGCCTAAATTTTTTACATTCCAAGAACTTTATCAAATTTCAGTACATATATATTTGAAACCTGGGTTTTAGACATTTTTTTCCCCTGTTTGTTTCAATTTCTTCTCTTTCTCAGCACGGAATGAACATGATCAAGTGAAATGGTAACCGAAGTCAAAGAATAGATGGACTTCTAACAAGACACTTGAAAATTGCTTGTTAAAACTAACACTTTGTTGGTAAATATGTTGAAGGCTAGGAATTAGCAACTTATTCTGTAAGGATACTCTGTCCCTCCAACAGCTGGACAAAATGAAAATACTATAAAAAATGAAAAAACACATTATTTTCCTGCAAACTGTAAAAGAAAATTAATTTCCTAATAATTCAAATAGCTGCTTGGGAACAAGCCAGCCATAAAAAATTATTTGTAGGGCAAATAAACTTTTGAATAAATTTGGGTTAGGTTTGAATGCAGGGTTGGGATTTAAATGCACTTGGAGCTTAAATGCACAGCATTAACGAGCATTTGCTTAAGACACTTCATTGATCATCTCAGTTTGTTATTCCATTGTCTTCTCCAACACAGTTAAATCAAATTCCTGCAGAAAAGAGTAGAGGAAGCTGTGATGAGTTCTTCTCTGAAGTGGGCACTAACATATTGAGACAGGTGCATAAACACTAAGACAGATTTTTTTTTTACGGTGAGTATGACACAGAATTGTTCCTGCAGTCCTTTCCTTTCACTGTGTGTCTAAAAAGGCTTTGAACAGAACCTCCTTCTCCTAACAGGATGCACAACCCTGCTGTTGACTGACCTCACTCCACAGCCAAATCCCAGGTCCCATACTTGTGTTATCATGCTCCTAAGCTCTCTGCTTTTTGCCATGAAACAGTATCCAGTTACAGCATGAGGAGACAATTCCCTCTGGAGACTGTTCTCAGCAGACAGGCTGGGTGACACTGCAGCAACCTACGTGGTTTCCAAACACAGCACCAGCCTCTTTCACCCACCCCTGCAAACCCTCACACCACATGCTGGCACAGGCTGGGTTTTGAGCTGTCAAACCACTGTTCTGGGGCACTGTGGCAACCCTTCCACCACTTCAGAAGTCTGGAACTGAAGGAACACATGAAAAATAATAATTAGGTCTAAAGGGGCAGCTCATGGGACCCAATGACCTGCCACACATGGATATGTCTTGATTGTTTTAGAGGATAGCAGCCCAGAGCAGTGGTTTAAGACTTATCAAAGTGATAGGCAGACAGTTTTGATAATTTAGAGAGGGGAAATCTCTCAGTGTACATGAAGAGAGCTGACCTAGACTTCACTTTTCTCCAGAGACTGGGGTTTAGGAATTTAGAGCATTGTTTTAAGAATATTGCCTCTTTGCCAGCAAACATGTAGGTTTAAAACGGGTGAGTAGATCAGGTGGATTGGTGAGGACTTGCCCAGAGCAGTGCTAAGTTCTGGGTCCCTTGGTTACAGCCAAAAGTGGCCATTTGCACATTGCCTTGAAATAGGCAAAGGAATGTTTGATGTCTAAATGCACTTTCTAATGAAGTAGGATTAATCCTAGAGAAGATATGACAACAGTCTTCAATATGTAGAGGACTATTAAAAATATTCCTTTTTATTGATACATGTTCTCTACATATATTTATTAGTATGTGTTCTGTGAAGGCTGGAGAACACTAAAACTAAATGGCAACAGGAAAACATCAGGTTAGGAATGACAAAACACACTGTAGCAGGAGAAGGGGAGAAGCAGTTGGACAGATTGTCTGAGGAGAAAATGGGACCTCCAGCATCAGGTTGCTTAAGAACAAATTGGGTGAGAGTTCCAAAGCAAGTCAAGTGTGCAGATGATCCTGGCTTGGGAGGATCTAACTCAGCCTCCAAGGTCACATTGATGATTCTAACAAAAGCTTTATGAGCATTGCTGTGGGTGTATCACAAGCAGAATAGAGAAGTATTACTGATTAAACAAGAGGCTACTCAGCAGCACATCATTGCATAACACAAGAAAAGTTCTGTAGAAACAAGCAGAAGTTCCTTGGGGAGCTCTAATCTGTGAGCAGCTAACAAGACTGGCAAAAATTCAGGTGCTTTACACAGCCAGCCTGGGAAAGAAGAAAGACAAATTAAAGGTAAACTTCATGTTTAACTGCTGGAATGTGTCCAAAGAAGAGCAATGAAACTGGTGAAGGTTCTAGAGAATAAGTCTTATGAGGAATGGCTGAGATAACAGGTTGTTTGCAGCAGCTGCTTTTAAGAAGGAAGAATACAAGTAAGATAATAGGAGGAGGAGTGCATACTCCCATTATTACAAGAACTGTCTCCTCTTCTCTAGCACTATTTCTGCTACTGTAACAGAGAAGATCCTACATAACTAGAGACCCAAAGATTCCTCACATTTTGTCTAAATCCTGAACTTTTTCTGTTCAAAAGCCCTCACTGGATTTTCT